>JAMPIV010008196.1:0-469479 GCA_024509875.1 Oreohelix idahoensis | reverse complement strand
TTATCAGTAAACTTGTGGTACTCAAGTGTAGTGTTTTCATGCAGAACTATTCCGTTCAAATAGTCCCATAACTACATCGGATGTTGACATTAGTGCATGCACAGTGGTCAGTGTTAAAGGCCAGTTGTTAAAGGGCGTGGTGGTTTTGCTCTATTACTTTTGATATATTAGTCTTTTCATTTCAGTTCCTTGCATCGTGCCTTCGATGTTAATTACGCGAATTCGAATATATTTCCGGCTCGGAGAATATCATTGCAGATGTCCTTTCCAGAAACCCTTTGGATTTCGACCTATAAACTCTACGAATTTATGAAGGTACCTGTCACAAAATACAGATACAGAATCTTATCGTTCCATTAATTCAAATGCTAAGTTAAAAATTAATTAACAGTGGATATGACGATCCATCCGTAGTCCTGATCCTTGTAAATTTATATAACGAAAAGTGTTTAAGTGTTCTGATCCGGAATGAATGTAGACCATCCGAATGTCTAAAAGTTCATGTCATAAACCGAATTTAGTTCGACTGGACGTCACGTAATAATTTTGAATTGTGTCAAATAGTTTTATTTTGAATGGACACTAACCAAAGTCCCAGCATAGCCAAGAATAAAATGTCTCATGTTTTCCCAAATTTCACATTACGCATGTCTATCATAATTATTGAATTGAAGTATATGCGACGTTTCATTCCCAGTCCGAGAGTTCAACGATATTTGATGGTGAAGTCGAAAGGCGGGAGGAGAATGGAGAATCTCGTTAACTTCTGGCTTTTGTGATTCGCACGACGTAGCGAAGCGACCGCCCGTTGGTCAGTTTGTATCACGAAGGGCGCACCCAAGAGAAATTTCTCTAACTTTGTAATAGCCCACACGACCGCTAACAACTCTTTATCCACTGTGGAGTAGTTTGTTTCGGGTGTCTTCAATTTCCTCGAGATGTATAACGTCGGATGGAGGATGTCATTGTGGTACTGGAGCAGACAAGCGCCGATACCGTAATTACTCGCATCTGTACGAAGGACAAACTTTTTAGAAGCATCTGGTAGTTTCAAAATAGGTGGATGCGAAAAAATATCTAGAATTTTTTTAAACATTTCATTGGTCAACCATCTTCCCTTCTTATGCCTAAGCTCTCAGCCAGTCAAGCTGCATTTGTTATTTTAGGAAACATTTGATTTTAAATTAAATCGATTTGTTACCTAGACCCTGCCTAGTTCTAGTTCTTATCATAACAAAACATTTGGCGATGAGGATGGAATGATCTCTGTCTCGAAAGGACGTTGACATCAAAGCATAATTTGATCATCTGATGAATATTTCGGTTCACAAAAGCATGCTCCTATGGCAAGCTGAGTCAAACAAAGTCATTGTTCCTGCATCCCTTCATAAGAAAATTCTTCAATTATTGCATGAGAGTCACTTTGGAGTTCGTCACAATGAAGCAGTTGGCATGGCGATACTGCTGGTAGCCAAGTATTAATGCAGACATCCAAGCTGTAACGACTGGTTGTGATGAATGTAAAGTTAATCAGACTAGCCCACATCAACGTTACCAGTCATGGCCTGACACCAAACACCCATACACATGGACTTTGCTGGTCTAGTCATGGATGAACAGTGGCTGATTGTCCTAGACGCATACTCTAAGTATCTGTACATCGTGAACATCAAGTCTGTTATGACAGATGCAACCATACGTGCACTCAGCAAAATCTTCCTCCATGAAGGTTTTCCAGATACCATTGTATCTGACAACGGAATGCAGTTCACTTCTCATTAATTCCATAGGTTCTATACATCACACGGAATCAAGCACCTCACACCAGCGCCATTTCATCCAGCATCCAATGGCGAAGCAGGACACTTTGTTCGTACTTTCAAGCCTGCTTTGACAAAGATTTGCTAAGGAGAAAACACGATACCGTGTGCTAGATGAATTACTATTTGCATACAGGACAACACCAAGCACAATCTCAGGTAAATCACCTGCAGAATTACTGCATGGCCGTCAACCCAGGACACAATTATCACTGATAATGCCTCAGACAACACAGAAAAAGTTTGTCCAGCAGAAATAAGGTATCTAAGTTCCACAGTGGAGATTCTGTGTTCATCAAGAATTTTGATCAAAGGGTGATCTCTGATTGCACGGACAAGTCCTACGCACACAGGGAAGTATGATGTACATTGTTCACATGGACAGTCACCAGACTGCTAGGTGACATCAGAATCAGATGAGGCCAAGAAGCATTCTTAAGTACTGCAGAGCCTTTGATAATACTTATGATGACTTTCTGCTAAATCGAGCCATCTTGGAACAAGTCAACCAAGCAGCACCAGGCTTGAGACATACTGTTCCAGAGCAGATTACAGAAGACAGATCAATGGTTGTTCCAGTTACCCCAAGATGATCAGAAAGGATACGTCCACCCATCAGATTTGATCCCTGCTCATAACTTTCTGGGGAGGTGCTGTAGTGTTTTTGTACAGAATGATTCCGTTCAACTAATCACTTAACTACATACGGATGTTTACATTAGTGCATGTGCAGTGGTCAGCATTCACCAACTATCTTTGTTTCTTCTTATGATTAGGCTCTAAGCCAGTCAAGCTGCATTTGTTATTTTAGGAACCATTTGATTTTTAACACTTTGAGTACCAAGTCTTCTCAGAAGCAATTACCTTCAAGTACCAAGGGTTTTTAGGAAAAATTTCCCATTTGGGGTGATGAAATTAAAAAAATCACTGAGACCGAATGTCAACAGATTGACATGAAACTTTCAGGATGATATGGGAAGTGGATAAGGTGTCGTGTGGTGACCTAGTTTTGTGTTCAGGTCATGTGATCATGGCAGCCATTTTGAATATTAGTGAGGCAGTAGACAACTATTGGCATGCACTATTGAAAAATGGGTAATTTCCTATCTTTCGTACCTTTTTGCTCCGCAGTGAATATGTATAGTCAAGTGTTGTTTCGTAGCGGTTAGGATTGGGGTTAGAATTAGGGTTTGTGTTAGGGTTAGTGTTAACCATAATACTAATCCTAACCCTAAGCGCTACGAAACAACACCTAACTACATATATTCACTGCGGAGCAAAATGGTACGAAAGATAGGAAATTACCGAAAAATGTATAAAAAATATTATAATCAACTCAGATGTCATTCACTTTTCAAGATATAATATTATTGTACATTCTTTCTAAAAAAAAGCTAATATAATATGCTCTTAAAATGATATTGGGGTTAAAAAGCTATTTGAAATGGACTTAAAATTCCAGGGTCTGTAATGGCAAAATAGAAATATTCATGAAGTACTGAAATGATTTCATGCAAAAAGAATTTTTAAAAATACATACTTATCAACTTACTTTAGCTGGATGTGATAGTCTAACATAAAATATGGTCACAGATGCAGTTATTGTTGCTTTTTTCTCTGGCCTTGGGGGCCTATTTCCTTCCTGGCGGCAGTATTGTCCTCACACTTATAAAAAATTGAAAAGCAGGGCACAACTGGTTTTTCACATCCAGTACAAAAGAATCTTTTCTGGACTCTCAATCCAGCAGAATTACAAACAATGCATCTTGGTCGCTGTCAATTGTCTTCATACTGCTGTCAGTAACATTGTTTGCGTGGACTGTGCTGAACAAATTCTATTATGCCACGTACAAGCAACCATGTTTCCCGACCTAGCAAAAACAGATAATGGCCACGCTTCATGTTATGTTTTGTTTTTCTCAAAATTATAGGAAACCCTCTTCTACTGTCTGTAACAGTCTAACCCTAATCATAACACTCACATAGGGGTCATCAAAGCCATACAAGTACCACTGAAACTAATCAGCAGCTTCTCTGCCACACCCCCTCCTAGAAGCAGGTCCTTTTCTACACCCCTGATTCTCACTATGGCCCTGAAACCTCTGATAGCTTCACAAATGCTGGAACTAGGGCAGTTTCTGCCTGTTTCATTAATTTCAGGCTGCCCTGCATCAAAACTAGACCAATTGTTGTCACTTTCAAAGGTCACCTGAGAGCCAGAATCCAAATCATTGCAACATTCACTAGTTTCATTCATTTTTAAAGAAACTTCCACCTAAAGATTAATCAAAACATGTGAAAAAATTTTCCGGCCGCCATTGAGCATTTCTCTATAAAATTAAGTTACTTCCCTTGATATGCATTATGTTCAGACACTTGCCATGATAACATTTTATGCTGATGCTATACTTACGCCAAAAGGCGACATTGGTACTCTACGGAAAATAAGGCGTGTCGCCAATAGGCACCCGTGGTACTCAAAGTATTAAATTAAATCGATTTATTACTTAGACCCCTTCTAGTTCATACCAAAACATAGCATCAAGTAACAAAGATTGAAATGGTAAAAAAATTTGATCATCAGTAAACTTGTGGTACTCAAGAAACAGGTTGAAATGGTAAAAAAATTTGATCATCAGTAAATTTGTGGTACTCAAGAACCAAAGAAACAAAGATTGAAATGGTAAAAAATCATCAGTAAACTTGTGTGACTCAAGAAACAATAGAAAGATTTTAATGGTAAGAAATCTGATTGTCAGTAAACTTGTGGTACTCAAAGATTGAAATGTTTTGTTATTGTTGTTGTTATTTAACTAGGGCTGGTGAGCTTCTTGCTCTTTTGCAACCAATACCAAGTTAAAGACTTCTTGGTATTATCTACACTGTAGATTTTCTACCATTCCGAAACGTGTTGAGTTAAGTCATGAGCTCCAGTTTCTCCAGCTTGGCTTGCGTTTTAAAGGATCATCACATCTGGTCCCAAGCTAGGACGAAGAAGTGCATGGCATACTGTGCATTTCCCGCCATCCAAGTGGGCTGTCCAAATATGCAGAGCTCAAATATTGTGCTCTAGTTCTGCGCTCTCCCAAGGAATTATCATGTCCTACAATAGAGCCACTTCTCAGCTCCTCCTGTCTATCATGGGGTCCATAGTGAGATCCTCCTGCATGCAGTCAACCGGGTAAAGCCAGAGTTACTGGGGCTCAAGTGACTCCTTCAAGCTTAGTGTACAATGCTGGGTTCTCAACATGTTTCACCACAGTGGGAATCCCTGGAAGTGTGTGGATGATTTCAAGAGTCAATGAAGGTGTAATTAGCCTCACAGGCAGAGGTTCACTTCCACATATGTATATTGTGCATAGCTGGTGGTCATATAACTGTGACTCCAGATATGCCTCCATGCATATTGAAATGGTAAAAAAAAATCTGATCATCAGTAAACTTGTGGTATTCAAGAATCAATAGAACGATTGAAATGGTATGACAAGATCACCAATGTGGAACTGATGATACAAACCAGACAAGTACTAGTGGAACAAGAGATGAGAAAAGGTCTCACGTTGAGGAAACTTATTGATAGCATTACTAGGCAGTCCTTGTTCTGGAACCACCAGGGTAAAAGAAGCAGAGATAGATTAAAAACACATGGAGAAGAAAACTGGAGACAGAAACAAAAATGGTTAAAACTTGGAAAGAACTTGAGCTGATGGCATGTGACAGGATGTTTTGTCATGTGACAGGAGGACTTACCATGTGACAGAAGGACTTGGCTTGTGACCAAAGGACTTGGCTTGTGACAATAGGACTTGGCTTGTGACAAGAGGACATGGCTTGTGACAGGACTTGGTTTGTGATAGGACTTGGCATGCATTTTTTGAAGGCCTGTACTCTTGGGGAGCTGATGGGGTAGTAAATAAATGAATTCTGCTACACGAAAGATGCAACTTTTTTTTTCTTGTTGCAGACTTGAAGACATTCTGTGAACGTGAGCAGGCTGGCCTAGCTACGGTCCAGCTTATTGTGGATGCATTCAAACAGCCCCTGTCCTACGACTTCAGAGAAAGTATGTGTACTTCATTTCGCTATGAGGTTCCCCCCAACCACAAAAATGAAAAGAAACTTTTATTCATAAGGTCATGTGATTTAAAGATATCCCTGAAAAAATATTCAGTTTATTCATTTCCGTTTTTCCTTTTTATGAAGCATGGTTCAGCCACTACAACTGGACCTATACCAAAACATGGTTCAGCCACTACAACTGGACCTATACCAAAACATGGTTCAGCCACTACAACTGGACCTATACCAAAACATGGTTCAGCCACTACAACTGGACCTATACCAAAACATGGTTCAGCCACTACAGCTGGACCTATACCAATACATGGTTCAGCCACT
Organism: Oreohelix idahoensis; assembly: GCA_024509875.1. Lineage (NCBI taxonomy): Eukaryota > Metazoa > Mollusca > Gastropoda > Stylommatophora > Oreohelicidae > Oreohelix > Oreohelix idahoensis. The sequence goes on along the minus strand of JAMPIV010008196.1, from coordinate 463,261 downwards.
ACAACTGGACCTATACCAAAACATGGTTCAGCCACTACAACTGGACCTATACCAAAACATGGTTCAGCCACTACAACTGGACCTTTACCAAAACATGGTTCAGCCACTACAACTGGACCTATACCAAAACATGGTTCAGCTACTACAACTGGACCTATACCAAAACATGGTTCAGCCACTACAGCCGGACCTATACCAATACATGGTTCAGCCACTACAACTGGACCTATACCAAAACATGGTTCAGCCACTACAACTGGACCTATACCAAAACATGGTTCAGCCACTACAACTGGACTTATACCAAAACATGGTTCAGCCACTACAACTGGACCTATACCAAAACATGGTTCAGCTACTACAACTGGACCTATACCAAAACATGGTTCAGCCACTACAACTGGACCTTTACCAAAACATGGTTCAGCCACTACAACTGGACCTATACCAAAACATAGTTCAGCTACTACAACTGGACCTATACCAAAACATGGTTCAGCCACTACAACTGGATCTATACCAAAACATGGTTCAGCCACTACAACTGGACCTATACCAAAACATGGTTCAGCCACTACAACTGGACCTATACCAAAACATGGTTCAGCCACTACAACTGGACCTGTACCAAAACATGGTTCAGCCACTACAACTGGACCTATACCAAAACATGGTTCAGCAACTACAACTGGACCTATACCAAAACATGGTTCAGCAACTACAACTGGACCTATACCAAAACATGGTTCAGCAACTACAACTGGACCTATACCAAAACATGGTTCAGCCACTACAACTGGACCTATACCAAAACATGGTTCAGCCACTACAACTGGACCTATACCAAAACATGGTTCAGCCACTACAACTGGACCTATACCAAAACATGGTTCAGCCACTACAACTGGACCTATACCAAAACATGGTTCAGCCACTACAACTGGACCTATACCAAAACATGGTTCAGCCACTACAACTGGACCTATACCAAACATGGTTCAGCCACTACAACTGGACCTATACCAAAACATGGTTCAGCCACTACAACTGGACCTATACCAAAACATGGTTCAGCCACTACAACTGGACCTATACCAAAACATGGTTCAGCCACTACAACTGGACCTATACCAAAACATTCATATGCTCTTACAATGGTGGTTTCTTTAGCTGGTTTTTTTACATGATTGAGGTTGCCAGCCTCATGCACAAATTCATATTAGCCACCTTTTATGACATGCCTGAAGGAGCAATTAGCATATTCTTGTCATGTGTCATCAGAGACCTTGTCATGTGTCATCAGAGACCTAGTCATGTGTTATCAGAGACCTTGTCATGTGTCATCAGAGACCTAGTCATGTGTTGTCAGAGACCTTAATGTTTTGTTACCTAGGTTCAGAAAACAAAACTCAGTCATATATCACTGCTGTTTAATTGCTAGAATATTTGTAATGTCTTGAGATCTCTACTGCTTGTAATTATGTGCACAAATGTGCATCAGCTCAAGTTTCTCCTTTAACAAATACATGCCAAATTCTCCTGTCACACACCATCAGCTCAAGTTTCTCCTTTAACAAATACATGCCAAATTCTCCTGTCACACACCATCATCTCAAGTTTCTTCTTTAACAAATACATGCCAAATTCTCCTGTCACACACCATCAGCTCAAGTTTCTCCTTTAACAAATACATGCCAAATTCTCCTGTCGCACACCATCAGCTCAAGTTTCTCCTTTAACAAATACATGCCAAATTCTCTTGTCAAACACCATCAGCTCAAGTTTCTCCTTTAACAAATACATGCCAAATTCTCCTGTCATGCAGCATCAGCTCAAGTTTCTCCTTTAACAAATACATGCCAAATTCTCCTGTCACACACCATCAGCTCAAGTTTCTCCTTTAACAAATACATGCCAGATTCTCCTGTCACGCACCGTCAGCTCAAGGTTCTCCTTTAACAAATACATGCCAAATTCTCCTGTCATGCACCATCAGCTCAAGTTTCTCCTTTAACAAATACATGCCAAATGCTCCTGTCATGCACCATCAGCTCAAGTTTCTCCTTTAACAAATACATGCCAAATTCTCCTGTCATGCACCATCAGTTCAAGTTTCTTCTTTAACAAATGCATGCCAAATTATCCTGTCACACACCATCAGCTCAAGCTTCTCCTTTAACAAATACATGCCAAATTCTCCTGTCAAACACCATCAGCTCAAGTTTCTCCTTTAACAAATACATGCCAAATTCTCCTGTCACGCACCGTCATCTCAAGTTTCTCCTTTAACAAATACATGCCAAATTCTCCTGTCACACACCATCAGCTCAAGTTTCTCCTTTAACAAATACATGCCAGATTCTCCTGTCACGCACCATCAGCTCAAGGTTCTTCTTTAACAAATACATGCCAAATTCTCCTGTCATGCACCATCAGCTCAAGTTTCTCCTTTAACAAATACATGCCAAATGCTCCTGTCATGCACCATCAGCTCAAGTTTCTCCTTTAACAAATACATGCCAAATTCTCCTGTCACACAGCATCAGCTCAATTTTCTCCTTTAACAAATGCATGCCAAATTCTCCTGTCATGCACCATCAGCTCAAGTTTCTCCTTTAACAAATACATGCCAAATTCTCTTGTCACACACCATCAGCTCAAGTTTCTCCTTTAACAAATACATGCCAGATTCTCCTGTCACTCACCATCAGCTCAAGTTTCTCCTTTAACAAATACATGCCAAATTCTCCTGTCACACACCATCAGCTCAAGTTTCTCCTTTAACAAATACATGTCAAATTCTCCTGTCACACACCATCAGCTCAAGTGTCTCCTGTAACAAATACATACCAAATTCTCCTGTCACACACCATCAGCTCAAGTTTCTCCTTTAACAAATATATGCCAAATTCTCTTGTCACACACCATCAGCTCATGTTTCTCCTTTAACAAATACATGCCAAATTCTCCTGACACGCACCATCAGCTCAAGTTTCTCCATTAACAATTACATGCCAAATTCTCCTGTCATGCACCATCAGCTCAAGTTTCTTCTTTAACAAATACATGCCAGATTCGCCCACGGCGACCGTTGCCTCAACTGGCTGTGTGTGGTGTACTCGGAAACGGGGCCTCCCAGTACTGAGACACAGTTAAGTCCCCGATGTCATTTATCGGTGCTGAGTTGAGAGAGATGGCTGAGCATCACAATCCCCCCTGTGTTGCAGCATGATGAGAACCCAGAATTGCACACTGAGCTTGGGGGGAATCACTTGGGCACCAGACTTAATACTGGCTCTTGACTGGATGGCCGCATGCAGGAGATTTCTACAATGGGGGGTTGGCAGGTGGTGGGTATCTGGAAGTGGCTCTGTGCAGGACGTGAGGATTCCTTGGGTGAGCCCAGAACCAGAGCACAGCATTGTGCAAGCTCTGCATAGTTGGAGAGCCCCCTGGATGACGGGGAATGCACAGTGTGCTACCCCACCTATCCCCAACTGCTAACTTAGAACCAGAAGTGGGGTCCTCTGTATGCGTGCCAGGCCAGGATAAAATGCCTGGGAAAGAGACTGGAGCTCAGAACTCCCTAACTCAAAGTTGCAGGATGGCAGGAAAGACAGGGCTATTTTGAAGATAACGCAACCATATTTTCACCATACGAGCTCGGACGCCGCCTCGGTAAACAAGGTCCGCGCAGAGCAGTGACACCCCCAGGCTGCTTGCGAATAGTCTACTACTGGGAACATAAACAGATTAGGGATGAGCCCACTCTCCCGTTGAACAGGTGCTAAAGTCATAGATACTGGGCCAGAAGGCGCACCGGAAACCACAGTATCACGCAACTCGCTTTTTTTTTTCTATGGAGAGTACACCGTCAAATAAATCTCGTACTGGTGCTCGCCCTGTGGAGCTCCACCAGGCAGGTGCAGTGCCGGGCTCTGAGCCTCGACAGAGCCCACCCTCAGCTACTGGAGGACCCTCTAGACCGTCTTGTGGAGTCAGCAGACGGCGGAGGAGAACTACTGACCAAAACAAAACAGAAAAAGAGAAACCCAGAGTGCCACTTGTCATGATGCACTGGAATGCAGAGGGAGTGAACAGCAAGCAGGCTGGATACAGCAAAAAGACAGAGCTGGAAAACATCTTGTATGAGAAGCAAGTCAGTGTTTGCTGTATCCAAGAGACTCACTTGAAAGCAGATCAAACCTTTAAAATAAGGGGATATCAATGCTTCAGATCCGACAGAAAAGATAGACGAAAAGGAGGAGTACTTACTCTTGTAAGGAATAACATTCCTGCACACGAAAGGAAAACCTTCATGGATGGAGCAGAATATCAGCTGTTGCAGATAAAGGTAGACAAGATGGAAATAGAACTCCTGAACTATTACTGTCCGAACAACAAACCCCTGAGTCTCAGCTCTATACAGGTACCAGCCACCAACTTTATAGCAGTTGGAGACTTTAATAGCCACTCCCAGAGCTGGGGCTATAACCATCTGGATCACAGAGGTGAAGAGGTTGAAACTTGGCAAGATGATCACTCCCTAATCCTAGTCAATAATGCCACAGATACTCCTACCTTCTACTCCAGAGGATGGCACACAACTTCAACACCAGATCTTGCCTTCTCCACACCAGATATAGCTGGATCTATTAGTAGAGAAGTAGGAGACCAACTAGGGGGAAGCGACCATCGCCCAATCTTTCTTACTGTCCAGAGTGCAACTCTCAGTACAGGCCCAGCCATTACAAGATGGAACTACAAAAAAGCCAACTGGGGTTTATTCAGGCATCAGGTGAACACGCTGCTGTCTACCCTCAAGGTACAGAACAGAGACATTAATGAAGTGGTAAAAGACTTCAACAGATGCATACTACAAGCTGCAAAAGAAACCATTCCCAAAGGATGCCGGCGTAACTACATACCATACTGGTCCAGCACACTCCAAGAACGTCAGGAAGCTATGGACAGGGCTAGAAAGGACGCAGAGTCTCAGCCTTCACTTGAAACTCACAACAAATGGAAAAAGGCTGTAGCAGAGTTTCAGAGAACAAAGCTAGAAGAAAAACGGAAAAGCTGGAGAACTAAAACGGCATCGCTGAACCTTGAGAAAGACGGCAGGAAACTTTGGAGATTAGTCAAGTCTCTAAATGAAGAGCGTTCCTCACCTAGGCAGACTATCACATTGGATGAAGGTGGCAAACTTTTCAGAGGAAAACAAGCTGCAGACTTGTTTGCTAGAAGATACAGTTCAGAAAGCAACTTACCCATTAACATAGATCATCAGAGAGAGATAAGAAAAGAAATACTGGCAACCATGGGACAGACAGATACTCCTGCCCCAATGAGGGAACCCATCACACTAGGAGAACTACAGAAGGCTATTTCCAAGCTTAAGTTTCAAAAGTCACCCGGCCCAGACAAAATCAGCAACGAAATGCTAGTAAATCTGAGCTCAGCAGCAAAGACAAAACTGCTTGAGATATTCAACCACAGCTGGTTGAAAGGAACGGTACCCCAAGTATGGAGAGAAGCCATCACAATACCCATACTAAAGAAAGGGAAATGTAAGACCGAGGCTGCAAGTTACCGGCCAATCAGTCTCACAAGCTGTGTTGGGAAGACTATGGAGCGAATAGTCAACCACAGATTGAAATGGTATTTAGAGTCTGAGCAGATCCTGGTGCCGGAACAAGCTGGATTTAGAGAATGCTACAGTATAGAAGACCAAGTTACTTACTTGTCTCAAGCAATAGAAGATGCCTTCCAGGAGAAGAAAAAGGTCCTAACGATCTGGGTCGACTTCAAGCAGGCCTTTGACAAGGTGTGGAAAGATGGCCTCATTGCAAAACTTAGGAGAAGTGGAATCCAAGGCAACATGATGAAATGGATCCAGTCATACTTGCATAACAGGAGAACTAGAGTCACTCTTGACGGTCTGCAGAGCAGAAAAGTGTTGCTCCATCAGGGGGTACCTCAAGGAGGAGTAATTTCCCCAACACTCTTCCTTGTTTACATCAATGACCTGGTGAAAGATCTCCCTGCAGGAGTTAAAGCTGCCTTATATGCAGATGACCTAGTACTCTGGTGCGCTGATGAAAATGTCACCACAGCAAATTATAGAATGCAGCGGGCAGCAGACATGCTAGTGTCATGGGCAGAGAAATGGCTTATCACAATAAACACAGACAAAACCTCCACAACACTGTTCTCCCTCGCCCCCAAGGACAAATCAGCTAACATACACCTAGGGACAACCGTGATCAAGGAAGAAAGCTACCCCACCTATCTTGGGGTGACATTTGACCAAAGGCTTACATGGAATAAGCATATTGAAAATGCAGAAGGAAAGGCCCGAAGACGACTAGGCATACTCAGAAAATTAGCAGGTACCAACTGGGGAGCAAATGAACGAAATCTAAAGAAGATTTATAATGGAGTAATAAGACCACACTTAGAGTTTAGCTCAGCAGCATGGTCATCAGCTGCTAACTCACATCTGCAGTCTTTGGACAAGGTGCAAAATCAAGCTCTCAGGCTCATTACAGGAGCCATGAAAACTACACCAATAACAGAGATGCAGAAGGTTGCTGGATTACAGACATTGTCCCATAGAAGAGACACAAAAACCATGATCCAGATGGAAAAGTACAACAGTATGCCAATGCACCCAATGAAGGCAAGACTAGATGATCTGGCATTGGGACGTCTAAAGCGTAGCAGCTTTGTGCATCGGGGGAAAAGACTTATAAGACAGCATCAAGAAGACCTATCCATGAAGACAACACCACTGAAGCCCACCCTATACCCTGTACCATGGGAGCAGGCCAGCAGTGCCCTCCAAATTAATACATCAGTCAGTGGTCTCACAAGTGGATGTGAGTATAATGATCTGCAAAAACGAACTGCTACATTGAGTATGATCCAAGAAAGCTATCCCGATCAATCATGGATACATGCCTATACAGATGGATCAGCAACTAATGCTGTTAGGAATGGAGGTGCCGGTATCTTTATCTCATATCCTGACAACCACTATGAGACTAGGCACATTCCCACTGGTAAATTCTGTTCCAACTATACAGCTGAGGTTCAAGCTCTAGAGCAAGCTGCAAATATGATTTATAACACCAACTCTGACTGCCACCAGGTAGTCATCCTCACAGATGCACTGTCTGTCCTGCAAGCTCTCAAGGGTGGTAAACTCCCGCATCTGAGAAATGAACTAAACAAGGTAGCTGCCAAAAAGAGAACCATACTTCAGTGGGTACCATCTCATTGTGGTGTACCCGGAAATGAAAAGGCAGATAAACTTGCAAAAAAGGGAGGAGAATGTGAACAAGAAGATAATGAAGTCACATACTTTGAGAAAAAGAGAGCTATCCAGACTATCAGAAGAGAACAGAACCAACCCAAAGACGACTATCACACTCTCGACCGGCAGGGACAGATAACTATTTTTCGACTCAGGACAGGGCATAACAAACTGAATAAACACATGCACAAGCTACGATTGTCTGCTTCACCACTGTGCACATGTGGATTAAACGAACAAACTGCTGAGCATGTTCTACAGGACTGTCCTCTGTATGACCAGTTAAGAAAGATATACTGGCCCAATGACTCAACACTAAACTCAAAGCTATATGGAGTTAAAGAGGAACTTCAAACAACAGTCGAATTCATCATGAGAACTCGTCTGACGGTGTAATCATCAAAGATGCGATCGCAAGAAGAAGAAGAAGACATGCCAGATTCTCCTGTCACACACCATCAGCTCAAGTTTCTTTTTTAACAAATACATGCCAAATTCTCCTGTCACACACCGTCAGCTCAAGGTTCTCCTTTAACAAATACATGCCAAATTCTCCTGTCACACACCATCAGCTCAAGTTTCTCCTTTAACAAATACATGCCAGATTCTCCAGTCACACCATCAGCTCAAGTTGCTCCTTTAACAAATACATGCCGAATTCTCCTGTCACGCACTGTCAGCTCAAGTTTCTCCTTTAACAAATACATGCCAAATTCTCCTGTCACGTAGCATCAGCTCAAGTTTCTCCTTTAACAAATACATGCCAAATTCTCCTGTCACGCAGCATCAGCTCAATTTTCTCCTTTAACAAATGCATGCCAAATTCTCCTGTCACACACCATCAGCTCAAGTTTCTCCTTTAACAAATACATGCCAGATTCTACTGTCACGCACCATCAGCTCAAGTTTCTCCTTTAACAAATACATGCCAAATTCTCCTGTCACACACCATCAGCTCAAGTTTCTTCTTTAACAAATACATGCCAAATTCTCCTGTCACACACCATCAGCTCAAGTTTTTCCTTTAACAAATACATGCCAAATTCTCCTGTCACATACCATCAGCTCAAGTTTCTCCTTTAACAAATACATGCCAAATTCTCCTGTCACACCATCAGCTCAAGTTTCTTCTTTAACAAATGCATGCCAAATTCTCCTGTCACACACTATCAGCTCAAGTTTCTCCTTTAACAAATATATGCCAAATTCTCCTGTCACACACCATCAGCTCAAGTTTCTCCTTTAACAAATACATGCCAAATTCTCCTGTCACACACCATCAGCTCAAGTTTCTCCTTTAACAAATACATGCCAAATTCTCCTGTCACACACCATCAGCTCAAGTTTCTCCTTTAACAAATTCTCCTGTCACACACCATCAGCTCAAGTTTCTCCTTTAACAAATACATGCCAAATTCTCTTGTCACGCACCATCAGCTCAAGTTTCTCCTTTAACAAATACATGCCAAATTCTCCTGTCACACACCATCAGCTCAAGTTTCTCCTTTAACAAATACATGCCAAATTCTCCTGTCACGCACCATCAGCTCAAGTTTCTCCTTTAACAAATACATGCCAATTTCTCCTGTCACACACCATCAGCTCAAGTTTCTCCAATGTCCTCCTCATCACCTCTACCCATGTCTCCAGCTTTTCTCTCCATGTGCCCGTCTTTCCCCCCCCCCCCCCCCCAGTATATCTTCCTCTGCTTCCCCAACCCCCTGAACCCCAGAACAAGGACTTGCCTTGCAGCACCATAATCAGGCCTCCCATACACAACCTCATATTAGTCACCTTGTACGACATTTCTAAGGTGAGGTTGATAGTCACATACACAACTTCATATTAGTCACCTTGTACAACATGTCTAAGTTGAGGATGATAGTCCCATACACAACCTCATATTAGTTACCTTGTACAACATGTCTAAGGGGAGGTTGATAGTCCCATACACAACCTCATATTAGTCACCTTGTACAACATGTCTAAGGTGAGGTTGATAGTCACATACACAACCTCATATTAGTCACCTTGTACAACATGTCTAAGGTGAGGTTGATAGTCACATACACAACCTCATATTAGTCACCTTGTACAACATGTCTAAGGTGAGGTTGATAGTCACATACACAACCTCATATTAGTCACCTTGTACAACATGTCTAAGGTGAGGTTTATAGTCCCATACACAACCTCATATTAGTCACCTTGTATGACATGTCTAAGGTGAGGTTGATAGTCACATACACAACCTCATATTAGTCACCTTGTACAACATGTCTAAGGTGAAGTTGATAGTCACATACACAACCTCATATTAGTCACCTTGTACAACATGTCTAAGGTGAGGTTGATGGTCCCATACACAACCTCATATTAGTCACCTTGTACAACATGTCTAAGGTGAGGTTGATAGTCACATACACAACCTCATATTAGTCACCTTGTACAACATGTCTAAGGTGAGGTTGATAGTCACATACACAACCTCATATTAGTCACCTTGTACGACATGTCTAAGGTGAGGTTGATAGTCACATACACAACCTCATATTAGTCACCTTGTATGACATGTCTAAGGTGAGGTTGATAGTCACATACACAACCTCATATTAGTCACCTTGTACAACATGTCTAAGGTGAGGTTGATAGTCACATACACAACCTCATATTAGTCACCTTGTACAACATGTCTAAGGTGAGGTTGATGGTCCCATACACAACCTCATATTAGTCACCTTGTATGACATGTCTAAGGTGAGGTTGATAGTCCCATACACAACCTCATATTAGTCACCTTGTACGACATGTCTAAGGTGAGGTTGATAGTCCCATACACAACCTCATATTAGTCACCTTGTACAACATGTCTAAGGTGAGGTTGATAGTCACATACACAACCTCATATTAGTCACCTTGTACGACATGTCTAAGGTGAGGTTGATAGTCCCATACACAACCTCATATTAGTCACCTTGTACAACATGTCTAAGGTGAGGTTGATAGTCACATACACAACCTCATATTAGTCACCTTGTACGACATGTCTAAGGGTGCAGTGGTCCTGTTCTGTCTGTGTTACTTCGGAGACCTCCGAGAACTAAACTTTTAGTGAACTAATGTTCACTTTGTTTAGGATTACCTCAACAGAAATAGAACATACAAACATTATCTGAGATTACTTGACTCATATCAGCTATGTCCCCTGTAGGTCTTGAGGGTCTATGTCCCATGTAGCTCTTGAGTGTCTATGACCCCTGTAGCTCTTGAGTGTCTATGTCCCCTGTAGCTCTTGAGTGTCTATGTCCCCTGTAGCTCTTGAGTGTCTATGTCCCCTGTAGCTCTTGAGTGTTTATGTCCCCTGTAGCTCTTGAGTGTCTATGTCCCCTGTAGCTCTTGAGTGTTTATGTCCCCTGTAGCTCTTGAGTGTCTATGTCCCCTGTAGCTTTGAGTGTCTATGTCCCCTGTAGCTCTTGAGTGTCTATGTCCCCTGTAGCTCTTGAGTGTCTATGTCCCCTGTAGCTCTTGAGTGTCTCTGTCCCCTGTAGCTCTTGAGTGTCTCTGAATAAAACAACCAAAGACTAGAATTGCTGCACCCTCAGGCACGATGTACTAAACAACTAATGTGAGGTTTGTGCATGAGATGTTGCACCCTCAACATGTAAGACAGAATGCCACTGACACCACAGCTGCAAGGGTATGAGCCTGGGATCAGTTGTCATTGATTTCCTTTACTCTGTAAGGAAAATGATTATGATGAATATTAACTATGCTTAGAATTACATCAACAGAAATACAATATACAACATTATACACTTTATCTGTTATGACTGAACTAATATTAACTTTCTTTAAGATTGCAGAAATAGAACATACAAACATTATGCACTTTATCTGTTATGACTGAACTAATATTAACTTTCTTTAAGATTGCAGAAATAGAACATACAAACATTATGCACTTTATCTGTTATGACTGAACTAATATTAACTTTGTTTAAGATTACAGAAATAGAACATACAAACGTTATACACTTTATCTGTTATGAACTGAACTAATATTAACTTTGTTTAAGATTACAGAAATAGAACATACAAACGTTATACACTTTATCTGTTATGAACTGAACTAATATTAACTTTGTTTAAGATTACAGAAATAGAACATACAAACGTTATACACTTTATCTGTTATGACTGAACTAATATTAATTTTGTTTAAGATTACAGAAATAGAACATACAAACATTATGCACTTTATCTGTTATGACTGAACTAATATTAACTTTGTTTAAGATTACAGAAATAGAACATACAAACATTATACACTTTATCTGTTATGACTGAACTAATATTAACTTTCTTTAAGATTGCAGAAATAGAACATACAAACATTATGCACTTTATCTGTTATGACTGAACTAATATTAACTTTGTTTAAGATTACAGAAATAGAACATACAAACGTTATACACTTTATCTGTTATGACTGAACTAATATTAATTTTGTTTAAGATTACAGAAATATAACATACAAACATTATACACTTTATCTGTTATGACTGAACTAATATTAACTTTCTTTAAGATTACAGAAATAGAACATACAAACGTTATACACTTTATCTGTTATGACTGAACTAATATTAATTTTGTTTAAGATTACAGAAATAGAACATACAAATGTTATACACTTTATCTGTTATGACTGAACTAATATTAATTTTGTTTAAGATTGCAAAAATAGAACATACAAACATTATACACGTTATCTGTTATGACTGAACTAATATTAATTTTGTTTAAGATTGTAGAAATAGAACATACAAACATTATACACTTTATCTGTTATGACTGAACTAATATTAACTTTGTTTAAGATTACAGAAATAGAACATACAAACATTAGACACTTTATCTGATATGACTGAACTAATATTAACTTTGTTTAAGATTGCAGAAATAGAACATACAAACATTATACACTTTATCTGTTATGAACTAAACTAATATTAACTTTGTTTAAGATTGCAGAAATAGAACATACAAACATTATACACTTTATCTGTTATGACTGAACTAATATTAACTTTGTTTAAGATTACAGAAATAGAACATACAAATGTTATACACTTTATCTGTTATGACTGAACTAATATTAATTTTGTTTAAGATTGCAAAAATAGAACATACAAACATTATACACGTTATCTGTTATGACTGAACTAATATTAATTTTGTTTAAGATTGTAGAAATAGAACATACAAACATTATACACTTTATCTGTTATGACTGAACTAATATTAACTTTGTTTAAGATTACAGAAATAGAACATACAAACATTATACACTTTATCTGTTATGACTGATTTAATATTAACTTTGTTTAAGATTGCAGAAATAGAACATACAAACATTATACACTTTACCTGTTATGACTGAACTGATATTAATTTTGTTTAAGATTGCAGAAATAGAACATACAAACATTATACACTTTATCTGTTATGACTGAACTAATATTTACTTTGTTTAAGATTACAGAAATAGAACATACAAACATTATACATTTTATCTGTTATGACTGAATATTATCTTTGTTTAAGATTGCAGAAATAGAACATACAAACATTATACACTTTATCTATTATCACTGAACTAATATTAATTTTGTTTAAGATTGCAGAAATAGAACATACAAACATTATACACTTTATCTGTTATGACTGAACTAATATTAACTTTGTTTAAGATTACAGAAATAAAACATACAAACTTTATACACTTTATCTGTTATGACTGAACTAATATTAACTTTGTATAAGATTGCAGAAATAGAACATACAAACATTATACACTTTATCTGTTATGACTAAACTAATATTAACTTTGTTTAAGATTGCAGAAATAGAACATACAAACATTATACACTTTATCTGTTATGACTGAACTAATATTAATTTTGTTTAAGATTGCAGAAATAGAACATACAAACATTATACACTTTATCTGTTATGACTGAACTAATATTAATTTTGTTTAAGATTACAGAAATAGAACATACAAACATTATACACTTTATCTGTTATGACTGAACTAATATTAACTTTGTTTAAGATTGCAGAAATAGAACATACAAACATTATACACTTTATCTGTTATGACTGAACTAATATTAACTTTGTTTAAGATTGCAGAAATAGAACATACAAACATTATACACTTTATCTTTTATGACTGAACTAATATTAACTTTGTTTAAGATTACAGAAATAGAACATACAAACTTTATACACTTTATCTGTTATGACTGAACTAATATTAACTTTGTTTAAGATTGCAGAAATAGAACATACAAACATTATACACTTGATCTGTTATGACTGAACTAATATTAACTTTGTTTAAGATTGCAGAAATAGAACATACAAACATTATACACTTTATTTTTTATGACTGAACTAATATTAACTTTGTTTAAGATTACAGAAATAGAACATACAAACTTTATACACTTTATCTGTTATGACTGAACTAATATTAGCTTTGTTTAAGATTACAGAAATAGAACATACAAACATTATACACTTTATCTGTTACGACTGAACTAATATTACCTTTGTTTAAGATTACAGAAATAGAACATACAAACATTATACATTTTATCTGTTATGACTGAATATTATCTTTGTTTAAGATTGCAGAAATAGAACATACAAACATTATACACTTTATCTGTTATCATTTATACACTTTATCTGTTATCACTGAACTAATATTAATTTTGTTTAAGATTGCAGAAATAGAACATACAAACATTATACACTTTATCTGTTATGACTGAACTAATACTAACTTTGTTTAAGATTACAGAAATAGAACATACAAACTTTATACACTTTACCTGTTATGACTGAACTAATATTAATTTTGTTTAAGATTGCAGAAATAGAACATACAAACATTATACACTTTATCTGTTATGACTGAACTAATATTAGCTTTGTTTAAGATTACAGAAATAGAACATACAAACATTATACACTTTATCTGTTATGACTGAATATTATCTTTGTTTGAGATTGCAGAAATAGAACATACAAACATTATACACTTTATCTGTTATGACTGAACTAATATTAACTTTGTTTAAGATTACAGAAATAAAACATACAAACTTTATACACTTTATCTGTTATGACTGAACTAATATTAACTTTGTATAAGATTGCATAAATAGAACATACAAACATTATACACTTTATCTGTTATGACTAAACTAATATTAACTTTGTTTAAGATTGCAGAAATAGAACATACAAACATTATACACTTTATCTGTTATGACTGAACTAATATTAATTTTGTTTAAGATTGCAGAAATACAACATACAAACATTATACACTTTATCTGTTATGACTGAACTAATATTAATTTTGTTTTAAATTACAGAAATAGAACATACAAACATTATACACTGTATCTGTTATGACTGAACTAATATTAACTTTGTTTAAGATTGCAGAAATAGAACATACAAACATTATACACTTTTTCAATTATGACCGAACTAATATTTACTTTGTTTAAGATTACAGAAATAGAACATACAAACATTATACACTTTATCTGTTATGGCTGAACTAATATTTACTTTGTTTAAGATTACAGAAATAGAACATACAAACATTATACACTTTATCTGTTATGACTGAACTAATATTTACTTTGTTTAAGATTGCAGAAATAGAACATACAAACATTATCTGTTATGACTGAACTAATATTAACTTTGTTTAAGATTGCAGAAATAGAATATACAAACATTATACACTTTATCTGTTATGACTGAACTAATATTAACTTTGTTTAAGCTTACAGAAATAGAACATGCAACTGTTATACACTTTATCTGTTATGACTGAACTAATATTAACTTTGTTTAAGATTGCAGAAATAGAACATACAAACATTATACACTTTATCTGTTATGACTGAACTAATATTAACTTTGTTTAAGCTTACAGAAATAGAACATACAAACATTATACACTTTATCTGTTATGACTGAACTAATATTAACTTTGTTTAAGATTGCAGAAATAGAACATACAAACGTTCTACACTTTATCTGATATGACTGAACTAATATTAACTTTGTTTAAGATTGCAGAAATAGAACATACAAACATTATACACTTTATCTGTTATGACTGAACTAATATTAACTTTGTTTAAGATTGCAGAAATAGAACATACAAACATTATACACTTTATCTGTTATGACTGAACTAATATTAACTTTGTTTAAGATTACAGAAATAGAACATACAAACATTATACACTTTATCTGTTATGACTGAACTAATATTAATTTTGTTTAAGATTGCAGAAATAGAACATACAAACATTATACACTTTATCTGTTATGTCTGAACTAATATTAATTTTGTTTAATATTGCAGAAATAGAACATACAAATATTATACACTTTATCTGTTATGACTGAACTAATATTAACTTTGTTTAAGATTGCAGAAATAGAACATACAAACATTATACACTTGATCTGTTATGACTGAACTAATATTAACTTTGTTTAAGATTGCAGAAATAGAACATACAAACATTATACACTTTATTTTTTATGACTGAACTAATATTAACTTTGTTTAAGATTACAGAAATAGAACATACAAACTTTATACACTTTATCTGTTATGACTGAACTAATATTAACTTTCTTTAAGATTGCAGAAATAGAACATACAAACATTATACACTTTAACTGTTATGACTGAACTAATATTAACTTTCTTTAAGATTGCAGAAATAGAACATACAAACATTATACATTTTATCCGTTATGACTGAACTAATATTACCTTTGTTTAAGATTGCTGAAATAGAACATACAAACATTATACACTTTATCTGTTATGACTGAACTAATATTAACTTTGTTTAAGATTGCAGAAATAGAATATACAAACATTATACACTTTATCTGTTATGACTGAACTAATATTAACTTTGTTTAAGCTTACAGAAATAGAACATACAACTGTTATACACTTTATCTGTTATGACTGAACTAATATTAACTTTGTTTAAGATTGCAGAAATAGAACATACAAACATTATACACTTTATCTGTTATGACTGAACTAATATCAACTTTGTTTAAGCTTACAGAAATAGAACATACAAACGTTATACACTTTATCTGTTATGACTGAACTAATATTAACTTTGTTTAAGATTGCAGAAATAGAACATACAAACATTATACACTTTTTCAATTATGACTGAACTAATATTAACTTTGTTTAAGATTGCAGAAATAGAACATACAAACATTATACACTTTATCTGTTATGACTGAACTAATATTACCTTTGTTTAAGATTGCTGAAATAGAACATACAAACATTATACACTTTATCTGTTATGACTGAACTAATATTAACTTTGTTTAAGATTGCAGAAATAGAACATACAAACATTATACACTTTTTCAATTATGACTGAACTAATATTTACTTTGTTTAAGATTACAGAAATAGAACATACAAACATTATACACTTTGTCTGTTATGGCTGAACTAACATTTACTTTGTTTAAGATTACAGAAATAGAACATACAAACATTATACACTTTATCTGTTATGACTGAACTAATATTTACTTTGTTTAAGATTGCAGAAATAGAACATACAAACATTATACACTTTATCTGTTATGACTGAACTAATATTAACTTTGTTTAAGATTGCAGAAATAGATCATACAAACATTATACTTTTTATCTGTTATGACTGAACTAATATTAACTTTGTTTAAGATTGCAGAAATAGAATATACAAACATTATACACTTTATCTGTTATTACTGAACTAATATTAACTTTGTTTAAGCTTACAGAAATAGAACATACAACTGTTATACACTTTATCTGTTATGACTGAACTAATATTAACTTTGTTTAAGATTGCAGAAATAGAACATACAAACATTATACACTTTATCTGTTATGACTGAACTAATATTAACTTTGTTTAAGCTTACAGAAATAGAACATACAAATGTTATACACTTTATCTGTTATGACTGAACTAATATTAACTTTGTTTAAGATTGCAGAAATAGAACATACAAACGTTATACACTTTATCTGATATGACTGAACTAATATTAACTTTGTTTAAGATTGCAGAAATAGAACATACAAACATTATACACTTTATCTGTTATGACTGAACTAATATTAACTTTGTTTAAGATTGCAGAAATAGAACATACAAACATTATACACTTTATCTGTTATGACTGAACTAATATTAACTTTGTTTAAGATTACAGAAATAGAACATACAAACATTATACACTTTATCTGTTATGACTAAACTAATATTAACTTTGTTTAAGATTGCAGAAATAGAACATACAAACATTATACACTTTATCTGTTATGACTGAACTAATATTAACTTTGTTTAAGATTGCAGAAATAGAACATACAAACATTATGCACTTTTTCTGTTATGACTGAACTAATATTAACTTTGTTTATGATTGCAGAAATAGAACATACAAACATTATACACTTTATCTGTTATGACTGAACTAATATTAACTTTGTTTAAGATTGAAGAAATAGAACATACAAACATTAGACACTTTATCTGTTATGACTAAACTAATATTAACTTTGTTTAAGATTGCAGAAATAGAACATACAAACATTATACACATTTTCTGTTATGACTGAACTAATATTAACTTTGTTTAAGATTGCAGAAATAGAACATACAAACATTTTACACTTTACCTGTTATGACTGAACTAATATTAACTTTGTTTAAGATTACAGATAATAGAACATACAAACTTTATACACTTTATCTGAAATGACTTAATTAATATTAATTTTGTTTAAGATTATAGAAAATAGAACATACAAACATTATACACTTTATCTGAAATGACTGAACTAATATTAACTTTGTTTAAGATTACTGAAATAGAACATACAAACATTATACAATTTATCAGAAATGACTGAACTAATTTTAACTTTGTTTAAGATTACAGAAAATAGAACATGCAAACATTATACACTTTATCTGTTATGACTGAACTAATATTAACTTTGTTTAAGATTGCAGAAATAGAACATACAAACATTATACACTTTATCTGTTATGACTAAACTAATATTAATTTTGTTTAAGATTGCAGAAATAGAACATACAAACATTATACACATTTTCTGTTATGACTGAACTAATATTAACTTTGTTTAAGATTGCAGAAATAGAACATACAAACATTTTACACTTTATCTGAAATGACTGAACTAATATTAACTTTGTTTAAGATTACAGAAAATAGAACATACAAACATTATACACTTTATCTGAAATGACTGAACTAATATTAACTTTGTTTAAGATTACTGAAATAGAACATACAAACATTATACACTTTATCTGAAATGACTGAACTAATTTTAACTTTGTTTAAGATTACAGAAAATAGAACATGCAAACATTATACACTTTATCTGTTATGAATGAACTAATATTTATTTGTTTATGATTACGTTAAACTTATCACTGTTTAATTTTGCAGATTTTCAGAAACCTCTGTTTAAGCAGGACATAACATCTGTCTCCGATTTACAACCTGGTAGAGAACTGACAGGGCGAGTTACTAATGTTACTCATTTTGGGGCCTTTGTAGATATCGGTGTTGAAATCAACGGCTTAATTCACACTAGTAAAATGGGCCAGCATGCTCAGCCAGGACTTGGGGACCATGTAACTGTCAGAGTGGAAAGTATTGACCTTGATCGCAGACGAATAGGATTGGCACTCAAGAGTGTATCGCAGGGATAAGATTTGACTTCAGGTTGCATCATAAATATATGATATTTTCTTTTTCATTTTTGGAGCATGGAGCCACCATTTTAGTTGACCATCTTACAGTGTTGGTTTCTGCAACAATTTTGTTTCGTATACTGTACATAGGTGGGATTGCTAGCTAATGCTTAACCTTCCTCAGCCATCTTTATGACATGTTTGATTGGATGTAGCATCATTTATCATATGTTTGGTTGGATTCGGTGGCCTATTCTTTGCACCCCAACGTGGAATTCGCGTGGACAAATATGGTGGTTTGTCTTATGTGAACAGTGCAGCCTGCCTAGTCAGGATGTGGATACCAACACAGAAATATTCTAGTCTGCTGTATGACTGTCAAAAAATGAAATGTTATTGAAATTATGTAGTGACATGAGATTGTGCACTAAGCAACTCATCTGTTTTCACACGTATTCAGGGTTATACTTAGTTTTTATTTGATGATATATATCCAGTGATGAATGACCTCTGTGGCCTGTAAATTATTCCAAATGAGAATAAAATGACCTGTGAGTGATTTTTTTTTGTCGGTAAGAAAAATGTATGTGAGTTGCTATTTTGTCGTTGAACGAAAGTTGCCATGCATAAAGAGTTGTCTCAACATGATTCCTAATTCCCATCTAAGAAAATAGTATATCACTATCTACGCCTAAAGTTTTGGAGCTCAGAAAGTCAGTGTCTAATTAATTTTGTTAAAAGATTCTCAAGCTACGTCTTCCTACATGATTTTTACCTTTATTCTAACTGGTAATTTCTATCGTGATAGGGCCAACGATACATTATGAAGCCATTTGAAAATGTTTTTCTATACTAATATTGAGAATATATTTGCCTCATCTCTCTGGGGGTTTGAAAAAACTATGGTTTCTTCCTGATGAAAACCTTCAGATAACATGTCTTACTTCAGATATTGAATGTGTTGTTAATGTTTTCAGTTGTTCTTCATAATGAGATGGCCTCATAACAAATCTGCAGCCTCTCCCCACGGACATCAGGAAGCAACTAATTGGGTGACCTAGTTTTGATGGGAAGGGGATACAAGAACACATCATACTTAAATTTATTTTGTCAGCATCTGTGTCCCTTAGCAACTAGTGTTTTTGTTTACTAAACCTTTTCCGATATTTGGGTTTGATGTTGTTGTTGTTGTCGATATCACATAGCTGCTGAGCATGTCTACTCTTAGCAGTCCAAGGCCATTCTTAGAAAAGTGCAGGTTTTCTGCAGTTGTTTTAATGTTCCATATAGTGAGTTGGTGACTGTCAGAGGTGTTTGTAAAAGTTTTTTCCTGGCATTTGTGAGTGATGGAAACCACATGAAGAGGTGTATCCTTGTTTCACAAGGATGAGAGCTGTATCTACACATGGGTAGGTGCTGAGGGTTGATGCGGTTTAGATGGATATTGACTCTGGCATGTCCTGTTCGAAACTGAAAGATAAGACTTTGATTTCTCCTGTTGATGTTGTCGTCATCTTGTGGGTGGGTCATTTCATTAAAGTGTTGTTTCTGAGAATCTGTTTGACTGTTCTCGTGCTGCATGGTCTGTCCTTTCATTGTTAAGAGGCTCCTGTTTTAACAAGTCTATCAGCTGTCTCATTTCCTGTTAGATCACTGTGTCCAGGGATCCATTGTAGGGTTACACTGATGGAGTAGGCTATGATCAAGTTGAGAATCACTCTACCTATAAGAAAGATGTCTTTGTTTTCATATGGAGTCTCTTTAAGTGCTTCCAAAATAGACATGGAATCACTGAAAATCACTATGTTCGAAGGCTTTTGTTCCATAAGGTCAAACTGTTGGTGTAGTAATTCAATGGCTGTCTTGATGGCCTCAGCCACCACTTCATAATTTGAACAATTTTCACCACAGGAGTCACAGAACTCTTAAGAGGATCCATCCCGATACCATATGCAGATGCCATTTCCTGCAAAAGAAGTCGTTTTGAAAGCCGAACCATCTGTGTAGGCCTGGATTGCTGATGTTGAGTAGCTGTTTATGGTTTCCAAGGCACGCATCTTCAAGACTGTGGGTAGTGTTTCCTTGTTGGCCGTTTTATCCTTCGGTTGTGTTTTGACAGTTGGTTGGTGGAAGTTCTCCCATGGGGGTTGTCCAAAGTATTTGTTTTCCATTTCTCTCTCTAGTGGGAGATGATGTTTATTTTCCTCTTGCTTTGTCCAGGTGAGATAGTGAAATATGTATAGTTTTCTCTTATTTCTCCACTTAATTCTCACTTTCTTTCACTTCTGTCTTTTGTTTATCTGTCCCTGAAGAAGGCCTTGTGGCCGCAATGTAGGTTTTTCCTTGTCCTTTCTCTTAGTAAGACGTGTTACTGTTTGTGTTTTTGTTTGTTTTTTCCATTTTATCCCCGTCTTACGGAAGTTCTCCTCATATACTCACTAGATAGATTGGGGACTCCTCTTTTGTTACTGCTTCACCATTCAGTTTGATGTTGATGGATCTGTTTGCTATTTTGTGGCTGGGGGAGAAAATGGTGTATACAGTTTTCTGCGTATTGATTTTAAGTTTCCACAGGGAGCCGCGCTAGCGTAGTGGTTACAACACCGCTCTGGCGACCGGGTGATCCAGGATCAAACCCGGGCGACGGCATTTGAGGATTTTTCGTTGACCGGGATTTGGACTGGATTAACTCGAGACCTGGCGAGAACATTTGAAGGAGTGTCGTCGACCAGGGATTGGCAGCTTCTGAGCCGACCCAGCTGTAATGGGTACCTCCGAAATCGGCGAGTATCTGCCTGAATGGCGAGGGACACCTGTCTCTGTACAAGAAAAAAGGGATACTCACGTAAAATCAATGTCAGGTTAGACATTAATAGTAACCTGAGATTTCGCCTCGAGTATTAGCGGGCGTACGAAAAAAAAAAAAAAAAAAAAAAAAAAGTTTCCACAGCTCACAATATACTGACATTGTAAGGAGAGCTCTGTTGATCTTGGCTTTTGTCAGAATGTGATATTTATCAGTTGAAATATGGAGGACCAGATGTAGTAAAAATCATGACAACAATTTGCCAGAAGATATGGAGTACAAAAAAATGGCCAAAAGAATGGACGCAGTCATTAGTAATACCGCTTCCAAAGAAAGGAAATCTAAAAATGTGCAAGAACTACAGAACCATTAGCCTTATTAGTCATCCAAGTAAAGTGATGTTAAGGATACTTTTGAACAGAATAAAACAGAAATCAGAAGAAATCTTGTCAGAGGAACAGGCTGGCTTTAGACCAAAAAGAAGTACCTCAGAACAAATCTTCAATATTAGATTACTGATCGAAAAACATCTCCAGCATCAACATGATTTATACCATAACTTCATCGATTTCACAAAAGCCTTCGATTGAGTCTGGCATGAAGGCTTATGGCAAATAATGAGAAAATTCAATTTTGATACCAACATCATAGATATCATTGAAGCACTATACAAGGACGCAAGCAGTGCTGTTTTTGCAAGCAACGACATTGGAGAATTTTTCAAAACAACTGTAGGAGTTCGCCAGGGATGCATCCTGTCACCAGTGCTCTTTAATATATATCTAGAACATATTATGCAGGAGGCTCTCTACGATTATAAATCAACCATATCGATTGGAGGCCGCCCTCTGTGTAATCTACGTTTTGCTGATGATATTGATCTGATAGCTGGAACAGAATCAGAACTTCAAGATCTTACCTCTAGACTGGAGAAAGTAACAAGAATGTATAGGATGGAAATTAATATAGAAAAAAGCAAGATATTGGTGAATAGCCATAAGAAACATGTTCCGACCAATATTACGTTAAATGGGCAAACGTTAGAAGAAGTTAACACCTTTAAATATCTCGGGTCCACTATATGTAGTGATGGAAGATCAAGTAAAGAAATCAAGACAAGACTTGAGATGGCCTCAGCTGCCATGACAAGGCTGAATGTGATCTGGAAAAGTAACATCAGTTTTCCTGTGAAGATCAAATTATACAAATCACTTGTATTATCTATTCTTTTGTATGGGTGTGAGGGCTGGACACTCACTGCAGATACGGAGCGAAGGATTCAGGCTTTCGAGCATAAATGTTATAGAAGAATTTTGCGCATTCGCTATAAAGAGCACAAAACAAATGTCTATGTTAGAGAGAAGATAAACACCTATGCAGGCCACCAAGAACCACTTTTGTCAATAGTGAAATGTCGAAAGCTTGCCTGGTTTGGGCATGTAACTCGTCATGACTCCCTTTCGAAAACGATCCTCCAGGGAACAGTCGAAGGTAAACGGAGAAGAGGAAGGCAAAGAAAATCCTGGGCTGATAACATCAAAGAATGGGCAGGACACGGTTTTTCCACACTTGTACGCATTGCTGAGAATAGAGAGCAGTGGAGGACCATGTCTGCTGATGCTTCCACCATGGCACCCCTACGACCCATGACGGGTTATGGGTTGAGATGATGATGATATTTATCAGTAGTCCAGATGTCAAGGTCATCAGCAAACAGCTTCTTCGACACATTCAGATGTTTGGCAAGGTCATTGATGAATATGAGGAAGAGGGTGCAACTTAAAGGAGAGCCTTGGGGCAGACCTTCCAGTCTTCTTTTTTGTGAGATTGCACCAGCATAGTTGGTAGCTATGGTTCTATTTGTTAGGAAGGCCTGTAGCCACCTAATCATTTTCCCTCCTATTTCCATTCTTTTCATCTTCAGCAAAAGTCCCTTTCGCCAAACTCTGTTGTAGACTTGCTCAAGGTCGATGAACACAGCTATCAGGCTTTTTCCATCTTAGAAGCCATCCATCACATTCTGTATGAACCTGAAGAGGGGGTCATCTGTGCGGCACTTACGTCTGAAACCTGCCTGGTTGTTGTCAAGAAGGTTCCAGCTTTCCAACCACCAGTATAGTCTGTTGTTTACCATTCTCTCGACCAGCTTGCCTAAGCATGAAGTGAGGGATATGGGCCTATAACTTCTTGGTGTCCCCAATGGTTTCCCTTTCTCCAAAATAGGTATGATGGTTGCTGTCCCTCGTTCCACATTCTATTGGTGAACCATAGAAGTTTCT
Source organism: Oreohelix idahoensis (assembly GCA_024509875.1). NCBI lineage: Eukaryota > Metazoa > Mollusca > Gastropoda > Stylommatophora > Oreohelicidae > Oreohelix > Oreohelix idahoensis. Next base: position 438,973 of record JAMPIV010008196.1, on the reverse strand, counting down.
CATTTGCCTTTGGCCCTAGTTGGCAAATCATCTAATTTTTAATTTTATCTGGTCCTGGAGCTTTGTTTTTGGCCGGTTTCCATAGTGCCATTCTCAGTTCTTGTAGGCTGAACGGATCGTCGAACGAAGCCACTTTGAGAATAATAGTTGAACAAAGTCTGGAATGGAATTCACCACTATACATCGGATTTGTGGACTACGAAAAGGCATATGACAGTGTAGACAGAGAATCACTTTGGAAATTGATGAGGCATTATGGAGTTCCCCTGAAGATCATTAATTTAATAAAGAAAACATATGAAGACATGACATGCAGAGTTCTTCACGAAGGACAGCTTACAGAACCGTTTGGGATAAGAACAGGAGTGTGACAGGGATGCCTCTTGTCTCCATTTCTTTTCTTACTAGCAATAGACTGGGTTATGAGATCATCGACAACACACAACAGAAATGGAATCCAGTGGACTCTGACTAAGCAGTTGGATGATCTGGATTTTGCTGATGACTTGGCTCTTCTGTCCCATAACCGTAATCAGATGCAGGACAAATTGAAAACACTCAATGAGAGGTCACAGCAATTGGGTCTGAAAATACACAGGGAAAAGACAAAAATAATGAGAATAAATGCAGGTAATGGTAACAGGGTTGAACTTGAAGAAACACCAATACAAGATGTAGAATCGTACACATATCTTGGCAGTAATATAGACAAAGTTGGAGTGACAGACAGTGATTTCAAAATAAGAATACAAAAAGCAAGAGGAGCTTTCATTGCATTGGGAAGTATATGGAGATCAAGAGAAATCGGATCCAACACGAAAATAAGAATCTTCAACTCTAATGTGAAGTCAGTCCTATTATATGGCTCTGAGACATGGAGAACAACAAAGACAACAACCAAAAAGCTACAGACTTTCATAAATGGGTGCTTGCATAGAATAGAGGGATTAAAATGGTATGACAAGGTTACCAACGTGGAACTGATGACAAGAACTAGACAAGTGCCAGTGGAACAGGAGATGAGAAGAAGACGATGGCGATGGATAGGACACACACTGAGGAAACCTGTTGATAGCATTACAAGGCAGTCCTTGTTCTGGAACCCCCAGGGCAAGAGAGGCAGAGGTAGACCAAGAAGCACATGGAGAAGAGAGCTGGAAACAGAGGTGAAAATGATGAGGAGAACATGGAAAGAACTTGAGATGATGGCACGTGACAGGAGGACTTGGCATGTGTTTGTTGAAGGCCTATGCTCCTTTGGGAGTGGAGGGTTATGAATGATAGAAATAACTTAATAAGTAAAAATACAATTATTTACACTACATTTCCTTCAAAATAGTTCCCTTCGGCAACTACACACTTTTGCCAACGTCCATACAGCTGTTGGAAACATTCCTGGAACCCATTCTTTGACACCTCTCTCAGCTGCTTTGTCGCATTGGTGATAACGTCCTCAGCATCCTTGAATCTCTGCCCATTCAGTGCCGATTTTAGGCGAGGGAACAAGAAAAAAATCAGGTCGGGAGAATATGGAGGATGTTCCAGGGCAGTCACATTGTGCGTTGGGAGGTACTGCTTCACCAGTAGGGATCGATGTGCTGGCACATTGTCATGCAGCAGAACCCAACTGTTTGTTCTCCATTTTTCTGGGCATTTCCTTCTGATTGCATCTCTTAGATGATGGAGGATATCAACGTACATTTCCTTGTTAACCGTTCGGCCTTCAGGAATGAATTCATGGTAGACAATACCCTGGGAATAAAAAAAAACTTCCAACATAACTTTTCATTGTTTATCGAGGTAGGCGGTCAACTGCTACGTGGATCATCATCAACACTAACACGACCTTCACGGAAATGCTTGCGCCACTCAAAAACTTGTGAATTCTTCATTGCGGTATCACCATATGCTTTATTAAGCAAGGTTACTGTCTCTGAGGGTGACTTCTCAAGCAAAACACAAAATTTGACATTTGTACATTGTTCAATCAAGGACATTTTAACTCCGACGATGCTACGTGCACACCACACAAACAAACTTCTGTAACTTCTGATCGAGAGTACATATAAAAGTTTCATCAGTCATGTCGTTTCCTCAAGGTCACTACCAACTTATAAAACTATAATCTCCATGACATAATCACTCATTCAAATATGAGTCGACTATTCCAGGAACTTTTTGAAGCTACCTCGTATATCATGCGGACACACCTTTTCCCTGAATGGCTAGATCAGTTGCCACAATAACATGAAATATTATGGTGATAGCATGAAATTGTGTGCTGATAACATGAAATATTGTGGTGGTTGCGTGAAATTGTGTGATGATAACACAAAATATTATGGTATTAGCATGAAATTGAGTTATAACATGAAATAGTATTGTGATAGCATGAAATTGTGTGGTGATAACATGAAGTTGTGTACCGATAACATGAAATTATGTGGTAATAACTTGAAGTTGTGTTGTGATAACTTGAAAATTGTGTGGTGATAACTTGAAATTGTATGGTGATAACTTGAAATTATGTGACAATAACATGGAATTATGTGGTGATAACTTGAAATTGTGTGGTGATAACTTGAACATGACATACATTATACTTAAGCACATTACATGCATTATACTTAGGCATATGACATGCATTATAAAGAAATCCCAGAATTTTGTGGACATCTTTTATGGATGTCCCCTATCTTCAGTGTATCTGTGTTTTATGTCATCTATCTTCAGTGTATCTGTGTTTTATGTCATCTGTCTTCAGTGTATCTGTGTTTTATGTCATCTGTCTTCGGTGTATCTGTGTTTTATGTCATCTGTCTTCAGTGTATCTGTGTTTTATGTCATCTGTCTTCAGTGTATCTGTGTTTTAGGTCATCTGTCTTCAGTGTATCTGTGTTTTATGTCATCTGTCTTCAGTGTATCTGTGTTTTATGTCATCTGTCTTCAGTGTATCTGTGTTTTATGTCATCTGTCTTCAGTGTATCTGTGTTTTCTGTCATCTGTCTTCAGTGTATCTGTGTTTTATGTCATCTGTCTTCAGTGTATCTGTGTTTTAGGTCATCTGTCTTCAGTGTATCTGTGTTTTAAGTTATCTGTCTTCAGTGTATCTGTGTTTTAGGTCATCTGTCTTCAGTGTATCTGTGTGTTTTAAGTCATCTGTCTTCAGTGTATCTGTGTGTTTTAGGTCATCTGTCTTCAGTGTATCTGTGTTTTAGGTCATCTGTCTTCAGTGCATCTGTGTGTTTTATGTCATCTGTCTTCAGTGTCTCTGTGTTTTAGGTCATCTGTCTTCAGTGTATCTGTATGTTTTAGGTCATCTGTCTTCAGTGTATCTGTGTGTTTTATGTCATATATCTTCAGTGTATCTGTGTTTTAGGTCATCTGTCTTCAGTGTATCTGTGTGTTTTAGGTCATCTGTCTTCAGTGTATCTGTGTGTTTTAGATCATCTGTCTTCAGTGTATCTGTGCGTTTTATTTCATCGGTCTTCAGTGTATGTGTTTTAGGTCATCTGTCTTCAGTGTATCTGCCTGTCTTTAGGTCATCTGTTTTCAGTGTGTCCATGTGTTTTAGGTCATCTATCTTCAGTGTATCCATGTGTTTTAGGCCATCTGTCTTCAGTGTACCCATGTGTTTTTAGGTCATCTGTCTTCAGTGTATCTGTCTGTTTTTAGGTCATCTGTCTTCAGTGTCTCTGTCTGTTTTAGGTCATCTGTCTTCAGTGTATCTGTCTGTTTTAGGTCATCTGTCATCAGTGTATATGTCTGTTTTTAGGTTATCTGTCTTCAGTGTATCCATGTGTTTTAGGTCATCTGTCTTCAGTGTATCTGTCTGTTTTTAGGTCATCTGTCTTCAGTGTATCCATGTGTTTTAGGTCATGTCTTTAGTGTATCCATGTAATTTAGGTCATCTGTCTTCAGTGTATCTGTGTGTTTTAGGTCATCTGTTTTAAGTCATCTGTCTTCAGTGTATCCATGTGTTTTAGGTCATCTGTTTTAAGTCATCTGTCTTCAGTGTATCCATGTGTTTTAGGTCATCTGTCTTCAGTGTATCCATGTGTTTTAGGTAATTTGTTTTACATCATCTGTCTTCAGTGTATCCATGTGTTTTAGGTCATCTGTCTTCAGTGTATCCATGTGTTTTAGGTCATCTGTCTTCAGTGTATCCTTGTGTTTTGGATCATCTGTCTTCAGTGTATCTGTGTGTTTTAGGTCATCTATCTTCAGTGTATCCGTGTGTTTTAGGTCATGTCTTCAGTGTATCTGTGTGTTTTAGGTCATCTGTCTTCAATGTATCTGTGTTTTAGGTCATCTGTCTTCAGTGTATATCCATGTGTTTTAGGTCATCTGTCTTCAGTGTATCTGTGTTTTAGGTCATCTGTCTTCAGTGTATCCATGTGTTTTAGGTCATCTGTCTTCAGTGTATCCATGCATTTTTGGTCATCTGTCTTTAGTGTATCTGTGTTTTAGGTCATCTGTCTTCAGTGTATCTGTCTGTTTTTATGTCATATGTCTTCAGTGTATCTTTCTGTTTTTAGGTCAGTCTGTCTTCAGTGTATCTGTCTGTTTTTAGCTCATCTGTCTTCTGTGTATCTGTCTGTTTTTAGGTCATTTGTCTTCAGTGTATCTGTCTGTTTTTAGGTCATCTGTCTTCAGTGTATCTGTGTTTTAGGTCATCTGTCTTCAGTGTATCTGTCTGTTTTTAGCTCATCTGTCTTCAGTGTATCTGTCTGTTTTTAGCTCATCTGTCTTCAGTGTATCTGTCTGTTTTTAGATCATCTGTCTTCAGTGTATCCGTGTGTTTTAGGTCATCTGTCTTCAGTGTATCCATGTGTTTTAGGTCATCTGTCTTCAATGTATCCATCTGTTTTTAGGTCATCTGTCTTCAGTGTATCTGTCTGTATTTAGGTCATCTGTCTTCAGTGTATGAGTCAGTTTTTAGGTCATCTGTCTTCAGTGTATGTGTCAGTTTTTAGGTCATCTGTGTTCAGTGTATCTGTCTGTTTTTAGGTCATCTGTCTTCAGTGTATCTGTCTGTTTTAGGTCATCTGTCTTCAGTGTATCTGTCTGTTTTTAGGTCATCTGTCTTCAGTGTATCCATGTGTTTTTAGGTCATCTGTCTTCAGTGTATCTGTCTGTATTTAGATTATCTGTCTTCAATGTATCTGTCTGTTTTTAGGTCATCTGTCTTCAGTGTATCTGTCTGTTTTTAGGTCATCTGTCTTCAGTATATCTGTCTGTTTTTAGGTCATCTGTCTTCAGTGTATCTATATGTTTTGGGTCATCTGTCTTCAGTGTATCTGTCTGTTTTAGGTCATCTGTCTTCTGTGTATCTGTCTGTTTTTAGGTCATTTGTCTTCAGTGTTTCCATGTGTTTTTAGGTCATCTGTCTTCAGTGTATCTGTCTGTTTTTAGGTCATCTGTCTTCAATGTATCCATGTGTTTTTATGTCATCTGTCTTCAGTGTTTCTTTGGTTTTGTAGGTCAGTCTGTCTTCAGTGTATCTGTCTGTTTTTAGGTCAGTCTGTCTTCAGTGTATCTGTCTGTTTTTAGGTCATGTGTCTTTGGTTCTCTCCGGCAGTATCGGTACATTTGTGATACTGATTTCTATTAGGGGCTGTCAATTATCGCACTTTTCTTTTTTTCTTTATTTTTCTGCTAAGTAGCAGATATGTGATTTTATCAAATCACCTGGTAGGTGATAAATATTACACTTGTGACACTCCTTGCAGATATGTCACCGGTTTATTACATGGTCATCCCAGCCTACAAGGGGCTGAGATAAGATGGTCGCCGGCGCGTTTAGATTGAACCACTGATAAGACGATATTACCATCTGTGTGACACATGTGGGCAGACAAATGTGATGTAATCGCTTCTGGTCCTTGGTTAAAAAGTACTCATGGATTTATTACATTTTAGACAAAATGAGTCTACACATGTGTTTGTGAGAGTGTATGCAAGACATCAGATGTCCATATATGGTAATACGTGACCTTTGCAAGCCCGCACCTTATTTCACGTGGGAATATTTTAAAATATCACACCCTATCTGCATGATTTGAAATGATTGGATCTTTCTGATTATATTCATAACATCATTGGAGGGAATATAGGCTGAGAATTTCACAGTTTTATTTCTCTGTGATTTGCATGCTCGCCAAGGCAACACCAGACCTTCACCAGAGTGAAGAACTAGATTCATAATTCCTAATTGTTATCCGGACCTTTTACTGGAGAACCAGATAAGACTTATAAAGCACAGGAAATCTCTTTCAAATTTTATTAAGGAAAACCTGGACTAGGAAACTGAAAAAACACGGAGTCAGAAGGAGCAATCTATTGTAAAATTAAAAGAAATCGCAGACACGTGTAAGAGAAGATTCGTCTCTTTTATTCATCTGTCACCAGGATTGGCTTATTGGTGGTACCAGCTGAACGTACTATTTCTGGAACAAGACAGGATCAGTGGCTTACGCTTTAAGACAAGGACGCACTGTGTAGACTTTCCTTGAAGTTTCTTGGAGACGAGCTATACCCAACAACCTTGACCAGAGATGAGTGATCAGTGTGAAAAGACAGAACCGTCATTGGCAGCTAAGTTCAAACATATGCTGCCACCTGAATTTCTTACCCCTTTTTTCAAGCCCCAAATACGAAGATGATAACTTTTCTTTAACCATAACTATTCAAATTATTTTCAAACTGTTAAAACTAAAGTGATTATTAAATTTTTTTATTTGTAATGTTACAAATTTAACTTCGATTTAGAGCTATGGGAGCCACGCTGGTGTAATGGTTACAATGTTGCGCTAGCGACCAGGTTTTCAAGGTTCAAGCCTGGGCGCTTGCATTTGTAGGAGTGTCATCGACTGGGATTTGACTGAATAACCTGAATGGCTCCTGCAGATAAACCCTCTGTGGATGGGAAGGAGCGAAGCTCCTGACCGGGTTGGAAGGAAAGTCCACAGGCTCCCCAGCCTCGCAATGACACATCATTGGTCCGAAAGGACTGGAAAGCTCGAGTCCTGCTGGTTAGAGAAAAAAAAGCAGAGCTATACTTGAATAATAGAATTCCATTGAGTAAATCAGGGGTGTGGGCTTAACGAGCTGATAAATAAATAAGTGCTTAAATTCTTAACAAAAGTGGTCGGCAGGTTACAGAACTAATGTGCTAAGTGACAGCCAGCATTGTTTTTGTTTACCTGAATTTCTTGTGAAGACTCCCAGGTGATAGAAGCTTTACTACTCTTCTATCTACATTTCTGCCAAGAGTAATCTTGTGTACAAATAGACTCCAATGAAGCCTATATTAGATACTATTGAGTTTTGGCCATTGTTGGACCACTACTGCAAAGCAGGGGAGGCAGTACCATCTTACAGAGGAAACTGACTTGTTAGCAGAAACACTGACCAATGACATTCTTAAAATAGCAATAAAATATATACCAAGTAAAAATATGCCACAACACTTAAAACCAATAAACAGCATGAATAAGGAAAGAAAGACTCACTATAAAAAAAGAACTAGTTGCTTGGTGGAATAAAATGTTCAGAAATTCATGAGAGAAGAAAAAAGCCTTACAAAAATATAGAAATAACAGAACAGAGGAAAACTTTGATGAATATAAACATATTAGGAATGAATCTAACAGAATAATATTCAAAGCCAAAGAAACCAACTGGAAAGAGTTTTGTCAGTCACTGAGTCCTAGCACTCAAATTAAAGAAGTACGGAAAAAACTTAAGGCAATCAAAGGGAACAATAAGAAAATACTAATGCCAACAATCAAACTACTAAAGAGAGCAGAAACAGATAAAGAAAAAGCTAATGCCCTTGCTGAGTATTTCTATAAAGTCAGTGCAAAAAGTAGTCTTGGACAGGAAGAAAATGAGAGAAGAGAAAGACTTACGATACAGTTTTTTAAAGGAACTACTAGACCAGATAGATGAAACAAACTGTTTAGATGCTGATATAACAGAGTGTTGCGCACATATTTTTTGGCGCACGGATTACGCATACCATGTAAAATGTTTTAATTGTCTGATGAAGATATATTCATCTTTGAATGCATGTTTTGGTCTTGAGGGACGAAACTCAGATTGGGCAATAAGTAGTCATTCTGTGAGTTATCGCTCTTTGTAGCGTTCTTAAAAATAGAACTCAGCGGAGGAATTTAGACTTACTTGAATCTATTCTGTGTTTGGTTAGGAATAGATTGTTCTTGCTTCAGAATGTCTATGGCCCGAATCTATGTGTAGTGCTTGTCTATGTAGGACGAGTATGTCTTATATCTTGATATCTTAGTATGTTTAAGTGGAACTATTTGTTCTTGTACTGTACTGAAGGGGGTCAGGTGTTTTCGGCGGATGAAGAGAGGTGAGAGGGTTCTTCGGTTGTCAAGGCCTAGGGCGGGAAGTCATGTCAGAGAGATGCCCAAGAGTTTGTGATCTCTTTAAGTTATTCTGGGGACGAAGATAGGTTCTTCCAGGATCGTTTAGTCCATGAGTTCCCCAGTTGTGATTCTATAACGCCGGGAGAGCGTTTTTGTGCTTGCTAGTGCATTTCTTATGTCAAGGTAAAAAAACGTACTTTTGCTGACTTCGTTCATTCCTAGGCTTAAGATGGGCAGACGTTTACATGTATTTACCTATGAATATGTCGGGACGACATATTATCCAGCAGCACTAAATATGTTTGTATGCAGCAACTATGAGGACAGAATATGCTGATCCTTGTAGACTCATTTATTGTTGATGAACAAAGCTTCGATTGAAGATTTGGCTATACACCTGTATAGTGAGTGATGCTCAACCGGGAACCAGCAGCCATTGTGGAATTCGATTGATTTTGGAATTCTACTTATTGTAAATCATTAGCAGAGAACGGGAAAACTTCCTTATTATCAGGTGATGATTGAGAGATCACTATTATAAAGAAATTAACATTATCTTCACAGAGATTTGCTGTAATTTACCTAAAGGAATCTTCGCTAGAAAGAGATCCTGTTTAGGAGTCAAGTTTGAACAGTATTGCTTAATTGACATGCTCGGTCAGTAAGGTCTACTGACTGTATTTATAAACTATGGAAATCTTGGTGTTTACAGATGTTCCATTGCAAGATTATTCTTCATGAATGCTAATTTAGGACGGTAGTCCATTGATCAACATTATGCTGTCTATGTCAATTCATGTTCCTGTAACTGTACCCATTCTGTCAAGTGTGTGCGTCCAATTAAACTATTGAAACGACTACAGTGGTCTGCATTGGTGACATATCGTAATGAGTGAATGAGTGCCTTATACGGGTCAACACACGAACAGTCCACCATTCGCCTAACTCATACTTCACACTCACACTCCATATTAGCATAACCCTGCGTCGGTTGAGTTGACCTTTGCTCCCCCTGGAGCCTCCATCATATTCACCACTGGTTTGCGTGAGGAGAATGAAAGCAGTACTTTACAGCATGCCTGGTATACACAGTTACGATGAAGTAGAAAAAGGAGAGTTATCAACGTGGTAGGCCAGTTTCCTGGGTCCAGCCTTCGCAGTCTACAAAGTGGAAGTCACCTAGTGTTTCAAGAACATTTATTTTGGCCAAATGTGACACACATCAACACCTATAGGACAACTATCCAGTCGATGTCAGCTTGACCTGTTATGACAAGTGTAACTGTATCTAGGTCACCGCTGTTGACATTTTGCTCGGTACAGGCATTATTTCATATAACAGACAGCGTAGCACGGCAAGTTGTTTACAAGTGAACATCACAGCATTACACAGAACATTGGCAAGCAAATTAACTGTGTTAGCAGAAGTATTGAACTTAGAAGCCTATTTTCATCGATGGACCTTCTTATGTTCTGCTATTGTGTTGAACTTTAATATTTAAGGCCAGAAATTGTAGTTCAATAAAGTGGCAGTTATTTATATTGATTAAAATATCTGTGCCATTTCTATAAAACAGCCTTCTACACAACACTCTATCTACATCACAGTTTATTAATGATATATGCATTTATGCTATTGATGTTTACATGTTATTTGTATATATGTATTTATGTTTAATGTTTGCATATTATTCGTGTGTCTAATATAAAATTTCCCAAGTAACATAGGGCTTATATTAGCGTTCTATAGGGAGCAATTTTCTTGATTGGAAATTTGCTGGCAACATCTGGTGCTATTTTTGTTAGTTGTGATGAGGTGTTCTTTTCTTCGTTGTTTTTGTTAATAATTTTGTGTTCCTTACTTTTGTTTGATTTGTTTGAATTTGTTGGTCTACCCTTTGCTGTTTTTCAGTTTGATACACAATTTATGTTTATACACTGTGGCGTTATTTGTCTTGTTCATTCTATTGCAGATATCATCACAGATTCTGTGATCATTTTTCTTTGATTTTTCCTATTTGATTTATTTGATTTCTGCAAATGTTTCCTGTTCTCTTGTATAATTCTTTTGTTGTGTTCTTGATCGACATACACTATTTAAAATATATTTGATCATATGAATTTATAAGAAAAAGTCAACTGATGATTTTTAGTAATTGGTTGGTACACAGTTGATTATACAAGACCTTACTAAAGGCTTGTTTCCCCACATAGTTAGGGATAAGGAGCTGATTAATCAAATTATTAAGAGCTGGTGGTTACATTACTTTGAAATATATATTACATTATTAGTGTTTCATGTGATTGCTATCATTATTAGACATCATGTCTACATTAGATTTCTTCATTGCACAAGGGAATCCCTTGATAAGACTGGTAAAGACTTAGAAGAATGGACAATTGCTCAATATGACAAAGCATTAGCTGCAGAAGAGAAAAAAGCTGCTGCTGAGGAAAGAAAAGCTGCTGCTGAAGAAAAAAGATTAGACAGAGAAGCTGAGGCTGAACAACAGAGATTAGATAGAGAGGATGAGGCTGAAGAGAAAAAACAAAGATTGGAAATTGAGAAACTGAAAACTGAGTTGCAAAAATTAGACAAAGAAGCTGAACAGTGGCAGAGAGAAGATAAAAATAAACTCTTAGATTTGGAGTTGAATGCATTAAAGGAAACAATAAATGAGCTTCGAAGTGATAATAAAGCTCTTACTGATAAGTTATCAGAAATGAATTCTGAAAATACAATATTAAAGGATAAAATGATGATGTTGATGGAAGATAATAAGAAAGTCTATGACTCTTCTCTTAGTCAGAAAAAAGAGTTAGAGAATGAAGTGACCTCATTAAAAGAGATGTTAGATAATCAGGTAAATAAGGTGAACTCTTCCACGCTTGATTTAAAACTACTGTGGAAGATAATAGAAACGTTGGCTATTCCTCATGAGAGTAAATTAGGGCAATCTCAACTGACAAAAGCTGAAAGAACGGAAAACATGTGTAAGAAATTAAAAGTTGAAGCCCAGGAACGTGAAAAGGCCCATAATGAAACACTTGCTACTTTTGCGAGTAATATTCGATGCTCAGTTGCCAACTTGAAGAAAAGAATACGGAATCTTCAAGGGAGATGTATGAGTTTAAGAATAGCCATTATATGGAGGTTAAGGCACTTCAACTAGAATTGAAACAGTTGAGGGCACATGCCGCTCAGGTTCAGGGTCCTGAGGATAATCAAGAACTCAGAAATCTTCTATATCAACAGGAGAAAGTAACTAAGGAAAAACAAAAATAAATATTGAAAAATTACTCATGGAGAAAAAGGAACTAGAAGATGAGATGAGCTCAGCGAATAAAGAAAAGGATGAGAAAGTTGATGAACTTATAACTACTCATCATAGTGCTATGGAAGCACTCAAACTTGAATTTGTTCAAGAAAAGGCTAAGGTTTTAGAAGCTACGTCTCAGATGACAAAGTTGAGAAAAGAGCTTAAAGATAGTATGGCTAAAGAGAAGACTCTTATTTCTCAGTTACAAGACATAAGGTTGGATTATGACAGGAAAATTAAAACCAACGAAAGAATATACAAAGCTGTTTCTAGAGAGAAAGCTGTTGCGGAAGTAGAAAATGCAAAACTTTGCAACAGAATTGATGGTTTGTTAGACATTGTTTTGTACAATAACATGTTATCTACTACTAAGGTGGATAGACTGAAACATAAACATGAGGGTCAACATGTTACGAATGCAAAGAGCCAGCGACAGACACTCAATGCTCATGATAACACTAAGCAATATGTGAACATATCTTTTCGTGGAAAATATGGTTTCCCACGAAATAACGATACTGCCTCTAATGGGAGTTGGCGTGAGGCCAACAAAGGAAATTTAAGTTTAGATCACGGTGAGGACTTCGATAAGTGTCATGATAAGATTCCTCAGGAAAACCGTACATCGAATTTTCAGATTCCTGTTAAGTTAGAAAAAGAAAACAAAACTGTTAGTACCCATCGTACTCAGCCCAGACAGTACGATGTACATATTAAGCACAGTGACACAGAAAAAAATAAAAACAATTTTGCTAGGAAAGATAGGCGTGATTATGAACAGCGCCAAGGGCGTTCATCATGTGGTAATCTTCCTTTTTCACGTAATGGTTCTTCTTCAAAGAACTGGAGGCAATTTGATTGTCCTCAACATTATGGTTCCACTAACTATAAGAACTTTGATAGAGGTTACCAATCTCATAATAATTGTTTTTGTGGACAACAAAATCCTACTAATAGGAATTTTGATCATAAGGGTAATAACACAACTTTTCATAACTATGGTAAATGGAGTTCAAATAAGAGCAATGGGCTCAACAGAGATAAGAATTTTGATAGATCTCGTTGTGATGGCACCTCTTTCTACCTTGCTAAAGAAAGGGTCTCCTAATATAGTCCATTGGACTCAAGAATGTCAATCCTCTTTGGATAAGATTAAAACTATGTTTTCTACTACACCTATTTTAGTGTTGCCTACTAAAGATAAGACATTTGTTCTTCGTAGTGACGCTTCATCCACTGGGATTGGAGCGGCACTAATGCAAGAGTACTCTGGAACTCTGCATCCTGTAATGTATATTTCCAGAAAGCTTAATGCTGCAGAAAGGAATTATTCGGTTTTAGACCGTGAACTGTTGGCTATGGTATGGTCAATTCTCAAATTATAAAGATTCCTTCGCACATTTTATAGTAGAAACCGATCAGAAAGCTCTTACAGCTATCCAGAGTAAAAATTTGAAGAGTTCGAGGTCTACTCGATATGCAATTGCTCTTCAACCTTTTCATTTTTCGGTACGAGCTATCCGTGGATCAGATAATGTGATGGCAGACATTCTGTCTAGATGCCCACATGATTCCACTTAGCTGTTGAGTATTGGACGTCTTAACACTTCCAACTCGACAACAGATTTTTCTTTTCTATATCAAAATAGATACACATTGTAATTCGTAATGACACTACGTTCATTGATATATAGTCACCATTACTCGTTGATGATTTTTCTTTTTGTCAATCATGTACTTGGAATGCTTAAACTTAAATTGTTATATGCATTGTATCATTGCAATTATAGTAGTATGCGTTGGTGACACCTCCCTGGAAACACTTATGCTTAAGAGAAATGCTTTCTCTGAGGGATTGAGATTTTGCATTAATCTGGCTTAAATAATTCCAGATATTTCTCATCTGCGCAGTATTTATGCGTTGGGAGCCTATTGTATGTTGCTCTCAGATGAAAAAAAAAAATGATTTTCATTTTTTTTCCCGGGGGGTGTGGTAATCTGTTGCGCACATATTTTTTGGCGCACGGATTATGCATACCATGTAAAATGTTTTAATTGTCTGATGAAGATATATTCATCTTTGAATGCATGTTTTGGTCTTGAGGGACGAAACTCAGATTGGACAATAAGTAGTCATTCTGTGAGTTATCGCTCTTTTTAGCGTTCTTAAAAATAGAACTCGGTGGAGGAATTTAGACTTACTTGAATCTATTCTGTGTTTGGTTAGGAATAGATTGTTCTTGCTTCAGTATGTCTATGGCCCGAATCTATGTGTATTGCTTGTCTATGTAGGACGAGTATGTCTTATATCTTGATATCTTAGTATGTTTAAGTGGAACTATGTGTTCTTGTACTGTACTGAAGGGGGTCAGGTGTTTTCGGCGGATGAAGAGAGGTGAGAGGGTTCTTCGGTTGTCAAGGCCTAGGGCGGGAAGTCATGTCGGAGAGATGCCCAAGAGTTTGTGATGTCTTTAAGTTATTCTGGGGACGAAGATAGGTTCTTCCAGGATCGTTTAGTCCATGAGTTCCCCAGTTGTGATTCTATAACGCCGGGAGAGCGTTTTTGTGCTTGCTAGTGCATTTCTTATGTCAAGGTAAAAAAACGTACTTTTGCTGACTTCGTTCATTCCTAGGCTTAAGATGGGCAGACGTTTACATGTATTTACCTATGAATATGTCGGGACGACATATTATCCAGCAGCACTAAATATGTTTGTATGCAGCAACTATGAGGACAGAATATGCTGATCCTTGTAGACCCATTTATTGTTGATGAACAAAGCTTCGATTGAAGATTTGGCTATACACCTGTATAGTGAGTGATGCTCAACCGGGAACCAGCAGCCATTGTGGAATTCGATTGATTTTGGAATTCTACTTATTGTAAATCATTAGCAGAGAACGGGAAAACTTCCTTATTATCAGGTGATGATTGAGAGATCACTATTATAAAGAAATTAACATTATCTTCACAGAGATTTGCTGTAATTTACCTAAAGGAATCTTCGCTAGAAAGAGATCCTGTTTAGGAGTCAAGTTTGAACAGTATTGCTTAATTGACATGCTCGGTCAGTAAGGTCTACTGACTGTATTTATAAACTGGAAATCTTGGTGTTTACAGATGTTCCATTGCAAGATTATTCTTCATGAATGCTAATTTAGGACGGTAGTCCATTGATCAACATTATGCTGTCTATGTCGATTCATGTTCCTGTAACTGTACCCATTCTGTCAAGTGTGTGCGTCCAATTAAACTATTGAAACGACTACAGGGGTCTGCATTGGTGACATATCATAATGAGTGAATGAGTGCCTTATACGGGTCAACACACGAACAGTCCACCATTCGCCTAACTCATACTTCACACTCACACTCCATATTAGCATAACCCTGCGTCGGTTGAGTTGACCTTTGCTCCCCCTGGAGCCTCCATCATATTCACCACTGGTTTGCATGAGGAGAATGAAAGCAGTACTTTACAGCATGCCTGGTATACACAGTTACGTTCACGAAGAAAAAGGAGGTTTATCACAGAGGAAAAAAGTAACTAGTGCAATAAAAGAGAAATCTAATACTGCCTCAGGTCATGATATACTTAGCTATGAAATCTTTAAGAAAGTACCCAAAACAACTATAAACATAATAACTTCCCTTTATAACAAAATCTGGATCTTAGGAAAGATACCAAAAGCATGGAAAGTAGCTTTGATAGTACCCATCCTAAAACCCAATAAGGAAGCCCATGATGTAAGTTCATATAGGCCTATCTCCTTAACATCACAACTAGGCAAAATACTGGAAACTGTTGTTAACAAAAGAGTTAAATTCCAACTGGAAAAAAATCAGTTATATAGCCCAACCCAGTCAGGGTTTAGAGCAGACAGAAGTACAGTAGACCAGCTTGTAAAATTAGATTATGATGTAAAGCTAGGGTTCAAGAGGAAAGAGAAAACAGTGGCAGTCTTTTTGGATGACTGTTGCGTGTGAAATTCTCGCAACATCGTTTTGTCCACAATATATATTTTGTAATGAAAGGGAAACAATCTTATGAAATTTATAGTCACTTTTCATGGTGAGCAGTTGTCTTCTCGCGTTGGTGTCGATGGTTGTTAAATTTGTTAAGCGTTCTTGAATCGTGCCCATGTATGGACTTGCTAGGCCGCTTTTTAAAAAAGCGGTTGGCAACCTGTTGGGTTATCCTTATAAGGTAATCATTCTTAAGCTGGTTCTTTGTAAAGGTCCTTGTGTCTTAAGTTATCTGAGCTGTGGTCGATTCGCGCTGGACTGCGCATGTCTAGTTTTGGGTCTTGGTCGAACGATTTCCGCCCAGCAGAGTGAGCGAAGTTTTCGATAGCGAAGGGACGTCTCTGTGAGAGCGTCTCTGCTAATTTATTCTGTCAGGAATGTGAAGTCCTCTTATGGATATTTCGTTTATTCGAGATGATACCTCTAGTGTATTTCCACACGCCGGAAGGCGTATTATTTCTGTGGTTATTTCCTGAAGGCAAGGTAAATTACATTTACATTAACTTTATCGATATCTGTTCGTGAGTGACATTTGATTCATAGCCGGTCTTTGAAAATCGTCATCACGAGATGTTTTCTCAGCTCACATATTGCTACATTGCACCGCATCGGGTTGATGCATGTCCCAAGGACCATTACTTGCTACTTCGCTACATGAACAAGGTTTGAAACCTTTTGTTATCTAGAGGATATTTTTGAGGACATTATTTATAGGGGAGAGTGGGGAGAAATGGTCCCTCATTTTTCATTTTTAACCAAATTCGATATAACTATAGAAATAATAATAAGTTTGAGATGTTATTAATATGTGTAGGTGAAATACCCATTTATTTCAAAATATAGTCTACATAAAATGGTTAAACATTAAAACTTTTTATAAAATTAACATTTGAAGCAATGATACCATAGTGGTGTGAAATGGACCGCGTATGGGGAGTAATGGACTTGATGAAGGGGAGAAATGGACCATATGCAGGAGAAATAGTCCATGAAAATGAATCAATAAAATTGTAAATTACCAAAGGATATGTTGAAACGTAGATACCTTTCTGTTCTTTTTGTACCCTTGCAGCAAGTTGGCTGTGGTAATATTGCTTTAATTTGACTTATTTTAACAGTCCCTAAATCTTCTACAGCAGGCCAAAAAACTTGTCAAACATTTTACCACTCTTTCTTAAAAAAATTGATTTCCACATCGCCATCCTCATCTTCCAGCTGCATGACTTTCCCAATTAAATATTTCGTGTTTTTTCCTGTCTCAAACTCACACACTACATATTGACCACAATTTAAGTCTACACTTTCTACACCCTCCATTCTGACACTGTTACTTTCATCATCACTGTCACGCCCAGTTTCATCCATAGATAGGCCTATGTCAGAATCTGTGTCATCATCATATGGTATATTGTCAGTATCATCATCATAATCACTGACATTCTCTTCAGACACAAAAAGGGATTTCTTGGCCTTTGATATAGTAACCTTCTTTCTGTTTTCTGATCTGTATTTCATTTTCATCTGCATTTCCGTCATTGCTGGAGATGATGTTGCCAGCATTGCCTTGCCACGGTTTCTCCCTCGATTGTTTTCGTAACGGGGGGCAGCCTCAGGAAATACTTTAAATAACTCAGGTGGAGAACACACTTTTAAAGCTACTTTTGGGGCAGCATCATTTGGTGACACAGGAAATGAACTGGTCAATAAAACCAGGGAGTTTGTCCCACTGAGTGAGGCCCCTTTATCAACCAGGCCTAAATTAGGTTCAATCAAAGTAGGGACTGATGCTTCTGAAATCTGAGGCCTGTCTGTGATGTAAGAAGGCAGAAAATCTTCAGCACTGAAAATATCTTGATCCAGTGGTCAAATGCCAGCAGCTTTAAACCAGACATTATGTTTTGTTGGGTAGAGGCCCTAACAAATGCAGCGCCACCAAGCTCAGCAAGCTGATAGATGGAGAGGGATTTTCCAACATTCTTTATCATCCATGAATCTGCTAAATGACTAAACGCTGCTTTCATGGGCCCAAAGACAGTTCGATCCAATGGTTGCATTTTGTTGCTTGTATGTGGTGGAAGAGTGATGACATGAATATGGTTCTGCTTTGCCAACTCCAGAGCAGGAAAGGAAATGTGGCTTTTGTGATTATCCATGATCACAATGATGGGATATGTCTCTGAAGGTCTAACACATTTCACAATATGCTCAACCACTTTCACAAAATTTTCACTTGTCATCCAACCTGAAGAAGTGAGTAAATCCTAAAGAACCTTCAGGTGCTATATTTAACATAAAATGATTAAAATTTTTTCTTGGAAACACAAACACTGGTGGCACGCTGTGTCCAGTAGCTGAAACTATGCAGCACATTGTGACAAGTTCACCTCATTCTCGTGATGTGACTTGCCCAACCTGTTTGGTCCCACGTGGTGCAATGATTCTAGGAACTTTTTGTACTGTTGTTACACCAGTTTCATCAAGATTGTAAATTTGATCCCCGCTTACATTCAGGTTTGTATAAGAGGCTTGTAGTATGTTAAAAAATGCCGCAACAGTGCATCGATTAAATGCGGTTGCTCGTGCCAGTGATGTTGCTTCTGGTTGTCTTATTGACAATTGTGAATGCCGCCTCAGGAAGCCAAAAAGCCATTCCCGTCCTGCCATTGAGTTCTCAATCCATGTTTGCGGACATTTCAAATGATTCAATGTTGCCATTTCAAAGGCAAGAGTACGAACATTTTTTGGTGTTAGTCCATGAAACATTTTGGAACACTTATCCAGATAATTTGCAAGACTCTCTTCCTGTTCAGCATTAAAAATCTGACTGTGCCGATAATTTGGGGTGAGGCTGACTTCTGATGATTTGGACTTGTTAATATTGTTGATCAGAGTTGTCCGAGCAATTCCATATTCCCTGGAAGCTTGTCTGACAGGCATGCCTTCCACTACGGCAGTCACAGCAGCTCTCATAATGGACTCCGGTACTTTGCCTTTATCTGTTTTCCTCTTGTAAACACGAGTCATTTTTCTGGAAAAAAATAATTTACTGTATAAAATAATTATACTTATAAAATAGGATTACATTGATAGTTTAACAATGATTAGTTTTATAGTTTACATTAATAGAATTTAAACATATTTCTTCAACTGTTTAAACAAAGATTTAGGAAATATTTTGTGATGAATGGGATACATGTATAACGCTTCCATGTTCGGGGAGAAATGGACCAGTGACGGCCCATTTCTCCCCACAGGTATTCAAATAGAAAAGACAAGCATAAACTCTTAAAGCTAAAAATTTTTAGGCATAAAGAACATTGCTTATGCAGGAAAATGGTAATTCTGCCTATAAAAATAACTTACCGTACAATCAGCGAAGCAACAACAAAAATTGGACTTGCAATGTCACTTCAAAAACTCAACTATTTCCTTGTACAAAATGAGGTCACTGATTGTCAAAAAAATGCGCGCACATAAAGAAACCGGACGTTGTTCCTGGAAATGATCTCATCCTACTGGTATTTTTTCATTATGGTCCAAATTAAAATGGAACATTCGTTTTTGAGATACAAGGGGCGGTCCATTTCTCCTAACGGTCCATTGCTCACCACTCTCCCCTACATATAGGAACCCAGGTTTAGGAATTAGGTTAAATATTTATGAAAAATTTTCGGGCTTTGAAAATTTTTAGACTTTAAATTTTTTTTTCTGAACAAAATTTTTTAGACTTAGTAAATTTTTGGGAAATATTTTTTGGGGATATTGATAGTACTCAAATGTCTCCCTACGGGATACATTTGCAGAGCCCCGGGATCTATATGTGACCGTACGTTAGACATTTTTGAAAATTATACTAAGAAAAAATAACTTATTGGGAAATCACCATTTAAACTGAAACAGAGGATAGTTTGTGTAATAAATCAAGTATAAAATAAACTGCTATTTTTATGAAAACAGACTATATTCGTAACTTAGATAAAAGACAGTAAGGGAGGGAATGCTTATGGAAAGAATGTATAAGTACAGATTTTTAGGTTAATTTTGGCTTGGACATGTGATTCCTAGCCAATGATTGAGCTCAAAGAAATTAGACCACGCACGCTAAAATCCCCGGGCTAAGTTAGTTGCAGAGAAGATGCGAGACCAGCGTTAGTTAGTAGTCAAGGACTGTTTTCAAACTTCAAATAACTGATTTGTTTATCAGTTATAATCATGCTGTTGTGCATTACAAGAAGTATTGTATCTCTGATTTATTTCTGTGGAAAACAGTAAGTAGAGACCTCAAATTTCATTGATTGAAAACTGTTTCGGCAGGTACTTATAAATACTGATGAAACTCATTTCATCTCAGGAGAGGCAAAACGTAATGAACTATAAGCTATAGAAGAAAATAAAACTACTATCAGAATGAGCATATATAAGGTGAAGTTCCGACGGATTTTTAATAAGAAGGATGCTACCTAGATCCCAACTACATATAAGTACACTTGAAAAGGAGATGCCTGCTTTTGTATTGAACGTTTAGATGAAAAATACCTTATTCATGTACCAAATGAATATTATTTGCATGCCTGGTAACTGTAAATAAAGTTCACCATAATACTTTGAATCAGACAGTTGCCCATTTGTTTTGAATAAGAAAACATGAAGAGAGATCTGCCAGTTTGCTATGAAATTAAATTGAATATTTGCTCATACCCTAACAACTAAAGAGGATCACTAAGAACCTGGTTTTCCCAAAAAAATAAGAGGGAAATAACATCTCTAGCGAATAGGCTAGTCAAACAACTCACTCTCTAGTCATTCAACAACAGGACAACCCCACACGGTCACATTATTATTATATGTTGCCGTGACCAGTCCTCTTATTAAGAGCAAAGAAAAAATCAGCAGGGATTATCATACCACTATACAATAGAAAATGGATCAACTAAGGAGAATACACCCACACCAGAGATACACGCGGCCCGCACAGGTCAGTAAAGGTTTTCGCTATGCCACGGACAGAAAAATGTACAACAAATACACCCTGCACTACCTGTCAAGGCTTAATAAGACTGAAACCTTTGTACCAGTGAGATATTCTGAAATATGAGACTCGATTACGTATCCTGAAACAGAGGTAGAATTTTCGTGCGATTCGATAGGAAGGTACTACACTGTACGAAACATAAAAGCCACAACGAAATTGAAAGGAGAAGGCAACCCCACATTCTCCCATACAACTGTCATCAGTACGAGAAGAATATACACACTTTTAATCTAGTGAAACACGAAGAACCAAGTCAAACATGGCACAGACAGAGGTATCCAACCCAGATAGTTCCCAGTTCAAACCCTGGTAGAGCCCACTCCCATGTACCAATGAGGAACTATCGAGATTATCATAGCTCTGTCGCCTGGAATTCATCACGTGATGAGCGAATGTCGCCTGGAATTCATCACATGATGAGCGAAACTTATCACATTATTGCCGTAGGCAAACAGAGAGTGCTCCACGTCATTCCATCCGACAATCACACATCAAATATCGAGACCACAGTAACAAAATAACTCGCATAACACCGGTTGACAGCCATTGGAACAGCCTGCAGAAAAGACATTCTCGCATGGCAGTCCGAAATTTCATCAATGATATAAAGCGACAAAAGATATGGCAGGTCAACAATATTACATCGAATAACCAACACAACAGAGTCACAGACTTAAATGCCCTGGATGAAAATGCACTTGCCAACTTGAAGAGCAGAAATGTTTTCCAAATAAGCTATAAACCAGTGATGGCTAAAATAATTGAATATTGCTGCACCCAGAAGATAACAGAAAATAGATACCTCCATATAGGAGAGGGTATTCCCCTAATTTTTTGCCAAATGCCTTTGTTATATGAACATTCTTGTATATATGTATAACAAATGATTATTGCTTGCTATTGATTAAACAATGTTACGATGGTTGAAATACTTTGATATTTCAGTAGACTCACAAAATAACAGGATATACCAGAGGGTCAAATATGACTGATGCATTTTGACATACTGAGATCTGATCGCCCTTAATGATACATAGGCTGAATATAATGTTGTCCCAGGATACACACGGTGGATATATATATATATATATATATATATTATATATATTATATATATATATATATATATATATATATATATATATATATATATATATATATATGAAAATAAGAAAAAAAGAATACCTGGATTTTAAAAGGCCACCTTACCATAGATATCCGCGTTGAGGAGTACCCAAGATGCAAATACATGACGATAATATACATGGATAACATGGAATACTCAGTTCCAAAAGAAGTATGACTATAAAAATGACTGGAGATTTTATTGAATTTAAAATGCAAGTGATGATGATCCCTGATATTAGTATGAAAGTATTGATGATTTGTTTTATTGATTTTCGAATGCTGATGACATAGTTGGGAAACTACAATACATGAAAATTATGACCATGGGTCACTTATTACATTGCTGTAGTTATGAAATGATATCACAGATAGTAAAGAATGACTGACACATTTTGACATAAAGACATATGATGATTTCTCATGGGAGACTAACACATAGAATAAATGTCATACCCCCCAAGGTTACATGTGCTGATGATACACAAAATGGATATAAGGAGAAAAAAATAAGTTGATGCCCCTACAAAAAGATATCCGTATTACGGAGGACCTGGATTGAAAATACATGTCGCTGAGTCATGGATAACATACGATACACATACCCTAATGACACACGCTTAAATATTAATTTGAAAGAAAATATTTGGAATTTAAGGATCATAGATTGCCCATCTGGCTGTATCAGACACTGTTCTGACAGCAGATGTTATAAACACTGCATAGCTTTGAGAAATCTTCGACCTGCGAAGGCAGAGCTAGTGTTGAAAATACTGCACATAATGTAAAAAAAAAAATTTTCATATTGTCTAAAGGTTATGACATTCACGTTGATTGTTACATAAATGATTGTTTGATGTGTTTTTGATCAATGTCTTGCTTGATATAGTAGGCAATGAGTTACTAAATGATGGATTTTCAAAATAGCAGGACTAGAAAGGATTCAATGGTATAAAATATTAGAGCACCATAAAGGATAAATTGAAGTATGAAAAAAGAAAATTGAAAACTTTATACAAGGATCCCTTGCGATAACATGGATACATATTGTCTAGAGTACCAGGACGTTTGTCTTAACAGAGAAAACAAAGTGATACAGGAACTAATGTAGACAACTCATTGTATTTTGACAGTTTTGTCCCCTTTACTTTATACATTTGTAATAACATGTTGGTAACATATTGGTCTGATAATTGCTGAATGCTTTGATGTCTGAAAATTTCTAAATTTGTAGTTCAAGGAAGATTTTTGAGGAAAAAAAAAATTTCTAGGAAATGGTTCACATGGAAAATACTGTGTCGACCGAAGATAAGGACAAAAATATGAATGATTGGAAATAACCGAGTTATTTATGGACAGGATCACCACCAGACGTATAACTTATATAGATTTTGGAGAAAAACATCGCATATTTAAAAAAAAAAACATTTTCTACAGTAATGGACACTTGAAACGAACCTATACACATATCACTTAGAGCATATCAACTACATGACGAAAATTCAGATACGAATTAATAGGGATAAGCCATGAGATTTTGAGTATTTTCATTGTGTAAATTATGATTGCATATCCAAATGACGATTATTGTATTATAGTTTGAAAATGTTTGCACATATATGTCTGGAGATGTTTTACACATGAAATAATGAGTAAGTAGATCATTCACTGAAAAAAAAACAATGATGAGTAACCATGAGAGAATTGACTGTTTTATGCAAATGGATCATCATGACAAAGATAACGTGGATTATTTTGAAAAGAATATGAATATCTTCTATTGGAATATAACTTAAATGCATACTATATTGGAGCACCAGGAAGAATTTGCAACATAGAGATCCGGAAATACTTTGAGTATTCTGAGACAGGAGCCATAAAGACATGATATTAAGAGTTTTCTCCTCCCCTTTCTCAAGTTAGTTAATAATGTTGTTAACTATATTGTTTATGTAGACAGAATTTGATGTTATATGGAAAATGTTATTCGTTCCAATGGTTCAAGGTTCTACTCATGTAGTTTTTGAGTGGCGACCTTACAAATTGGATTGATGGTAAAATATTTTTGTTGGCTAGTGTTGCCACTCAGAAAATTTGGTTAGCATATGCCTTGATATGATAGAAAGTTTACATTTTTTTAAAGGATGTCCATTAATAGGGCCTGTTTAAGGAAGGCAGTCCCATATATACATATAGGAACCCAGGTTTAGGAATTAGGTTAAATATTTCAGAAAAATTTCGGGCTTTGAAAATTTTTAGACTTTAAATTTTTTTCTGAACAAAATTTTTTAGACAGTAAATTTTTGCGAAATATTTTTTAGGGATATTGATAGTACTCAAATGTCTCCCTACGGGATACATTTGCAGAGCCCCGGGATCTATATGTGACCGTACGTTAGACATTTTTGAAAATTATACTAAGAAAAAATAACTTATTGGGAAATTACCATTTAAACTGAAACAGAGGATAGTTTGTGTAATAAATCAGGTATAAAATAAACTGCTATTTTTATGAAAACAGACTATATTCGTAACTTAGATAA
This sequence comes from Oreohelix idahoensis, assembly GCA_024509875.1. Lineage (NCBI taxonomy): Eukaryota > Metazoa > Mollusca > Gastropoda > Stylommatophora > Oreohelicidae > Oreohelix > Oreohelix idahoensis. The sequence continues at coordinate 414,530 of JAMPIV010008196.1, read as the reverse complement.
AAGACAGTAAGGGAGGGAACGCTTATGGAAAGAATGTATTAGTACAGATTTTTAGGTTAATTTTGGCTTGGACATGTGATTCCTAGCCAATGATTGAGCTCAAAGAAATTAGATCACGCATGCTAAAATCCCCGGGCTAAGTTAGTTGCAGAGAAGATGCGAGACCAGCGTTAGTTAGTAGTCATGGACTGTTTTCAAACTTCAAATAACTGATTTGTTCATCAGTTATAATCATGCTGTTGTGCATTACAAGAAGTATTGTATCTCTGATTTATTTCTGTGGAAAACAGTAAGTAGAGACCTCGAATTTCATTGATTGAAAACTGTTTCGGCAGGTACTTATAAATACTGATGAAACTCATTTCATCTCAGGCGAGGCAAAACGTAATGAACTATAAGCTATAGAAGAAAATAAAACTACTATCAGAATGAGCATATATAAGGTGAAGTTCCGACGGATTTTTAATAAGAAGGATGCTACCTAGATCCCAACTACATATAAGTACACTTGAAAAGGAGATGCCTGCTTTTGTATTGAACGTTTAGATGAAAAATACCTTATTCATGTACCAAATGAATATTATTTGCATGCCTGGTAACTGTAAATAAAGTTCACCATAATACTTTGAATCAGACAGTTGCCCATTTGTTTTGAATAAGAAAACATGAAGAGAGATCTGCCAGTTTGCTATGAAATTAAATTGAATATTTGCTCATACCCTAACAACTAAAGAGGATCACTAAGAACCTGGTTTTCCCAAAAAAATAAGAGGGAAATAACATCTCTAGCGAATAGGCTAGTCAAACAACTCACTCTCTAGTCATTCAACAACAGGACAACCCCACACGGTCACATTATTATTATATGTTGCCGTGACCAGTCCTCTTATTAAGAGCAAAGAAAAATCAGCAGGGATTATCATACCACTATACAATAGAAAATGGATCAACTAAGGAGAATACACCCACACCAGAGATACACGCGGCCCGCACAGGTCAGTAAAGGTTTTCGCTATGCCACGGACAGAAAAATGTACAACAAATACACCCTGCACTACCTGTCAAGGCTTAATAAGACTGAAACCTTTGTACCAGTGAGATATTCTGAAATATGAGACTCGATTACGTATCCTGAAACAGAGGTAGAATTTTCGTGCGATTCGATAGGAAGGTACTACACTGTACGAAACATAAAAGCCACAACGAAATTGAAAGGAGAAGGCAACCCCACATTCTCCCATACAACTGTCATCAGTACGAGAAGAATATACACACTTTTAATCTAGTGAAACACGAAGAACCAAGTCAAACATGGCACAGACAGAGGTATCCAACCCAGATAGTTCCCAGTTCAAACCCCGGTAGAGCCCACTCCCATGTACCAATGAGGAACTATCGAGATTATCATAGCTCTGTCGCCTGGAATTCATCACATGATGAGCGAATGTCGCCTGGAATTCATCACATGATGAGTGAAACTTATCACATTATTGCCGTAGGCAAACAGAGAGTGCTCCACGTCATTCCATCCGACAATCACACATCAAATATCGAGACCACAGTAACAAAATAACTCGCATAACACCAGTTGACAGCCATTGGAACAGCCTGCAGAAAAGACATTCTCGCATGGCAGTCCGAAATTTCATCAATGATATAAAGCGACAAAAGATATGGCAGGTCAACAATATTACATCGAATAACCAACACAACAGAGTCACAGACTTAAATGCCCTGGATGAAAATGCACTTGCCAACTTGAAGAGCAGAAATGTTTCCCAAATAAGCTATAAACCAGTGATGGCTAAAATAATTGAATATTGCTGCACCCAGAAGATAACAGAAAAGAGATACCTCCATATAGGAGAGGGTATTCCCCTAATTTTTTGCCAAATGCCTTTGTTATATGAACATTCTTGTATATATGTATAACAAATGATTATTGCTTGCTATTGATTAAACAATGTTACGATGGTTGAAATACTTTGATATTTCAGTAGACTCACAAAATAACAGGATATACCAGAGGGTCAAATATGACTGATGCATTTTGACATACTGAGATCTGATCGCCCTTAATGATACATAGGCTGAATATAATGTTGTCCCAGGATACACACGGTGGATATATATATATATATATATATATATATATATATATATATATATATATATATATATATATATATATATATATATATATATATATATATATATATATATATATATATGAAAATAAGAAAAAAAGAATACCTGGATTTTAAAAGGCCACCTTACCATAGATATCCGCGTTGAGGAGTACCCAAGATGCAAATACATGACGATAATATACATGGATAACATGGAATACTCAGTTCCAAAAGAAGTATGACTATAAAAATGACTGGAGATTTTATTGAATTTAAAATGCAAGTGATGATGATCCCTGATATTAGTATGAAAGTATTGATGATTTGTTTTATTGATTTTCGAATGCTGATGACATAGTTGGGAAACTACAATACATGAAAATTATGACCATGGGTCACTTATTACATTGCTGTAGTTATGAAATGATATCACAGATAGTAAAGAATGACTGACACATTTTGACATAAAGACATATGATGATTTCTCATGGGAGACTAACACATAGAATAAATGTCATACCCCCCAAGGTTACATGTGCTGATGATACACAAAATGGATATAAGGAGAAAAAAATAAGTTGATGCCCCTACAAAAAGATATCCGTATTACGGAGGACCTGGATTGAAAATACATGTCGCTGAGTCATGGATAACATACGATACACATACCCTAATGACACACGCTTAAATATTAATTTGAAAGAAAATATTTGGAATTTAAGGATCATAGATTGCCCATCTGGCTGTATCAGACACTGTTCTGACAGCAGATGTTATAAACACTGCATAGCTTTGAGAAATCTTCGACCTGCGAAGGCAGAGCTAGTGTTGAAAATACTGCACATAATGTAAAAAAAAAATTTTCATATTGTCTAAACGTTATGACATTCACGTTGATTGTTACATAAATGATTGTTTGATGTGTTTTTGATCAATGTCTTGCTTGATATAGTAGGCAATGAGTTACTAAATGATGGATTTTCAAAATAGCAGGACTAGAAAGGATTCAATGGTATAAAATATTAGAGCACCATAAAGGATAAATTGAAGTATGAAAAAAGAAAATTGAAAACTTTATACAAGGATCCCTTGCGATAACATGGATACATATTGTCTAGAGTACCAGGACGTTTGTCTTAACAGAGAAAACAAAGTGATACAGGAACTAATGTAGAAAATTCATGGTATTTTGAAAGTTTTGTCCCCTTTACTTTATACATTTGTAATAACATGTTGGTAACATATTGGTCTGATAATTGCTGAATGCTTTGATGTCTGAAAATTTCTAAATTTGTAGTTCAAGGAAGATTTTTGAGGAAAAAAAAAATTTCTAGGAAATGGTTCACATGGAAAATACTGTGTCGACCGAAGATAAGGACAAAAATATGAATGATTGGAAATAACCGAGTTATTTATGGACAGGATCACCACCAGACGTATAACTTATATAGATTTTGGAAAAAAACATCGCATACTTAAAAAAAAAAAAAACATTTTCTACAGTAATGGACACTTGAAACGAACCTATACACATATCACTTAGAGCATATCAACTACATGACGAAAATTCAGATACGAATTAATAGGGATAAGCCATGAGATTTTGAGTATTTTCATTGTGTAAATTATGATTGCATATCCAAATGACGATTATTGTATTATAGTTTGAAAATGTTTGCACATATATGTCTGGAGATGTTTTACACATGAAATAATGAGTAAGTAGATCATTCACTGAAAAAAAAACAATGATGAGTAACCATGAGAGAATTGACTGTTTTATGCAAATGGATCATCATGACAAAGATAACGTGGATTATTTTGAAAAGAATATGAATATCTTCTATTGGAATATAACTTAAATGCATACTATATTGGAGCACCAGGAAGAATTTGCAACATAGAGATCCGGAAATACTTTGAGTATTCTGAGACAGGAGCCATAAAGACATGATATTAAGAGTTTTCTCCTCCCCTTTCTCAAGTTAGTTAATAATGTTGTTAACTATATTGTTTATGTAGACAGAATTTGATGTTATATGGAAAATGTTATTCGTTCCAATGGTTCAAGGTTCTACTCATGTAGTTTTTGAGTGGCGACCTTACAAATTGGATTGATGGTAAAATATTTTTGTTGGCCAGTGTTGCCACTCAGAAAATTTGGTTAGCATATGCCTTGATATGATAGAAAGTTTACATTTTTTGAAAGGATGTCCATTAATAGGGCCTGTTTAAGGAAGGCAGTCCCATATATACATATAGGAACCCAGGTTTAGGAATTAGGTTAAATATTTCAGAAAAATTTCGGGCTTTGAAAATTTTTAGACTTTAAATTTTTTTCTGAACAAAATTTTTTAGACAGTAAATTTTTGCGAAATATTTTTTAGGGATATTGATAGTACTCAAATGTCTCCCTACGGGATACATTTGCAGAGCCCCGGGATCTATATGTGACCGTACGTTAGACATTTTTGAAAATTATACTAAGAAAAAATAACTTATTGGGAAATCACCATTTAAACTGAAACAGAGGATAGTTTGTGTAATAAATCAGGTATAAAATAAACTGCTATTTTTATGAAAACAGACTATATTCGTAACTTAGATAAAAGACAGTAAGGGAGGGAACGCTTATGGAAAGAATGTATTAGTACAGATTTTTAGGTTAATTTTGGCTTGGACATGTGATTCCTAGCCAATGATTGAGCTCAAAGAAATTAGATCACGCACGCTAAAATCCCCGGGCTAAGTTAGTTGCAGAGAAGATGCGAGACCAGCGTTAGTTAGTAGTCATGGACTGTTTTCAAACTTCAAATAACTGATTTGTTCATCAGTTATAATCATGCTGTTGTGCATTACAAGAAGTATTGTATCTCTGATTTATTTCTGTGGAAAACAGTAAGTAGAGACCTCGAATTTCATTGATTGAAAACTGTTTCGGCAGGTACTTATAAATACTGATGAAACTCATTTCATCTCAGGCGAGGCAAAACGTAATGAACTATAAGCTATAGAAGAAAATAAAACTACTATCAGAATGAGCATATATAAGGTGAAGTTCCGACGGATTTTTAATAAGAAGGATGCTACCTAGATCCCAACTACATATAAGTACACTTGAAAAGGAGATGCCTGCTTTTGTATTGAACGTTTAGATGAAAAATACCTTATTCATGTACCAAATGAATATTATTTGCATGCCTGGTAACTGTAAATAAAGTTCACCATAATACTTTGAATCAGACAGTTGCCCATTTGTTTTGAATAAGAAAACATGAAGAGAGATCTGCCAGTTTGCTATGAAATTAAATTGAATATTTGCTCATACCCTAACAACTAAAGAGGATCACTAAGAACCTGGTTTTCCCAAAAAAAATAAGAGGGAAATAACATCTCTAGCGAATAGGCTAGTCAAACAACTCACTCTCTAGTCATTCAACAACAGGACAACCCCACACGGTCACATTATTATTATATGTTGCCGTGACCAGTCCTCTTATTAAGAGCAAAGAAAAATCAGCAGGGATTATCATACCACTATACAATAGAAAATGGATCAACTAAGGAGAATACACCCACACCAGAGATACACGCGGCCCGCACAGGTCAGTAAAGGTTTTCGCTATGCCACGGACAGAAAAATGTACAACAAATACACCCTGCACTACCTGTCAAGGCTTAATAAGACTGAAACCTTTGTACCAGTGAGATATTCTGAAATACGAGACTCGATTACGTATCCTGAAACAGAGGTAGAATTTTCGTGCGATTCGATAGGAAGGTACTACACTGTACGAAACATAAAAGCCACAACGAAATTGAAAGGAGAAGGCAACCCCACATTCTCCCATACAACTGTCATCAGTACGAGAAGAATATACACACTTTTAATCTAGTGAAACACGAAGAACCAAGTCAAACATGGCACAGACAGAGGTATCCAACCCAGATAGTTCCCAGTTCAAACCCCGGTAGAGCCCACTCCCATGTACCAATGAGGAACTATCGAGATTATCATAGCTCTGTCGCCTGGAATTCATCACATGATGAGCGAATGTCGCCTGGAATTCATCACATGATGAGTGAAACTTATCACATTATTGCCGTAGGCAAACAGAGAGTGCTCCACGTCATTCCATCCGACAATCACACATCAAATATCGAGACCACAGTAACAAAATAACTCGCATAACACCGGTTGACAGCCATTGGAACAGCCTGCAGAAAAGACATTCTCGCATGGCAGTCCGAAATTTCATCAATGATATAAAGCGACAAAAGATATGGCAGGTCAACAATATTACATCGAATAACCAACACAACAGAGTCACAGACTTAAATGCCCTGGATGAAATTGCACTTGCCAACTTGAAGAGCAGAAATGTTTCCCAAATAAGCTATAAACCAGTGATGGCTAAAATAATTGAATATTGCTGCACCCAGAAGATAACAGAAAAGAGATACCTCCATATAGGAGAGGGTATTCCCCTAATTTTTTGCCAAATGCCTTTGTTATATGAACATTCTTGTATATATGTATAACAAATGATTATTGCTTGCTATTGATTAAACAATGTTACGATGGTTGAAATACTTTGATATTTCAGTAGACTCACAAAATAACAGGATATACCAGAGGGTCAAATATGACTGATGCATTTTGACATACTGAGATCTGATCGCCCTTAATGATACATAGGCTGAATATAATGTTGTCCCAGGATACCCACGGTGGATATATATATATATATATATATATATATATATATATATATATATATATATATATATATATATACATATATATATATATATATATATATATATATATATATATATATATATATATATATATATATATATATATATATATATATATATATATATATATATACATATATATACATATATATATATATATATATATATATATATATATATATATATATATATATATATATATATATAAGAAAATAAGAAAAAAAGAATACCTGGATTTTAAAAGGCCACCTTACCATAGATATCCGCGTTGAGGAGTACCCAAGATGCAAATACATGACGATAATATACATGGATAACATGGAATACTCAGTTCCAAAAGAAGTATGACTATAAAAATGACTGGAGATTTTATTGAATTTAAAATGCAAGTGATGATGATCCCTGATATTAGTATGAAAGTACTGATGATTTGTTTTATTGATTTTCGAATGCTGATGACATAGTTGGGAAACTACAATACATGAAAATTATGACCATGGGTCACTTATGACATTGCTGTAGTTATGAAATGATATCACAGATAGTAAAGAATGACTGACACATTTTGACATAAAGACATATGATGATTTCTCATGGGAGACGAACACATAGAATAAATGTCATACCCCCCAAGGTTACATGTGCTGATGATACACAAAATGGATACAAGGAGAAAAAAATAAGTTGATGCCCCTACAAAAAGATATCCGTATTACGGAGGACCTGGATTGAAAATACATGTCGCTGAGTCATGGATAACATACGGTACACATACCCTAATGACACACGCTTAAATATTAATTTGAAAGAAAATATTTGGAATTTAAGGATCATAGATTGCCCATCTGGCTGTATCAGACACTGTTCTGACAGCAGATGTTATAAACACTGCATAGCTTTGAGAAATCTTCGACCTGCGAAGGCAGAGCTAGTGTTGAAAATACTGCACATAATGTAAAAAAAAAATTTTCATATTGTCTAAAGGTTATGACATTCACGTTGATTGTTACATAAATGATTGTTTGATGTGTTTTTGATCAATGTCTTGCTTGATATAGTAGGCAATGAGTTACTAAATGATGGATTTTCAAAATAGCAGGACTAGAAAGGATTCAATGGTATAAAATATTAGAGCACCATAAAGGATAAATTGAAGTATGAAAAAAGAAAATTGAAAACTTTATACAAGGATCCCTTGCGATAACATGGATACATATTGTCTAGAGTACCAGGACGTTTGTCTTAACAGAGAAAACAAAGTGATACAGGAACTAATGTAGAAAATTCATGGTATTTTGAAAGTTTTGTCCCCTTTACTTTATACATTTGTAATAACATGTTGGTAACATATTGGTCTGATAATTGCTGAATGCTTTGATGTCTGAAAATTTCTAAATTTGTAGTTCAAGGAAGATTTTTGAGAAAAAAAAAAATTTCTAGGAAATGGTTCACATGGAAAATACTGTGTCGACCGAAGATAAGGACAAAAATATGAATGATTGGAAATAACCGAGTTATTTATGGACAGGATCACCACCAGACGTATAACTTATATAGATTTTGGAAAAAACATCGCATACTTAAAAAAAAAAAAACATTTTCTACAGTAATGGACACTTGAAACGAACCTATACACATATCACTTAGAGCATATCAACTACATGACGAAAATTCAGATACGAATTAATAGGGATAAGCCATGAGATTTTGAGTATTTTCATTGTGTAAATTATGATTGCATATCCAAATGACGATTATTGTATTATAGTTTGAAAATGTTTGCACATATATGTCTGGAGATGTTTTACACATGAAATAATGAGTAAGTAGATCATTCACTGAAAAAAAAACAATGATGAGTAACCATGAGAGAATTGACTGTTTTATGCAAATGGATCATCATGACAAAGATAACGTGGATTATTTTGAAAAGAATATGAATATCTTCTATTGGAATATAACTTAAATGCATACTATATTGGAGCACCAGGAAGAATTTGCAACATAGAGATCCGGAAATACTTTGAGTATTCTGAGACAGGAGCCATAAAGACATGATATTAAGAGTTTTCTCCTCCCCTTTCTCAAGTTAGTTAATAATGTTGTTAACTATATTGTTTATGTAGACAGAATTTGATGTTATATGGAAAATGTTATTCGTTCCAATGGTTCAAGGTTCCACTCGTGTAGTTTCTGAGTGGCGACCTTACAAATTGGATTGATGGTAAAATATTTTTGTTGGCCAGTGTTGCCACTCAGAAAATTTGGTTAGCATATGCCTTGATATGATAGAAAGTTTACATTTTTTGAAAGGATGTCCATTAATAGGGCCTGTTTAAGGAAGGCAGTCTGTTACGGTATATGATATTAACGCCGTCTGCTAAAGGTTAGCGGACGTGCAAATGTAAAGGTTAAGACATTTAATATATTGCGATAGATGTTTCAATTATTGAACGCTCCATACACGATCGATTATGACGTGTCTAGCGTTGTTTGGGTCACAGTCGGTAACTAGGAGACGCTACCCTTTGTTACTTGACTGCCAAGCTGAATAGCTGCGTTTTGTTAACCTTCCAATTCAATGGCATGATATAGCCATTTATATGTGCATTATGATGGACCAGGGTCAGTCCTAGAACTCTACATGAGAGGAAACTTATGGAGGTTAGTGATTAACTAAATCCTTGGAAGGAGAAAGATAATCGTCTACTTTATACGAAGTAATTAGACTCACAGTCTCACTGTCGGCAGGTAGCCATTCTATCTGCACGTGCATATAGCTGTGATGTTCTGACGACAATTACTGCATTGTATCCTTAAACGGACATTGACATGTAAAACAGCAGTCTACGCTATTGATTGATTGATGCATGTACCTCATGTGTGAATTGAACTGTTTATGTATGTGTGTAATCCATATTAAATTGTGAAGGACTCGAACCGGAGGCATTATTCGTTGAATCACGTTACACCATTCAACCATTATGAATTATGTATTTTATATCAAGTTGCTGAGTTAATAAGATGAACAGTTGTTTACATCTTGATGCCAAGTTCAGGCATTACGACAACCCAAAGGTGAGGTTCACCCCATTCGCGTACGAATATTAGCACGATCAGAATTCAAGCAACACAACCAGTAACCACACACGAAAGTCCTTCAACAAAAGTGGTGGCCAATGTGGGGAACGACAGAAAAAAGAAACAAACTTCTGTTCCTTACGCACATGTTAACCACAAATATTTACGATCAATTTTCGATCACATGATCCAGTCGAAGATGACGCAGTACTCATTATAATGCCTAACAACGTGACGTCACCGAAAGTCGTGTAGGTGAACTGTCGGAGAAAACCAAAGCCGTTTCTAAGTCTAACCAGGGGAAACATGAGCCATTGAAGCAAACACATGATATGGACTACAGGAGCAGACAGTCAAAGGCACAGGCCTAGCCGTCGACGACAACGAGCATCAAGTGAAGCAGCAAATAAAGATAAGTTTAGCTCAATAACTATTGTCGTTAACGTGACAGTGCTAACTGAGTCCATGCCCTCTGCCTACATCGGCATGTTTTTACCTATGTTTAATGTACTTTTTGTTGTCTTAATGTGTTGTTAATTAGTGGGTAGTAGGGAGGATGAACCGAAATTAGATTCTGTGGCTCTCACGATGCCTGAATTGATTTCGGTCGTTTCTTAGGGCAGTTAAACGATTGCACTTTTGGAAGCCCCATTGAGGTTTGCCATTGGACTATCTGTCCAAATCTGCTGTCGTTTGACGATTTGTGTTAGCTGTACCGTTCCATAGATAACTGGTGTATTTTATTCGTACTCAGTTCACAATTTTATTCAGTTTTGTATCATGTTCGTTAACTATTTCGTCCAGTCTACTCTTACTATCAATTTATTTTATGATTGTTAAATGTTCGTCCGTTATGAGTCCTGTGATGTCATCATTTTTTGCAGTCATTTTTTTTTGTGTACTTTGCATATTAAGTTGACCTCGGGTCAATCTTTGACCCTTCGTTTTCCGTGTGACACTTCCGCTTGTTTTATTTAGTTCATAAATTCATTTTTAATTTTGAAAATGTCTTGTTTGCGTCTTGACATTGTTTGTACCCTTTAGTTGCATCATTGTTTTGTTTGTCCTCATGATATATATTAAATGCTACATTAATAATATAACATTATATTCAATAATACACTTGTAATTTAATTTAATTAATTTTTTCTGACATTTAAGGTTAATATGGGACATTGCATAATTATGCAGTGATAGTCCAAGAAATTAGCACTGCAATTTATAAGAGATGCCTAGGGCATAATAATATAATATATATATTGACCGAATAAAATAATCTTATAGTCTACCTTTGAGGTAATAGACCCATTGTATATTATTTAATATACTTTTCTGGTACTAAGAGAGTGACTTAGTACATTGAACAATATAATTACTAGGAATCATACCCAACATCATTGGATATTGAGACTAATTGTGTGATGTAATTACATTATAGTTAACAGATATCATAACTATTTATGATATAGTTAGTACTTAGATACAATATTGTTACAAAATATTGTCTATTAGTTGAACTTAGACATTAGAGTTCAGTACTATTGTGATTATTTATATTGAATATTCCTAAGTTGAGTAAGTATAATAATTACTCTGAAGCTACTATTGACTATTTTAATCAGTAATTACCAATAATTACTTACCAGATAAAAGTCAAAATGCTTACTATAGACCATTTCGTTAAAATTGGTAAGGAATATGGTTATAAATCTCAAGAACTTCGTCAGTTTGCTGAGGCAGAACTGGAAAAACATAAAGCAGAAATGGAGGAACATGAAAGAAAAGAAGCAGAGAAAAAGGCTGCATTAAAGAAAGAGGAAGAGGAACAAAAGGCTGCATTAAAGAAAGAGGAAGAGGAACAAAAGGCTGCATTAAAGAAAGAGGAGGAGGAACGTGAGATGAAGCAAATTGCCAAGGAAAATAGATTAAGAGAGATTGCTCAACGTGAAAGAGAAGAGCAAAGAGCAATTACCAAACAGGAAGAAGATAATAAATTGAAACGAGAGGAAATTATTTTACAACAAGAAATGGAATTGGCGCGTATTAAATTGGAGACAGCAAGATTACAAGCACAAAGTGCTGATGCAAACCAGAATAATAACGCACAAAATGGATCGTCATCCAGCCAAACTAAACATTTCTACAACTTTAAATTACCCACTCTCAACTTAAACGTGGACGACCTTTCATCGTTCCTGTCACGTTTTGAACAGACTTGCAAAACAAATCATTTGCCTGAAGAGTCATGGGTACTCAAGTTAAATGAATTCTTGGTTGGAGAACCATTGACGGCTTCTCAAAATGCTGACCCATCAATAGCAAATAACTACGGTGCTATTAAGTCCTTGCTTTTACGAAGGTTTCACCTGGACGAGGAACACTGTAGGTTGAAATTTAAGGGAATTTTACCTGAATCTCCAAAAGATTTTGCAGGATTCATTGCGAACATACGCAATACATTTAATAGATGGGTTGAACTGGCAGAAGTCAACAAATCATACGACAAATTAGTTGATTTACTACTACGGGATAAGGTATTATCTTCGGTTAGCCAGCCATTTTTTGCATATTTGCAGGAGCGTAAACCAGGTACTATCGACGAGTTAGAAAAAATTTCTTTAAACTACTGTTCGGCACATCCGAATGCAACCATTTCTAACTCCTCATTAAGAGAACCTCTACCTGTGGCGTCTAATATGGCCTACAATCATAATAACAAACAAAGACATCACAGTGTAGACAGAAGTAGGTTCCAAAGAAATCACAATGTTAACTTTCAGAAGGGACATAATAATGATTTCAACAATAAAAATGAGTTCAACAGAGGTAGATCACGAGATAGAAATTATTCACCTCAAACAAACTACCACAATGATCAACATTCATTCATTCATAACCCTCCACTCCCAAAGGAGCATAGGCCTTCAACAAACACATGCCAAGTCCTCCTGTCACGTGCCATCATCTCAAGTTCTTTCCATGTTCTCCTCATCATTTTCACCTCTGTTTCCAACTCTCTTCTCCATGTACTTCTTGGTCTTCCTCTGCCTCTCTTGCCCTGGGGGTTCCAGAACAAGGACTGCCTTGTAATGCTATCAACAGGTTTCCTCAGTGTGTGTCCTATCCATCGCCATCGTCTTCTTCTCATCTCTTGTTCCACTGGCACTTGTCCAGTTCTTGTCATCAGTTCCACATTGGTAACCTTGTCATACCATTTTAATCCCTCTATTCTACGCAAGCACCCATTTATGAAAGTCTGTAGCTTTTTGGTTGTTGTCTTTGTTGTTCTCCATGTCTCCGAGCCATACAATAGGACTGACTTCACATTTGAGTTGAAGATTCTTATTTTCGTGTTGGATCCTATTTCTCTTGATCTCCATATATTTCCCAATGCAATGAAAGCTCCTCTTGCTTTTTGTATTCTTATTTTGATATCGCTGTCTGTCCCTCCAACTTTGTCTATATTACTGCCAAGATATGTGTATGATTCTACATCTTGTATTGGCGTTTCTTCAAGTTCAACCCTGTTTTCATTACCTGCATTTATTCGCATTATTTTTGTCTTTTCCCTGTGTATTTTCAGACCCAATTGCTGTGACCTCTCATCGAGTGTTTTCAATTTGTCCTGCATCTGATTACGGTTATGGGACAGGAGAGCCAAATCATCAGCAAAATCCAGATCATCCAACTGCTTAGTCAGAGTCCACTGGATTCCATTTCTGTTGTGTGTTGTCGATGATCTCATAACCCAATCTATTGCCAGCAAGAAAAGAAATGGAGACAAGAGGCATCCCTGTCGCACTCCTGTTCTTATCCCAAATGGTTCTGTAAGCTGTCCTTCATGAAGAACTCTGCACGTCATGTCTTCATAGGTTTTCTTTATTAAATTAATGATTTTCAGGGGAACTCCATAATGCCTCATCAATTTCCAAAGTGATTCTCTGTCCACACTGTCAAATGCTTTTTCGTAGTCCACAAATCCGATGTATAGTGGTGAATTCCATTCCAGACTTTGTTCAACTATTATTCTCAAAGTGGCTATCTGGTCTGTACATGATCTGTTTTGTCGAAAACCTGCTTGTTCATCTCTCAATTTCTTGTCTATGGACTCCTTTAATCTCTCAAGGATAATCCTGTTCAATACCTTTCCTGGCACTGATAGTAACATTATTCCTCTATAATTTGTGCACTCTTGTAGATTTCCCTTCTTAGGCAACTTAACCAGATATCCTTCCTTCCATTCTGCTGGTATCTCTTCTTTTTCCCAGACTTTACCAAGTAATTTATATAACATCTCTGTAGCCGTGTCGATATCTGCTTTGATGGCCTCTGCTGGAATGCCATCAGGTCCAGACGCTTTTCCATCTCTTAGAAGCTTTATGGCTTTCTTTATTTCTTCCTTCGTTGGTCTTTCACCATTAATTTGTAGCTCTTCTTCTGCTGGCTGGATGTCCGGCGGGTTTTGTGGAGCTGGTCTATTGAGAAGGTCCCCAAAATATTCTGTCCACCTCTTCATTTGCTCTTGTATATTGCTGAGAAGTTTCCCATTCTTATCTTTTATGAGGCAACTTGTTTGCTTGTATTTCCCTGTTAGCTTCTTTGTGCTGCTATACAGTTCTCTCATATTTCCTTTGGCTGCAGCATCTTCTGCCTCTCTTGCCAACTCCTCAATATACTTACTCTTGTCTCTTTTGATACTTCTTTTTACTTCTTTGTTTGCTTCTGTGTACACTTCTTGAGCCTTGGCTTTGGAACTTCTGGTTTTGCTTGTGTTTAACTCTGCTTTCTTGTTTTTTCTATCTTTTATCTTATTGATGGTTTCTGTTGTTATCCATGCTTTTTGTTGTCTTTCCCTTTTCCCCAGTATTTCTTCACATGTCTCCTTCCATACCGTTTTGACCTGCTGCCAATAGTCTTCTGTATTCTCTACATCTTCCAACTGTTGGAGCACTTGGAATTTGTTGGATACTGTGACCGCAAATTTGTCTCTTGTTTCTTGATTTCTTAGCTGTCCTACATTAAACTGTTGTCTATAATTTTGCATTGTTGCATATCTCTTGAGTTTCATTTTTACTTTGGCTATCAGAAGATGGTGATCTGATGCCACATCTGCTCCTCTATATACCTTTACATCCTGCAATGATGATCTAAACTTCTTCTTTATGCATATATGATCGATCTGATTTTCTGTTCTATGGTCTGGTGATATCCATGTTGCCTTGTGTATTCTCTTATGTGGAAACATGCTTCCTCCTATAGCCAGTTGATTTGAAGCACAGAAGTTTGCGAATAGTTCTCCATTTTCATTCATTACTCCTAGCCCATGTTTTCCCATGACTTCTTCAAATCCAGTATTGACTGTACCTATCTTTGCATTCATGTCACCCATCAAAATTGTGATGTCTCTTCTTTTTACTTTATCCATAATTTCCTGTAGTTTAGTATAAAATGCTTCTTTCACAGACTCTTCTTTGTCATTAGTTGGTGCATAACATTGGATGACATTGACATGAATTTTCTTTTTAGCTGTTTTGAAAATAGCTGTTATTATTCTGGGTCCCACAGCTTCCCATTCAATGAGTGCTTTCTGTGCTTCTTTAGATAACATAAGAGCTACCCCTTCACTGTGGTGTGAACTTTCGTCTTCGTGTCCTGAGGACAGCACCAATTCACCTGTGATGAGTTTCTTCCTGTCTACCCCCTTCCACTTTGTTTCACACATTCCCAGAACCTCGATTTTGTATTCCCTCATTTCTGCTGCTACTTGTGCCACTTTCCCTTGTTCGTTCAATGTCCGAACATTCCAGGTGCCAAATCTGGAAGTTCTCCTAGAAGAAAGAAGGTTAGTCAGCAACACAGACTCCTTTCGGCTTTCTCTGTGTTGCATCATACGCCTCCCCGCGAGAGGACCTTCCCCTGTCTTGGATGGCTGTGTTTTATTTTCTTTATTTGACTTGTCCATATTTGTTGAAGTTTTTTGTGGTTTAAATTTTTTTTTACAGGATGGGGTAACCGGCCCCATGCCCAACCCTCCTTAGTCGCCTTCTACGACATGCTTGGCAGGGGACAGTGTTACTATTCTTTGCTCCCCTTTCGGGCCCCGGTAACACACGGGTGAATGATCAACATAACACTAACTATAATCGATCACATACTCCCAATAATAACAATAACTGGAATGGTAATAATCATGGCTCGAGACATCGAGATAATAGTTACTATAGAGGACGACGAGATAATTCTAACAATTATACTCGGAATCGATCTCATTCTCGGGGATCATCTCATTACAACCATAATACAGGGGCGGCAGTTACAAATAATACTACCCCTATAGCTCAGGTCCCACTTGACAATAATACAACACAGTCTTCTACTGCATGTTTTGCTATTAATTATAATGTGGCAAATAGTTGCCAACAATGCAATCTTATTTTTCAGAAGGCGAAAGAAACAGTGCTTAACTGCGGACATATTACACCAGAGGTAGGTCTTGCAGTCAACGATGGAACAGGCTTACTAATTTTTAACAGGGGATTAGTTAATGGATCCGTCGTCTCAGTGCTGAGGGATTCAGGATCCACGATGATTGGTATACGTCAGTCGCTGGTACATCCTAGCTGTGCGACAGGAGAATATGTACGCTGCATGACATTTGGTGGAACTATTGAGTTTTACCCCACAGCTATTGTTCATATTAGAACACCCTTTTTCACAGGGAATGTAAAAGTATGTATGCTAAAAAAGCCTATAGCTGATCTGATGGTTGGTCGTATACACGGTAGTAAAGATTGTACTCCAGATGAGATCATAGAATGGGAGAAACATAACCTATGCACTGGAAACGCCGTGACGACTAGAGCGCAGACTCAACTCATTGAGAAATTTAGTGATAATAAGATGGATGCAGACAACCAAGAGGAGTTTGTAGTCAATTCACCTATTGACAGGGAAACATTTGCAACCAAACAAAAAGAGGATAAATCTTTAAAAAAATTTTTTAAGCTGGTTGATAAAGTTGACAATCTATCCTCAGGTAATAATAACAAACATTGGTTTGTTATTAAAAATGACATATTGATTAGATGTTTTAATGACAAATCACAAATGAAACAACAAGTTATGGTCCCGTATACTTTTAGACGGTACATTCTTCAACATGCACATGACTCACATTGTGCTGGACATATGGGATATACTCGAACACGATCTCGAGTACTGTCTTCATTCTTTTGGCCAGGAGTGTCAAGAGATATTTCGCAGTATGTACGTTCCTGTACTACATGCCAAGAAGTGAAAGCACGTGGAGCTTTTCACACGGCGCCTATTCAGGCTTGCGATATCTCAGTAAGACCATTTGACAAGATGGCCATAGATATTATTGGTCCATTGCTACCATCGGCCAGAGGACATAGATTCGTCCTTACGTGCATTGATTTGTGCACACGATGGCCAGAAGCTATCCCATTAAAAACCACCACTACCACAGATGTAGCTGATGCACTACATCTCATCTTTTCTAGAATAGGGTTTCCTAGAAAACTTTTATCAGACCATGGGTCACAGTTCATATCTGACACCATGAAGGAAGTCATGAAAACTTGGAACATTGATAGGAATTTAAGTAGTATTTATCATCCTATGAGTAATGGTGCGGTTGAAAGACTTAACCGTACACTTAAACAACTACTACATAAGGTTACTGCTAAGCACCCTCATGACTGGGACAGAGCACTCCCAGCTGTTCTATTTGCTTATCGGGAGGTACCGCATGAACAAACTGGCTTCTCTCCCTTTGAATTAGTTTTTGGTGCTCCCCCAAGAGGTCCTATGGGACTAATAAAAGACTTATTAATTGACGAGGAGATGACTCAGGACACTCAGTCATCTTACGAGTACGTGATTAATCTTCGGAAGAACATTATTGAGTCTTGCCAGTTGGCAACAGCTTCTTCTGAGGCTGCAAAAGCTAAGGCTCGATCTCTACAAAATAGGTCTCGACGATTACGCCAATTATTCCCAGGCGATGAGGCTTATGTGTTACTTCCTCACAATAACAATAAATTATTGATATCTTGGAATGGTCCTTACAAAGTCATTGATAAAATTTCCGACGTTGATTACGTCTTAGATATCAAGGGACACAAAAAGATATTTCATATTAACATGCTCAAGCAATTTCATACACGTCCTGAACACTTACAGTCAATTTTTCATGAACTAGATGACAACACAGTATCTACTTGTTATTATTCCAACTTATCTGTCATCCAGGAAGAAGAATCTTCTTTTCCTGAGGTACAGTTACCGTTACCGGTACCAGTAGTTCAACCTACTGAATCTTGGCGGGATGTAACCATCTCTTCAACGGTTACACCGCAACAGCGTCTACAGATTGCTAATCTATTACAATCTTATCCAGATGTGTTGACCGACGTCCCGGGTCGCACATCGGCTATCAGTCATGACATTACTCTCAATGATGATACACCTATTCGTGTACATCCCTATTCGGTTCCTTTACATTTCCTTGCTAAAACTACTAAGGAACTTGAACAGATGTTGTCTCTGGGAATCATTGAGACTAGTAATTCGCCATTCTCTTCTCCATTAGTGATTGTCCGGAAGAAGGACAATAACATCAGACTATGTGTTGACTATAGAAAATTAAATGCTAAGACTATAGTTGACAGCGAACCACATCCACTTATCGACGACTTACTGCCACGTCTATCCAACGCAACTATATTTAGTAAGATAGACTTAACTAAAGGTTATTGGCAGATACCACTGACCGAAAAGGCTAAGTACTACACCGCATTTTCCACTCCACAAGGTCTATACCAGTGGAATGTGATGCCTTTTGGGCTTGTTAATGCGCCAGCTACCTTCATTCGCCTGATGCGACAAATTTTATCAGGTAGACCAGACGTTATTACATATATTGACGACATATGCTTGTTTAGTTCGTCGTTTGAGGAACATGTTTCGGGACTTAGATATGTTTTC
The DNA here is from genome assembly GCA_024509875.1 of Oreohelix idahoensis. NCBI lineage: Eukaryota > Metazoa > Mollusca > Gastropoda > Stylommatophora > Oreohelicidae > Oreohelix > Oreohelix idahoensis. The sequence continues at coordinate 395,550 of JAMPIV010008196.1, read as the reverse complement.
GACACTCTAAGGAATTATCATCTAACTGCTAAACCTACAAAGGTTCAAATCGCGTGTAATGAGATAACCTTTTTGGGACATATCATTGGATCGGGATATATCCGAACGTTACCTAGTACAGTCTCCAAAATTCTAAACATAGCAGTTCCTCAGACGAAGAAACAGGTCAGGAGTTTGTTAGGACTTGTTCAATATTACAGTAGATTCATACCAAACTTGTCATCCATCACGGCTGTATTGTCTTCATTGTTAAAAAAAGACATGCCGGTGAAGGTGACATGGACTGGTATATGCAATGAAACTTTCAACAAAATTATAAATTTGTTCTCGCATGAACCAATTTTAAGACTTCCCGATGCTTCCAAAAGATTTTTCTTACGAACAGATGCTAGTAACTACGGCATTGGTGCATGCCTGCTCCAGAACCATGATGGCGTTCTACATCCTACCTTATATATTTCAAGAAAGCTAAAGCCGGCAGAAACAAAGTATTCCACAGTGGACAAGGAACTTTTATCAGTTATATGGGCAATAACTAAACTTGAAAAGTTTTTGCTTGGTGCTCCATTCACCATACAAACCGACCAACGTGCTGTAGCATCTTTGCGTCGATCTAACCACAAGAGCCCAAAACTCGCCAGATATGCAATCATCCTACAGCCATTTGAATTCTCCATTGAACATATTCCTGGCACTGAAAATATTGTGGCGGATGCGTTGTCACGTAATCCTATTGACGACGAATGATCAACATTGACATTCCTAAAACACGTCAATCATCACTACATTGGATATAACGAAGTATCAACTATAAGGGAACTAACCTTGCCTTCAATTTAATATTTATAAACACTATATGCATCACAGAATTGAACTAAAGACAATCAAGGTATACATATTGACATTGAAACTTCGTCTAACGTCCATACACAATATATGAATATTCGTTGAACAATCATGGAACAATATCTGACGACAAGTCGAACTTATTATCCTATGTGCACTTAATTCTTGGATGCTGGGATAAATGACATTTCTTTCCAACGTAAACGTTTGAACATTTTTGCCTAAAAGAATTCATCAGGATCAAGACTACGGATGGATCATCATATCCTATACTAATTAATTAGTTAACTTAACTTCTTAATTGAATTATTATCAATAAAATGAAATGTGAGAAAAAAATGAAATGAAAGAACAAAAAAAGAGAACGAAATATAAAAAGAAGAAATTATGAAAAGAGAAAATAAATCTCACACAAGTATTAGATTAATATTTTTTTTAATGTACCTATACGTTATTTAGTTAGTTAAATTAGATAGTTATTATTCACTAACACTTAACACACCCAATTAAGTTAAACTTATATTCGAATTTCTTTCTATTTCTTCTCACTTATTTTGTCTTTTCTTCTCTCATAACATCGCGTTATATTAGAATCTTAATAATTTAACTCTTAGTTTAATTAATTAATTTAATTTTAATTAGTCAAATTAATTCCTATATGACATACTAATACGACAGACCTTACTTTAATTTTATTCTATCATTCACTATTAACATTGGACATTTTATTTAGTTGATATAATAATATGTATAATATTGATATATAATGTGATTAATGTTAGATGACTATGACAAATAGTTAGTTGACATGACCGCGACACGGTTCTACTCAGAAAATCGTCGGCCATATGTCACGATTGTGTTAAATTTTTTTTTTGAAAAATTGTTAAGTCGGATAGATCTTGAAAAAAAATCTATCGATTTTTTTTTCCCCGGTGTACAGGGAATTGTTACGGTATATGATATTAACGCCGTCTGCTAAAGGTTAGCCGACGTGCAAATGTAAAGGTTAAGACATTTAATATATTGCGATAGATGTTTCAATTATTGAACGCTCCATACACGATCGATTATGACGTGTCTAGCGTTGTTTGGGTCACAGTCGGTAACTAGGAGACGCTACCCTTTGTTACTTGACCGCCAAGCTGAATAGCTGCGTTTTGTTAACCTTCCAATTCAATGGCATGATATAGCCATTTATATGTGCATTATGATGGACCAGGGTCAGTCCTAGAACTCTACATGAGAGGAAACTTATGGAGGTTAGTGATTAACTAAATCCTTGGAAGGAGAAAGATAATCGTCTACTTTATACGAAGTAATTAGACTCACAGTCTCACTGTCGGCAGGTAGCCATTCTATCTGCGCGTGCATATAGCTGTGATGTTCTGACGACAATTACTGCATTGTATCCTTAAACGGACATTGACATGTAAAACAGCAGTCTACGCTATTGATTGATTGATGCATGTACCTCATGTGTGAATTGAACTGTTTATGTATGTGTGTAATCCATATTAAATTGTGAAGGACTCGAACCGGAGGCATTATTCGTTGAATCACGTTACACCATTCAACCATTATGAATTATGTATTTTATATCAAGTTGCTGAGTTAATAAGATGAACAGTTGTTTACATCTTGATGCCAAGTTCAGGCATTACGACAACCCAAAGGTGAGGTTCACCCCATTCGCGTACGAATATTAGCACGATCAGAATTCAAGCAACACAACCAGTAACCACACACGAAAGTCCTTCAACACAGTCCCATATATACATATAGGAACCCAGGTTTAGGAATTAGGTTAAATATTTCAGAAAAATTTCGGGCTTTGAAAATTTTTAGACTTTAAATTTTTTTCTGAACAAAATTTTTTATACAGTAAATTTTTGCGAAATATTTTTTAGGGATATTGATAGTACTCAAATGTCTCCCTACGGGATACATTTGCAGAGCCCCGGGATCTATATGTGACCGTACGTTAGACATTTTTGAAAATTATACTAAGAAAAAATAACTTATTGGGAAATCACCATTTAAACTGAAACAGAGGATAGTTTGTGTAATAAATCAGGTATAAAATAAACTGCTATTTTTATGAAAACAGACTATATTCGTAACTTAGATAAAAGACAGTAAGGGAGGGAACGCTTATGGAAAGAATGTATTAGTACAGATTTTTAGGTTAATTTTGGCTTGGACATGTGATTCCTAGCCAATGATTGAGCTCAAAGAAATTAGACCATGCATGCTAAAATCCCCGGGCTAAGTTAGTTGCAGAGAAGATGCGAGACCAACGTTAGCTAGTAGTCAAGGACTGTTTTCAAACTTCAAATAACTGATTTGTTCATCAGTTATAATCATGCTGTTGTGCATTACAAGAAGTATTGTATCTCTGATTTATTTCTGTGAAATTGAAAGGAGAAGGCAACCCCACATTCTCCCATACAACTGTCATCAGTACGAGAAGAATATACACACTTTTAATCTAGTGAAACACGAAGAACATGGTCAAACATGGCACAGACAGAGGTATCCAACCCAGATAGTTCCCAGTTCGAACCACGGTAGAGCCCACTCCCATGTACCAATGAGGAACTATCGAGATTATCATAGCTCTATCGCCTGGAATTCATCACACGATGAGCGAATGTCACCTGGAATTCATCACATGATGAGCGAAACTTATCACATTATTGCCGTAGGCAAACAGAGAGTGCTCCACGTCATTCCATCCGACAATCACACATCAAATATCGAGACCACAGTAACAAAATAACTCGCATAACACCGGTTGACAGCCATTGGAACAGCCTGCAGAAAAGACATTCTCGCATGGCAGTCCGAAATTTCATCAATGATATAAAGCGACAAAAGATATGGCAGGTCATCAATATTACATCGAATAACCAACACAACAGAGTCACAGACTTAAATGCCCTGTATGAAAATGCACTTGCCAACTTGAAGAGCAGAAATGTTTCCCAAACAAGCTATAAACCAGTGATGGCTAAAATAATTGAATATTGCTGCACCCAGAAGATAACAGAAAAGAGATACCTCCATATAGGAGAGGGTATTCCCCTAATTTTTTGCCAAATGCCTTTGTTATATGAACATTCTTGTATAGATGTATAACAAATGATTATTGCTTGCTACTGATTAAACAATGTTACGATGGTTGAAATACTTTGATATTTCAATCGACTCACAAAATAACAGGATATACCAGAGGGTCAAATATGACTGATGCATTTTGACATACCGAGATCTGATCGCGCTTAATGATACATAGGCTGAATATAATGTTGTCCCAGGATACACACGGCACACGGTGGATATATATATATATATATATATATATATATATATATATATATATATATATATATATATATATATATATATATATATATATATATATATATATATATATATATATGAAAATAAGAAAAAAAGAATACCTGGATTTTAAAAGGCCACCTTACTATAGATATCCGCGTTGAGGAGTACCCAAGATGCAAATACATGATGATAATATATATGGATAACATGGAATACTCCGTTCCAAAAGAAGTATGACTTTAAAAATGACTGGAGATTTTATTGAATTTAAAATGCAAGTGATGATGATTGTCGTAAATTTATTTTGAGAGAAAGAGTCTTAGAAATAGTAGTCCGGTTTAGAGTGTAGAATGATGGTGAAAGGCTCAGTGATAGAAAATGTAGAGAGTAAATAGTTGCTTCACAGAGTGCTGGAGGAGAGTAAAGACAGACTTATTTACGACAAATCGTTTCTCTCAATCTACTCTTAAAGGCTCACCTGGTCAAACAATTATTTGCCAGTTTCCAGACACACATCTGCGCTCACACCGATTTGGTGCTTCAAACACACAGATGACGTGGATACAAACTATATTAAACAAATAGGGGAAATTTTGGGCTTTGGGTAGTCCAACACAGGAACAATTAAGTTTATGTTGTTTATTAAAGTTAAAAAAAAAACAATCACTACAATAATCATGTGTTTACAGCAAGAATTATCAAAATTACAGAAAAATGCAAATAAAAAGGTAGGGAGGGGGTGAAGAAGATTGGTATCGACTAAGCCCGTCCCGCTTATTAGACAAAGATAAACCCAGTCCAAAGATAGATAGTTATCAGGAACATAGGTACGTTAACCTAACAGTGAAGTTAATTACTCTGAAAGAGGTGTTTCAAAATTAGGTATGGGTGGTAGAAAGAATCCTGTTCTTCCCAATTGTTCTTCCCTTTACTAAGCAAATGAAAAGGAGGGGGTTTTAAACAGAGTTTATCAACTATCCCACTTAAAGGAACAATGCAGGGTATACAGAAAATTATATTACCAGGTGAGCAAGTTAACAAAATGGTTACAAAAAAAGATTAATTTTTCCTGTCATTCATACACGCGCGTGAGGATCCACACTCATATATTCACACACTTACCGATTGCAGCCTCAGACACTCCAATAGAATTATATAAACAGCAATTACACTCTTGATACATGAAAAGGTCTGGTACTTTCGTGTCCCGCCCCAGATGTTGCGAGGTTTGCTGATAGCAACTATTCTCACTTATCGCCGGACTTGAAGCCTAAGAGTTATTGTGTTTTATTACATAAAAATGAGTCTATGGGATGGCACTGCCACAGTTTGACACAAGGGTGAAAATGAAGTGGTCTCTTTAATCTTCCGCTATGGTAAAATTCCTTCAATGCGTGATGATAGTAACTGACCGGTAAGTTTATTAAGCCAGTGAGGAAAAACTTAAGCCGTCACAGTTCAGGAAAATATGTACTCTCTCACAGTAGGGCAGTAAATCAAGTATCGCTACTGGCACGGTTCAACTTCCAGTTTATCTTACAGATTTGTAATGTTAATATGATGATTGTTCTTTAAATAGTCTTGGGTAGGCTTTCTTTCATGTAATTACGATAGCTAGGTCGCATCGAACTGCCACAAGATTAACTTTAAAAAATGTTTCATCAATATGTCTGGAAGTTAAGAACCGAGTCTGAAAAGACTCTGTATGATTTCTTTATTGCTGGGATTGCAAAGGTTACGATCACTCGTTTTGCACAGAAATAGAATTCACTGCAAATATATATATATATAAAAATCCAGGAGATAATCTATAACAAGATTTCAAATATAGCTAGTGCTTCTATCAAGGGCTGGCTAACTAGTGATAAAGTGTATTTCTACGTTGTCTGTATATATCTAACTCAAATGCAAGATGAGTGGGACATGTGAATTTTTGACACCTTTTTAGATCTCAGGACACTTTTGGGGATCTGACCGCCAGACTAAAGAGAGATGCCGCCCCTGGTTGTCACCGTGGAGTCTACACGGCATTGTTATGCTGAGTTTAAGTTAAGATGAATAGTAATTTGGGGTCGTTGAAATGATAAAGTTATTTATTCCTAAGATTGGAGATAAAAGTTAAGGAATGTAATATTTTTAGTAAGGGAGGGAACCTTTTTAGACTTTAAAATATTTCAAGTATACATCATTAGAGTTTACTAACTTTGCATATCAGATTAATTTTAGTAAAGACATAGAAGGGAAAATGAAACTAAGGTAAAAATCACTAAGGGAAATAACTATGAATATTAACGCCCCTTACAGGTTTAGTGAGTTAGGATCGGGATAAACGCACGAGAAAAGTGAGTAGCTCACTAAAGTAAATAGGATGATTTTAGCAGACCAATCGTATTGTCTCGTAAACAAGTTTGGGTGATCAGATATTAAATTGAAGGACAAAAGATAGTCAGTCCTATCAGAGCTTTTGACGTGTCAGTACGTCAAATTAGGACTTTTTCACATTCTTGGAAATTTTTGTGGTTTTTTTCCCGGACTTGAGTGTTAGCTTAGCTGGTTGGCTAGGCTAATTTTGTGACTTTGTTTTGTTTTGCTTTAATTTGGTTCTTTAACCAAGAAAAATTCTCTAATAGCCAGCATACTAGCTGGACCAGACGGTGTCGGCCTGAGTGGCATTGCCACATTGTACCGTTTCGCGAGTCCATATAAGTGGTATGCCACACTAACAACAGCAGCTCAGCTGAAACATTACAAAGGCCTACATGGCAAACGATTTGAGTGGACCAACCCTCAGATGAGTATTCAAATTGAACACCAAGATAAGGAGAGATCCAAGGGCATGCTGCATTGGATGCCCCCCACGATGAGGCCCGAGGCAGTAAGAAGGATAGCGGCAGAAGTGTCGGGGGATAAGGACGCAGAAGTCTATAGAGTTAAAAACGCCCACGACATGTGGAATTTCTCATACAAGCCGTCCGAACACCAAATACCACACTTTGCACATTTGAAAGCTGCCGAGGACAAAGTTCTGAGAATCTAGGTGGCCTTGCCTGGATGAAGAATACAGTGCGCGGTGTGTGGGCAGGATGACCACTGGGTCAGCCAATGCCCAAAGAAGCGAGCGGCCCCCACCCAGGTCAAGAAAACAAGAGAAGAAGAGGCTGCTGTCGAAAAAACACCGGCAGAACAGAGCAGGGCAGATGAGCTCCCCACCCTAGAGAGCCCCCGAGAGGATGTTGATAGTGAAGGCTTCCAAGGTGTCCTCTCCAAAGAAGATAGAAGGAATAGAAAGAGACTACTGCTCCAGAGAACAGGGCCTGTGAGGAGCAAGGAGGTCAAGAGAAACGAGAGCAGGTCGCCAAGGAAAAGCTCCCCAAGCGGAAAAAGCCTACCGCCATCACCAAGGGCGCCCACGCCACAGCCCTCCCCGAGATGGACCGGGTTGACACCTGTCGTTGACGAGCATCCTATGTCTGCTCCTAGTAGCCCGAGAGAAAGATCCCAGCAAGAACTGAAGTTCTAGAGGTGCCAACACCTGTGAATACTCAAGCCTCCTCCTGTTGGACGACAGCTTGAGAAGAGGACGATATGGAGGCCATATTGTCACAGACGGGCCTGTTCATTGATGGACAGGCTTTCGAAGACGTAAGCGACTAATGAGCTTACCCTTACACGTCTTCCTTCACTGCACTGGGGCCCAGTGCAACCAGATATCCAGCGTCAGACAAGTAAGATGTGTGTGCCTCAGAGGTCAGATGACGGATGGTGCATGTGAGGGCACGCCCAAGATGCATCCCGCAGTCATCCCCCCTGTGAGCCTGCTGACGAGACAGATACCATGTTACCAGTGTGCGGGAAGTCGCCTTGCACCGGTTTTGGCCAAGTAGCAAGACTCGCAAACAGTGTTGTAACTTTGAAAGTAAATAATGAAAACAACCATAGTTTAGGTTGTGTTTATTTATGATTTGAGTTTTGAGTCCTTTAAAAATGTAAGTAGTTTTTTGATGCTTTATTTCTCCACACTACACACTTAACAAACAACATGCGCACAGTTTTATTTAAGCAGCCAACCCTCAACCCTGTCAGGGCGGGAAGGTCTGACAACGCAGCTTCGCTTGCGTTGAGCCCTAAATACCAGGGCACAACGACCTTTAGCCAGCAACCAGCCACTATTGTGTCGAGCAGTCATTTTACAGACAACGGTCAGCCCTTAAGCACCGCTTTGTCAAGAAGTGCAAACATGAATGTGTTGAGTGGTTTAGTAATGACAGATAACGGTCAGCCCTTAAGCACCGCTCTCTCGAGTAAACTACGTGAAACAGGTACACCCATTACAACATGTGATAAATCTTTAGATAGTACTTTGTTGCTGAGTATTTCACCTGTAGCGAGTAGCCAGCCTCAGACCACTACTCTGCTTTGTAATTCAAAAAAGACAGACGGTCCGCACTCAGTCCCCGTTTTGTCAAATAAAGTGGCCAACCCTCAGATACCACTTTGTCAAGCAGCCTAGTTCTCATATCCCTCAATATCAATGGTTTGAGGAATAAACTAGAGCATATTATCAAACTGATTAAAAAAGATAAACCGGATTTCTTGTTTTTGTAAGAGACCGGAATTACTTCTGACTATCATGCCGGTCAAATAATAACTAAATTAGGACTTAAGCATGGCTGGTTCGCCCGGGGCTCCAGCCATGGGGGTACTGCCATCCTCCAAATCATTCAAGATTGGGAAGCAGTACACTATAGAACTGACAATGGTGGCAGAATTGTCATAATTCAAATACAAAGCAAACACAATAAACATGACACACACACACTCATCAATATATACGCACCCGCGACAAAAGACGAAAGACCTAGTTTTTATGACAAACTACATGACACTTTAACGAAACATTACAAAGGGACTAGGAACATTTTGGGCGGAGACTTTAATTGTGTCCTGTCTGACCTAGACTTGTCTAGGAGCTCCAGGGGGGAAGGGGGGGAGCACAGGCGCGGGAAAAGTCTTCCCTCTTAACTCTTTGACTCCAGACCAACGCTCTGAGCGTTGCAAAATTCAACACGCCGTGCCCCAGCAACGCTCAGAGCGTGGTTTTTAGTTTATCACGAATAAACCCTAAAAATCGTCCGCTTAATGCAGTTCATATATTAAAACTCGTAGAATGACTTCCGCTACTATTTAAACAACTAATTTGACTTTAGTTAATCAGCACATGTGCGTGTTTTGATGTTATTATCACAATTTTTGTGAAGATTCGCGTGTTTACGTTTTTCGTTGTTTTTGCTAGAGAAATATGTCACGCTTTATATTTACATTTTCTAAGTCTCCTAAGCAAATAATTGTGTCAAACTACTTTGAAACATTGCTGACATTGATGATGATTGTTTGGTAGTCACAGTTTGTTGTCAAAATACGGAATATATGCAGAAAAGCTAGACACACTAGATTTAGTTGATAAGTGGGCGTAGTCATATTCTGGCCGATCAAAAAGCAACAAAACTAGACCTACCGTAACATCTAATCACTAGTTCTTGGTAGAAGATGAAGCTAGGGATACTATTAAAACATTAAACAAGAGTAAACAAGTATTTATATGACGTTATTCTTCTTTATTTGTTTGAAAATTACGTAATGCACGATTGCATAATTTATTTTTTTCTTACAAAGAACCACGGACAAACTGGTGCGAATAACACTAAATCTACTAATTTTGGCCATAAGCATGTTTTTTTTTACTTTGTATATGGATTAACTTGATGTTTGAAGACTAAAAAGAAAGTTTTATTGTCTACGACAGTAATTTGTCTTTGGTAAGATCGTATTCTACAGCCAACTTTTTAGCGTTTTTCAATTTTACATGCAAAATGATTAAATTATACCGAACATACTTGTGTTAATACTACCACAGACATTATATATTTGAATTCTCTATCCATTTCCCTACAGTTTGGTATATAATAAGTACATGTTCAAAGGAAAATTCACAAACAAATTTAGACTGAAAGATGAACACTTCACTCTATAAAATTCTGCCCACAAAAAAAGTCTGGCACAGCGTGCAAAATAACTCTGGAATGAATGAGTTAAGGCAAATACATGCTATGATAGACGAACACGACCTCTCGGACGTATACAGAAAAATAGAGCCTCACAAACAAACCTTTACATATTACGACAAAATCAACCCATATTTGAGACAGGTATCACGACTGGACAGAATATATGCATCTAGTACCTACAATATACACAAAACATACCATATAGGAAGCACTCTTAAATTTATAGATCACAAGGCAGTTTACACATCTTTAAGTACGGGACACACGCACAAGCAAGTAAAGAGATCCCCACATTGGAAATTTAACAACAGTCTACTTAAAAACACTTACTACACAGAACAAATAACGCAACTGATACAAGGTTACGCACAAGACATTTCCAATAATAACATTGCACAATATTGGGATATGTTAAAAAACACACTTAGAGATAGAACGCAGATTTTGGCTACACTTATTCACAAAAAATTTAAGAAAGAAGAGGGGATTTTAGAAGAAGCAATTAGTTTAACCAAAAGTTTAGACAACACGAACCCTCACATCCAAACCTTAGAACAACAGTTAGATCAATATAGGCAGTATACCTACCAGGGAGCATTACTTAGGACAAAATTACACACTATAACGCAAGAAATCCCTAGTAGGCAATATTTAGCAATTGAACAGAATGTACAACGCAGTAGACAGATACACGAAATAATTGACATGAAAGGAAAACAGCACACAGACAATACCAATATTAGTCACGCTTTCTTCGAATACTACAAGCAGCTATATACCAAAGAAGAAAGTGATGCAAACATACAAGACAAATTTCTAAAATACACAAAGTGTCTAAGTGATGAGGAAAGTGAAAGGCTAGACCAACCCCTAACTTTAGATAATTTGCAAGGGGCACTTAGTACTTTTCAAAAAGATAAAGCACCTGGGCCTGATGGGCTAACAGCAGAATTTTACAGGTTTTTCTTCCCAAGTTTAGGCCCTATCTTAATTAAAGTGTTTGAAGAGGCTTTTCAAAAAGGGGAACTCCCGGATAGTTTAAATCAATCTTATATTACGTTAATTCCCAAGGACGATAATGACAAAAAGTCAATTAAGAATTTTAGGCCCATCTCCCTTTTAAATGTTGATTATAAAATTCTAGCTAAGGCACTAACTCTGAAGCTTAAGCAACACATGCACGCAATAATTCAAGACCAACAATGTAGTGTAAATGGTAGGAACATTAGTAGGCACACACATTTTATCAGAGACCTGATTACATACGCACATGATAGGCAGTGCCAGAGCGCCATATTATCTCTAGACTAGGAAAAGGAATTTGATAGAGTATCACATGCCTTCCTGCATAAAAGTCTTAAAGCTAATAACATAGGGAAATACTTTAGAAAATTTTATATAACAAACCGGAAAGTAGAATATTGGTGAACCATAGTTTAACTAACTCCTTCAAGTTAACGAGATCAAAGAGACAGGGCTGTCCTTTGTCGCCCCTGTTATATGTAATAACATTAGAACCTGTTTTGGAAAAAATAAGACAAGATACAAATTTCACGGGGACTTTCGTCCCCGGTGCAGGGGAAAGGAAATTATTGGCCTACGCCGATGATACGATATTTTTTCCAACAACAAAGGATTCTATAAAAAATATCTTAGAGGTTTTCACAGAGTTTGGATACGCTAGCGAATCCAAACTAAATATTCAAAAATCTAGCATAATGGGAATAGGTAGATGGGGCAATAGATCAGACTTCCCTTTTCAATTAACGGTAGTGAATAAAATGAAAATTTATGGAATAAACTTCTCTTTTAATCCTCAAGACCCCAATAAAGAAACATGGACAAAATTGATAGAGAAAATCCAAAATATGTTAGAAATTTACAAATATAAAACGGCTACCATTTTCGGAAGAAGTATTATAGTTAATTGTTTTATTATGCCAAAAATAATTTATACAGCAAATATACAAATAGTACCTAAACAGATTATAACAGAAAAAAATAAACTAATTAGGGCCTTTATTTTTAGGAATACCTGGCACAGTATCAAACACACTACTCTAATACAACCTAAAAATAAAGGGGGGATAGCCTTACAAGACATCAATACTAAAATTAAAGCTTTAAGAATTAAATACATAGGGGAAGTCATAAAGAGCCCGGGTCTATACCCACTGGCACACTATTATATTGGGTTAAGGCTATCAAGTTTTTGTAAATTAAATAATAATCAACCCCATTTTTTTGGGACACCACCTCCCTTTTATGCAATATGTCTGAAAAATTTAGAAGGGAACAAACATTTAATAAAACAAGACACCAAACTTATATATAAACTTCTAGTTGCAACACAAGAAACACCTCTGAGCACACGAAGGGGGTACAACCTTTTCATAACTGATTACACACAGGGTTTTACTAACATTCATGCAATAGACATCAAACCACAAGCAAAAGAAGTCACTTTCAGACTACTACACAGTTTAACACCAATAAAGGCAAACAGATTAGCACCCAAATGTAAACTATGTAGTGACAACATTATAGAGACAGAAGACCACTTATTTTACACATGTAAGACAGTGGCCCCCACTTTAAACAAGTTAAGGAAATTAATAGCCCCACACTCACAACAGACACTTAACTTATATAGAGCAGTCACGATGAACACGTTACCACAGATGACGAGACGAATAGAACTTGAGCTACTGACATTGTTAGCTGACTTTAGATACCTTGTATGGACATGTAGGAACAGAGCTGTATACGACAATGGACATTATGACAGTACAATATTTACACAAATATACGAACGTATGACGCAACACATAACAGAACAAATTTGAAATTTTTTGTTGTTGTTGAAATAAATAATTAATAACCCTTATTGACCTTTCGGTCGTCATACAAAGCAGGTAGCTTTGGTTGTAAATACTCCATAACATATGTCCTCATCTCATGGTAGGGTGTCATCATCATTTAGTCAATGTACCATCAACCATTTCATCTTCATTCATCATCCATGTAGTATAACATGTACCTTTGTAAACATTGACTTGAATAAAGTTATTTGGGGAGGGGTTTATCTTTAGTATGGTTTATTAGGTGATATTGTTTATAATTTGGTATATTGTTTTGCTTTTGACTTGTTGCAATGCTAGGTTGGGGGAGGGAAGGGTGGGAGGGAGGGGGGGGGGGGGGGGGAAAGGGGAGTTTTCATTGTCTTTTATAACATGTGATAAATGTAAAAATTTTTTGTAAATTGATATATTGACCTGAATAAAGGTTTTTTTTTTTTTAAATGAAAAAAAAGGACTTATGTGTTTTCATTTTGGACTTTTGGTGTTTTTTCTCGGACATTAGTGTTAGCTTAGCTGTTAGCTAGGCTAACTTGGTGACTTTGTTTTGTCTGTTTCTTATTTGGTTTAAGGCCAAGAGAGAAAAATAATAATGGCTGCACCAGTAGTCCCAACCTTTGTAATGAAAATGGAAGAAGACCTTGAAGGAGGAGAACTTCATAAACCCGGAACATTGGTTATTTTAATAGCAGGGCCACAGGCTAACAGGGCCTCCTATTCTCTTATTGCCAGCATTCTGGCCGGACCAGCTGGGGTTGGTGTAAGTGGCGTCGCCACTCTATATAGATTTGCCGGGCCCTTTAAATGGTTCGCGACGCTGACGGCGGCAGCGCATATGAAACATTATGCTGGTCTACATGGCCGTAAATTTGAGTGGAGCAACCCCCAGATGACAGTATATGTTGAACACTTAGATAAGGAGAAGTCTAAGGGAGTTTTGAACTGGATGCCCCCAACGGTGAAGGCAGAGGCGGCCAGACGTTTAGCAGCGGCAGTGACGGGAGACAAGGAGGCGGAAGTCTCAAGAGTAAAAACGGCCCACGACAAATGGAACATGTTGTACAAGCCTTCAAACCACCCAATACCCCACTTTGTCAACCTCAAAATGGAGGGCCCGACGGAAAGAGTCCAGAGAGTGTGGGTGTCACTACCAGGAAGAACACAGTGTGCCATCTGCTGGGGTGATGACCATTGGGTTAGTCAATGCCCAAGAAAGCGGGCGGCCCCTACTCAAACTCAAGCCAAACAATCGAGGAAAGAGGAAGCAGTGGAGATCGACAAGACACCGGCAGAACAGAGAAGGACAACTGCGTCCCTTGCCCTAGAGAGCTCCGAATCCGGGGAAACCGGAAACACTGACGGTTACACACGAGTTCCCACAAGGGAAGAAAAGAAAGAAATAAAAGAGAGCAGGAAGAGGCTCCTAATTCAGACAAGGGAGCCTGTAAGACCCAAAGAGGGGAGAAGAAGTGTTAGCAAGTCACCAGACAAGCGCTCCCCTAGCCGAAGGGAGCTACCATCATCACCAAAGGTGCCTACACGGGAGCCTTCTCCATGTTATGAGTCTATGCCAATCATAGACGTGCCGGAGCTGAACGAGGCCCACCCTGACGATCCAAGCCAGTCCTCAGTGATGTCACAAGAGAAGCTGTATCCCAGTTGGGTAACAGCAACAGAGACTGATGAAGAAGCAATGGAGTCCATCATGACGCAGACCAGTCTGTTTCTCAATGGGCAAGATCTCGAAGACGTGAGCGACGCATGAGTCGACCCCTTCGAGCCTTTCCTCCCTGCACTGGGGGCCAGTGCGAGCCAGAACTTCGGATGTTTCAAGTGTCAAGCTTCAGGCCAGTGTGTGAGATGTCCTCCCTCAAGTGAACACATGTGCAAATGTCCAAAATAAAAATAATAAGAATGTATTTTATTATAGTAAAGAGTGACAACCACTATAGTTTAGGTGCTCTTTTACAGTGTATTTTAAATGTTGTGTTGATTGTAAATAGTTTATTTTTGCTGTTTAGTCTTTACATAACAAGGCACACACATTTAACCTTTTAAATGCGCAGTTTTAATTAGGCAGCCAACCCTCCCCCCTGTCAGGGCGGGAGGGACTGACAACGCAGCGTCGGCTGCGTTGGGCCCGAATCATTAGGGCACAACGACCTTTAGCCAGCGATCAGTCACTAATGTGTCGAGTAGTCAAAATGCAGAAAGTGGTCAGCCCTTAAACACCGCTTTGTCAAAAAGTTCAAACAAGAATGTGTTGAGTGGTTTAGTAATGACAGATCACGGTCAGCCCTTAAGCACCGCTCTGTCGAGTAAACTACGTGAAACAGGTACACCCATTACAACATCAGATGAATCTTTAGATAGTACTTTGCTGCCGAGTAATTGATCTATGGCATGTAGTCAGCCCCAGACCACTACATTGCCTTGTAGTTTAGATATGGCAAGTGGCCACTCGGCCACTTTGCCAGGTAGACAGTTTGCATCAAGTGGCCAACCCTCAGATACCACTTTGTCAAGCAGCTTAGTTTTAATATCCCTCAATATCAATGGTTTGAGGAATAAACTAGAGCACATTATCAAACTGATCAAAAAAGATAAACCTGATTTTTTGTTCCGACTTTACTGCCAGTCAGATAGTAACTAGGTTAGGACTTAAACATGGCTGGTTCGCCCTAGGCCCCAGGCATAGTAGTGTTGCCATCTTACAAATTAATGAAGATTGGGACACAGTACATTATAGAACTGACAATGGCGGCAGAATTGTCATAATTCAAATACAGAGCAAACACAATAAACATGACATGCACACGCTCATTAATATATACGCACCCGCAGTAGACACTGACCAACCCAAATTTTACGACGGACTGTATGACACTATAGATAAGCACTACAAAGGAACTAGAATAGTGTTAGGGGGAGATTTTAACTGTGTTTTGGCCAGTTTAGACAGTAGTTCCTTGGGCCCCGTATCTAAGAGAAAGAAAATTCAAATACCCCTATCAATACGACATTTACAACCTATTCTTGACAAACATGACCTAGTAGACGTTTACAGAAAACTACAACCGAACACACAAGCTTTCACATTTCACGACAAGACAAACCCATATTTTAGACAGGCCTCAAGACTGGACAGGTTCTACGCATCCTATAATTACAATATACACAAAACTTACCATATAAAAAACACGCTTAAATTTACAGATCACCAAGCAGTACACACAGTTCTAAGTACGGGACACACATATACCAAATTAAAGAGATCCCCGCATTGGAAATTCAACAATAACTTGCTAACAAATACCTTCTTCACAGATACAATAACACGACTCATTCAGGGTTACCCACAGAATATCCCCAATAACAACATTGCAGAATATTGGGACCTGCTAAAAAACACAATAAGGGACAGAATACAGACTTTAGCAACAACAATACACAGGGCTTTTAAGAGGGAACAAAATATATTGGAAGACGCAATAAGTTTAACTAAGCAGATAGACAAATCTAACCCACACATTCATACTTTAGAAGAGCAATTAGACCTGTACAAACAACACACATACCAAGGAGCTCTCCTTAGTTTTAGGCCCCCTTTTAATTAAAGTATTTGAGGAAGCCTTCCAGAAAGGAGAGCTTCCGAATAGTTTAAATGAATCTTTTATTACCTTAATACCTAAAGATAATGCTGACAGAAAATCAATCAAAAATTACAGGCCCATTTCACTTTTAAATACTGACTATAAAATCTTGGCCAAAGCTCTCACTCTGAAACTTAAATTATTCATGCAGAACTTGATACACGCAGATCAACAATGCAGTGTACACGGTAGGAACATTTGTAGACATACACACTTCATAAGGGATTTGATTACATACACGCATGATAGACAGTGTCAAAGTGCAATACTATCATTAGATCAGGAAAAAGCCTTGGACAGAGTATCAGATTCCTTCTTACATAGAACGTTACAAGCAAACAACATAGGGAAATACTTTAGAACATGGATAGAAATCTTATACAAAAAACCCCATAGTAAGATATTAGTTAATCACAGTTTAAGTAACCCAGTTAGGCTGACAAGATCAGTGAGACAGGGGTGCCCTTTGTCTCCCCTGTTATACGTTTTAACACTAGAACCAGTGCTGGAAAAAATAAGACAAGATGTAAACATCACGGGAACTTTTACCCGGGAAAGGGGAAAGAAAATCATTAGCGTATGCTGATGATACTTTATTCCTTCCAGCAACTGTAGATTCCATAAGAAAGATATTAGAAACCTTTACAGAGTTTGGATACGCTAACGAATCCAAACTAAATATTCAAAAATCTAGTTTAATGGGATTAGGTAAATGGGCAAATAAAACGGATTTTCCTTTTCAGTTAATGCAAGTTCAGAATCAAAATTTATGGAATAAACTATTCTTGTAACCCCCATGACCCCAATACAGAGACATGGGTTAAGTTAGTAGATAAAATTCAAAAAATGTTAGAGAAATATAAATACAAGACAGCTACCATTTTTGGGAGAAGTATCATAGTGAACTGTTTCATTATGCCTAAAATTATATATACAGCTAATATTCAGATCATACCAAAATCAATTGTAACTAAATTTAATGTACTGATCAGGAATTTCATTTTTAGGGGCACTTTCAAAAGTATTAAACACGTAACCCTAATACAACCTAAGCACAAGGGGGGATAGCTCTGCAAGACATCACCACTAAAATTAAAGCCCTAAGGATTAAATATATAGGAGAGGTAATTAAGAACCCAAGTTTGTACCCCTTAGCACACTATTACATCGGACTTAGAATACTCAAACTATGTAAACCAGACAATAATCAACCCCATCTTTTTGGTACCCCACCACCCTTCTACAGAATATGTTTACAAAATTTAAAAGGGAACAAACAATTAGTTAAGCAAGACACTAAACTTATATACAAACTCCTTGTAGGGGCACAAGAATCTTTTTTAGGCACACGGATAAAACGAGGGTACAACCTTTTCATAACAGACTACACACAGAGTTTCGCAAACATTCACGCAATAGACGTTAAACCACAAGCCAAACAAGTCACTTTTAGGTTACTGTACAGTTTAACACCTATTATGGGCAAGCATGCAGCAATGAAAGCAGGCAAGGCGCCACCAAAGTGTAAACATTTCACTCGATTCTGGCTCCAATCATCCGTTCCACTTCATTTACTTTCGTGGAGTGTTTAGAATTTTTGTGTGTGAACAACCTATCACACTGTCTGGTGTCAACTGTGCGGCTTCTCTGGACAGATCCTCAAATCAAACTTTTTTAAAAATCTTGAAGTGTGAGCTTCCTTTCAGTCGCACATTCATGGCACAAATTGTATACGGGCATTATCCTGTGTTCCTTCAATCATCCACCACTTTCTGGTTTTACGGTTGAGCGTGCCCGGAAAAGGAAATGACTGCCACCACCGGATGTACACAATTCATACTAAGAAACTAAAAAACGAAACTGAACAATAAACTACCCAAACGTAATATTAGTGGGGACTGGAAATAGAAGAGGACAGGTTGAGTTGGAGATAAATAAATATGAAATAAAAAATCAAGACATATTAAAAACAGTGTATTATACATTCATACATACAGGGTGGTCATAAAGTCTTTCCCTGATTTCAAATTTTTTTTGCAAAAAAAGTATCATGCGAGGTGGTCATAAAGTATTTCCCTGATTTCAAATTTTTTTGCAAAAAAAAGTATCATGCGCAGAAACACTGGCTTTTTTGGAAATTGCACCAAAGAGCATACATTTTTTTTGCTACCTTTGTACGTTGCGCACAAATCATCTTTTTCAACATGGCGTCAATGAAGGAGAAAGCGCAGTGTGTTTTATGGTATCACGAAAGTAAATCGCCGTTGACAGTGCAAAGAAATTTTAGAAGGGAGTATGGACGAGATCCTCCAGATGTTAAAAGCATCAAAGCTTGGTATATAAATTTTACTGACACTGGAAGCGTCGGTGACATGCCCAGATCCGGTAAGCCTCGTGTTAGTGAAGAAACTGTGGACGCAGTGCGCACGGCGGTTCAACGCAGTCCTCAGAAATCAACCTATTAGCTAAAGAGATTTTGCAACGAATTGATGAAAATAATGATTATCTCACACGAATCGCTTTTTCTGATGAAGCTACATTTCACGTTTCTGGAAAAGTCAACAGACACAATGTCCGTATTTTGTGGGTCAGAGAACCCATGTGTTGTGTTAGAGCATGAGAGGGACAGTCCTAAAGTGAATGTGTGGTGTGCTTTGTTGCACAATAAAGTTATCGGACCTTTCTTTTTTGCTGAACCCACCATTTCATCAAACGTTTACCTCGACATGTTGCAACTTTATGTTGAACCTCAATAGCAAGAGTTTCAGCCGTTTGTAATTTTTCAACAAGACGGCGCACCACCGCACTTGGGCTTAGCTGTTCGCCAATACTTGAATACCATGTTTCCAAAACGCTGGATTGGAAGGGATGGGCCCATACCATGGCCTCCACGTTCGCCGGATATTACACCTCTAGACTTTTTTTCTGTGGGGTTACACTAAGGACAAAGTGTACAGTTCAATTTCAAATATTGACACTTTGAAGGCAAGGATAACACAAGTGCTTGCGACGGTGACTGAGGAGATTTTATCAAACACATGGCGAAAAATTGAAAAGCGTTTAGACATTATCCGTGCAACAAACGGCGCAAATGTTGAAATATACAAATAGCATTAAAAAACTGTTTTAGTTCTGAAATAATTTCCAAAAAACCAAGTGTCTCTGCACAGAATACTTTTTTTTTTTTTTTTTGAAATCAGGGAAAGACTTTATGACCACCCCTGTATTATTAGAGGGCGGCAGAAAAATAGAAAAATAGGATAAGAGTGGAAAGAGTCAAAATAGAACAAGAGAGGAAAGGGTGATCTCAGACAAATGTGTGTAGAGCGTTAATACCAGCTGGTTTTAGACACCACATGCGGTGGATAAGACGGTTCTCAAGATGTTCTCAGCTAGCAGTGTCAGAGGAGCAGGATCTGATCGCCGTGACCTGGATGTCGATGGGACCATGGTGGTCAGGACCATTGAAGTGTATGGCAACTGGTGTGGATTTTTGCTGAGAGATGTCATTCTAGTGCTGGCTGAATCTGTCCCCAAGTTGTTTGCCTGTTTGGCCAATATAGGTTTTGCAGCAACGTTTACATATGATCATATAAATGACATTGCGCGACTCACACGTGAAGCTACTGGTGATGGTGTACGTAGCCTCAGGAAAAGACACCTTGTGGGTTGAGATGACATACTTGCACGTGTTGCATCGTGTCCGACGACAGGGTTGTGTGCCAAAGTGAGTGGCATTCTCCTTTGGGAGACGGCTGCGAACAAGAAGATCCTTCAAGTTCTTGTCGCGCCTATATGCCACCAAAGGTGCTTCACCGAATACTTCTTGGGTCACAGACTCTGCTTGGAGGATAGGGAGGTGGCGGAAAAGGATCTGTTTGGCTGCAGTACTTTGAGGGTGATAGGTCAATATTAATTTGACTCTATCCGAAGTGGATTTATAGTGAGGTTTGAGGGCGTCCTGACGAGAGATGGGGAGCAAACGTTGGAGGGCAGAGGTGAGAACATGTTCCGGATAAAGTCTGCTACGGAAGAAATCCAACATCTCATTGGCTCGGAAGTGGAAGTCATCGTCGTCTAGGCACAAACGGCGGAGACGGAGAAGTTGTGAAAATGGAAGGGAGTCACGACAAGCCCGAAGATGAGAAGAGGTACACAGAATGTAGCTATGGGCATCTGTCGGCTTGTAGTATATTGAGGTATTAAGGCCGGGGGGCGTGAAAGTAATAGTAATGTCAAGAAAGTTGACAGATACTGTGGAGATGAGGGAGGTGAACTTGATGGTGGGGTGGAAGTGGTTGACAAAGTCGATGAAGCGGGATAAATCAGTCTCGGACATATCTGTGAGACCTATGCCATCATCGATATATCTGCGGTAAAACCCGGGGAAAGGACCGGAGTATTGTTGCCACATCTGATGCTCCAAGTGGCCCATGAACAGGCAGGCATAGCTAGGACCCATCTTCGTTCCCATGGCAACACCACTAATTTGGTAAAAGACACTGACCATTGAATTCAAAGGAATTAAGTTGAAGGACCAGTTCAGCAAGACGGAGAAGAGTGTCAGTGGATACAGAAAGACAAGTGCGCTGGTCAAGAAAAAACCGAAGAGCTCGCACGGAGACCATCAGAGTGGGGAATTGAGGTATACAGAGAACAGACGTCTAACAAGAAAAGACGGTAGGAGCGGTCTGCTGAGAGTCGGATAGAGGAGAAAGTTATAAGAGCATTTTTTTTTTTTTTTTTTTTTTCGTACGCCCGCTAATACTCGAGGCGAAATCTCAGGTTATTATTTTATGTCTAACCTGACATTGATTTTTACGTGAGTATCCCTTTATTTCTTGTACAGAGACAGGTGTCCCTCGCCATTCAGGCAAATACTCGCCGATTTCGGAGGTACCCATTGCAGCTGGGTGGGCTCAGGAGCCGCCAGTCCCTGGTCGACGACACTCCTTCAAATGTCCTCGCCAGGTCTCGAGTTAATCCAGTTCAAATCCCGGTCGACGAAAAATCCTCAAATGCCGTCGCCCGGGTTTGATCCTGTATCACCCGGTCGCCAGAGCGGTGTTGTAACCACTACGCTAGCGCGGCTCCCAGTTATAAGAGCATGATAAGTGTCTTTGACAAAGGAGGGAAGATTCTCAAATATATAGGAGAGGTAATTAAGAACCCAAGTTTGTACCCCTTAGCACACTACTATATCAGACTTAGAATACTCAAACTATGTAAACCAGACAATAAACAACCCCATCTTTTTGGTACCCCACCACCCTTCTACAGAATATGTTTACAAAATTTAAAAGGGAACGAACAATTAGTTAAGCAAGACACTAAACTTATATACAAACTCCTGGTAGGGGCACAAGAATCTTTTTTAGGCACACGGATAAAACGAGGGTACAACCTTTTCATAACAGACTACACGCAGAGCTTCACAAACATTCATGCAATAGACGTCAAGCCACAAGCCAAACAAGTTACATTTAGGTTACTGTACAGTTTAACACCTATCATGAGCAAGCATTCAGCAATGAAAGCAGGCAAGGCGCCACCAAGGTGTAAACTGTGTAGTAACAACGCAATAGAAACAGAAGACCACTTGTTTTACACATGTAGAACAGTGGTCCCTACAATAAACAAACTAAGAACACTAATAACTTCCGAAACACCGCACTCGCTCAGCATGTACCAAGTGGTCATGTTGAATATTTTACCTACGTTACCGAGACAGACAGAACTTAAACTCTTAACTTTATTAGCAGAATTTAGATACTTAGTGTGGACATGTAGGAATAGGGCAGTACATGACGGCATACATTACAACAGTAGAATATTTTTACAGATATACGAGCAAATAACACAAAGCATAACAGAACAACTTTAAAAATATTTCTTGTTGTGGAATTTGCTTAAATACTTCGTTGTTTGACTATACAATGTAAAGCAAGTAGCTTTATTTATAAATACTTCTGTACATATCAAGCAATATAAATATCATTTATGTCTTCACTAATCATCTCATGGTAGGGTGTCGATGTACTTAGAACATTGTAGCCTCATTTACATTCTGTTTCCTGTTAAACATGAAAGAAGATCTAGAAGGTGGAACAATCCACAAACAAGGAATACTTGTAATTACTATAACAGGGCCCCAGGCAAACAGGGCCTCTTATTCTCTCATTGCGAGTATTTTGGCCGGGCCAGCCGGAGTAGGGACAAGTGGCGTGGCGACCTTATATCGATTTGCAGGGCCCTTCAAGTGGTTCGCCACTTTAACCACTGCGGCCCATATGAAGCATTATGCGGGCCTACATGGAAAGAAACTGGAGTGGACCAACCCACAGATGAGCGTCTACATCGAACATTTAGACAAAGAAAAGTCTAAAGGACTTCTAAACTGGATGCCCTCAACAGTGAAGGCAGAGGCAGCCCGAAAGATTGCGGCAGCAGTGACAGGAGATGAGGAGGCGGAGGTCTCTCATGTCAAAACAGCCCACGATAAGTGGAACTGTTTCTATAAGCCGTCAGCGCATAAAGTACCCCATTTCATTAATCTTAAGATGGAAGGCCATGTTGAGAAACTTCAACGTGTATGGGTATCCCTGCCGGGACGCAGAACAAAATGCGCAATATGCGGGTTGGACACCCATTGGGTGAGCCAATGCCCAAAGAGGCGGGGGGCCCCCCATCAGGTCAAGCAGACGAGGGCTGATGAAGTCGCAGTTGATTCCACGCCAGCGGAGCAGAGCAAGAGCAGTCAAGTAGCTGAGTCTCCGGCCCAAGTGAGCCCCCAAGTCGGTACAGAAGACGAGGGGTACACCACAGTGTCGTATGACAAGCACGGGAAACGTATTGTGAAGAGAAAGCTACAGCTGACACAAACAGAGAACAGGCATACGAAGCCCAAAGAGAGCAAGCGGTACCAGGCGGAGAAGGTGTCACCATCTAAGAGGTCACCAATCAAGCCCTATGACGTACCATTACCGCCCAAGGCGCCAACGGTGGATCCTTCCCCGAAGTATGAGTCTATGCCCATCATAGACGAGCCTGAGCTGAACGAAGCCAAACCTGACGGTCCCAGCCAGTCTTCGGAGATGTCCCAGGAGAGATTGTTCCCCAGTTGGGCGACAGAGACAGCGACAGAAGATGACGTCATGGACGTGATGATGTCCCAAGCCAACCTTTTTCTGGACGGTAGGGACTTCTCAGATGTCAGTGAATGTGAATGAGACAAGCTCTACAAGTTCTTCTTCTCCTGCGCACTGAGGCCCAGTGCAGACAGACCTGTCCCGTTTCCAGGTATAGGACAGATTCGGTTGCACCTCCCATAGAAACAGACAGTGAGCTGCCGGTGTGCGGGGAAATGAACTTTTTTCTTTTTTTTTCCTTACAACAGTGATGTAATTTGCAAAGTAAATTATGAAAACACCTATAGCTTAGGAAGTGTAGCTTATGATTTAAGAGTCTTGTGTTTTTTTAATGTAAATCATTTTTTGATAGTTAGTTCTTACATGCACGCACCCTTACACTTTTAAATGCGCACAGTTTTATTTAGGCAGCCAACCCTCCCCCCCCCCCCCACCCCCCCCCGTCAAGGCGGGAGGGTCTGACAACGCAGCGTCGGCTGCGTTTGGCCCTAATCATCAGGGCACAACGACCTTTAGCCAGCGATCAGTCACTAATGTGTCGAGCAGTCATTTTACAGACAACGGTCAGCCCTTAAGCACCGCTTTGTCAAGAAGTGCAAACATGAATGTGTTGAGTGGTTTAGTAATGACAGATAACGCTCAGCCCTTAAGCACCGCTCTGTCGAGTAAACTACGTGAAACAGGTACACCCATTACAACATGTGATAAATCTTTAGATAGTACTTTGTTGCCGAGTAATTCATCTATGGCATGTAGCCAGCCCCAGACCACTACATTGCCTTGTAATTCATGTAAGACGGGCGGTCTGCAAGTCCCCGCTCCGTCAGGTAGTTTAGATATGGCAAGTGGCCACTCTGCCACTTTGCCATGTAGACAGTTTGCAACAAGTGGCCAACCCTCAGATACCACTTTGTCAAGCAGCCTAGTTCTAATATCCCTCAATATCAATGGTTTGAGGAATAAACTAGAGCACATTATCAAACTGATTAAAAAAGATAAACCTGATTTTCTGTTCTTGCAACAGACAGGGATTACGTCCGACTTTACTGCCAGTCAGATAGTAACTAGGTTAGGACTTAAGCATGGCTGGTTCGCCCGGGGCTCCAGCTATGGGGGTACTGCCATCCTCCAAATCAATGAAGATTGGGAAGCAGTGCACTATAGAACTGACAATGGTGGCAGAATTGTCATAATTCAAATACAAAGCAAACACAATAAACATGACACACACACACTCATCAATATATACGCACCAGCGACAAAAGACGAAAGACCTAGTTTTTATGACGAACTACATGACACTTTAACAAAACATTACAAAGGGACTAGGAAAATTTTGGGAGGAGACTTTAATTGTGTCCTGTCTGACCTAGACTTGTCTAGGAGCTCCAGGGGAGGAGCACAGGTGCGAGAAAAGTCTTCGCTCTTAAAGCAAATACATACTATGCTAGACGAACACGACCTCTCGGACGTATACAGAAAAATAGAGCCTCACAAACTAACTGTAGAGTTTCTTTTGAGGTGATGGAATAGTAAGCTAGTGATAGGTGTATTAATGTTCTAGCTTAAACACGCGAATGGTTTCAATGAAAATGTCAAAAGAGTTCCTCAAGTAAACTCCAACGAGTGGTAGGCAATTGGCCAATTCAGGACTGTACACAAGTCGTTGATAAAAGTACATATTATTTATTGACGTGATACAGACGGAGTTGAACAGGACGATCATGATTAGATATAAGAATAATACATAGTACAGTTTCTGATAATAATATGGATCCTTGCCGATTCTTTACAAATCAAGTCCTTTCTATCCAAATGATTAGGATTCACCAACAGTTACTATTTGAGATAGGTTAAGACAATGTCCGTTGACCTTCCTTCAAGGACATCTATCATAGTAAACAGCTTCATAATGAAGAATGACGCTTCCATATAAAACTTGTCTTAATCCAAGTCTTTCTCATTCTAATATTTTCCATAGTTGATACGATCCATTCAGTCATACATGACAATACAAATAGGTTAGAGACTTCCTTTGGCTAACCTCTCTTCAATATGCCACGACATTGGCATTGGCATAACGGCATTTTTAATAATAATAATATAATTCAATAACTTTGTTCCCTCGTAGGAATTCTCCTTCTACGATGGATCTTAGAGGCTATCAGCTCCGTTGGTCCATTCTAGGAATGACATAACAAGATGGATTCCCGCTAGACTTTCTTAAGGAGTAGCCTTGAAACTTCGGGTTTCAATATTCTAATCACACGAATACGAAGGGGCGATAACTTACATGTTACTCCCAATATTGGCTTCGACCTGAAGACCAATATTCCAATAAAGAAATGGCTTCCACAGACTTGCCATGATAAACGAAATATCCCACGGACATATGGTCCGTCTACCCCTTTCAGATAATGACGTCAGACTCCCTTCTCAAACTAGGTTACCCGTGCGCAAAGAGCAACACATACTCTGCATTGTGCACGTCGGTGCGTGAGTAAATCGAACGCACAAATAATATAACTATATCAAGACTGGTGCGTACATTGGCAGGACGGACGACTACCCCCATAGGTAAAAACGTACGCAACACAAACCTTTACATATTACGACAAAACGAACCCATATTTGAGACAGGCATCACGACTGGACAGAATATACGCATCTAGTACCTACAATATACACAAAACATACCATATAGGAAGCACTCTTAAATTTACAGATCACAAAGCAGTTTACACATCTTTAAGTACGGGACACACGCACGAGCAAGTAAAGAGATCCCCACATTGGAAATTTAACAACAGCCTACTTAAAAACACTTACTACACAGAACAAATAACACAGCTGATACAAGGTTACGCACAAGACATTCCCAATAATAACACTGCACAATATTGGGATATGTTAAAAAACACACTTAGAGATAGAACGCAGATTTTGGCTACACTTATTCACAAAAAGTTTAAGAAAGAAGAGGGGATTTTAGAAGAAGCAATTAGTTTAACTAAGAATTTAGACAACACGAACCCTCACATACACACCTTAGAGCAGCAGTTAGATCAATATAGACAGTACACCTACCAGGGAGCATTACTTAGGACTAAATTACACACTATAACGCAAGAAATCCCTAGTAGGCAATATTTAGCAATTGAACAGAATGTACAACGCAGTAGACAGATACACGAAATAATTGACATGAAAGGAAAACAGCATACAGACAATACCAATATTAGGCACGCTTTCTTCGAATACTACAAACAGCTATATACTAAAGAAGAAAGTGATGCAAACATACAAGACAAATTTCTAAAATACACAAAGTGTCTAAGTGATGAGGAAAGTGAAAGGCTAGACCAACCTTTAACTTTAGACAATTTACAAGAGGCCCTTAGTACCTTTCAAAAAGATAAAGCCCCCGGGCCAGATGGGTTAACTGCGGAATTTTACAGGTTTTTCTTCCCATGTTTAGGCCCTATCCTAATCAAAACATTTGAAGAAGCATTTCAAAAAGGGGAGCTCCCGGAAAGTTTAAATCAGTCATATATTACCCTGATCCCCAAGGATAGTAATGATAAAAAATCAATTAAGAATTTTCGGCCCATTTCTCTTTTAAATGTTGATTATAAAATTCTAGCTAAGGCACTAACTATTGAAGCTTAAGCCACACATGCACAAAATAATTCACGAAGATCAGCAGTGTAGTGTACATGGTAGAAACATTAGAGACCTGATTACATACACACATGATAGGCAGTGCCAGAGTGCCATATTATCTTTAGACCAGGAAAAGGCATTTGATAGAGTATCACATGCCTTCCTACATAAAAGCCATAAAGCTAATAATATAGGGAAATACTTTAGATCATGGATAAAAATCCTATATAAAAAACCTGAAAGTAAAATATTGATTAATCATAGTTTAACCAAAGCATTCAAATTAACGAGAAGTGTTAGGCAAGGGTGCCCTCTGTCGCCCTTGTTATATGTAATAACGATAGAACCTGTGTTGGAAAGAATAAGACAAGACACAAATATCACGGGGACTTTCGTCCCCGGTGCAGGGAAAGAAAATTGTTGGCCTACGCCGATGATACGATATTCCTTCCAACAACAAAGGACTCTATAAAAAATATTTTAGAGGTTTTCACAGAGTTTGGATACGCTAGCGAATCCAAACTAAATATTCAAAAATCTAGCATAATGGGAATAGGTAAATGGAGCAATAGGTCAGATTTCCCTTTTCAATTAACGATAGTGAATAAAATTAAAATTTATGGAATTAACTTCTCGTTTAATCCAAAAGACCCCAATAAAGAAACATGGACAAAATTGTTAGAGAAAATCCAAAATATGCTAGAAATTTACAAATATAAAACGGCTACCATTTTCGGAAGAAGTATTAGTTAATTGTTTTATTATGCCAAAAATAATTTATACAGCAAACATACAAATAGTACCTAAAAAGATTATAACAGAAATAAATAAACTAATTAGGGCCTTTATTTTTAGGAATACTTGGCGCAGTATTAAAGATGTTACTCTAATGCAACCTGAAAATAAAGGGGGGATAGCCTTACAAGATACTGATACCAAAATTAAAGCGTTAAGAATTAAATATATAGGGGAAGTTATAAAGAGCCCGGGTCTATACCCACTGGCACACTATTATATTGGGCTAAGATTATCAAGTTTTAGTAAAATAAATAATAATCAACCCCATTCCTTTGGGACACCACCTCCCTTTTATGCAGTATGTCTGAAAAATTTAGAAGGGAACAAACATTTAATAAAACAAGACACCAAACTCATATACAAACTCCTAGTTGCAGTACAAGAAACACCTCTGAACACACGAAGAGGGTACAACCTTTTTATAACTGATTACACACAGAGTTTCACAAATATTCATGCAACAGACATCAAACCACAAGCAAAAGAAGTCACTTACAGACTACTACACAGTTTTACACCAATTGCCAACAAATCATCAATAAGGGCAAACAGATTAGCACCAAAATGTAAACTGTGTAGTGACAACATCATAGAGACAGAAGACCACTTGTTTTACACATGTAAAACAGTGGTACCTACATTAAACAAATTAAGAAAACTAATAGCTCCAAACTCACAAAAAGCACTTAATTTATATAGAGCAATCATGCTTAACACGTTACCACGCATGACGAGACGAACAGAACTTAAGTTACTGACTTTGTTAGCTGACTTTAGATATCTTGTATGGACATGTAGGAACAGAGCTGTATACGACAATAGACATTATGACAGTACACTATTTACACAAATATACGAACGCATGACGCAAGACATAACAGAACAAATTTGAAATTTTTTTTTGTTGAAATAAATAATTAATAACTCTTATTGACCATTCGGTCGTCATACAAAGCAGGTAGCTTTGTTTGTAAATACTTCATAACATATGTCCTCATCTCATGGTAGGGTGTCATCATCATTTAGTCATGTACCATCAATCATTTCATCTCCATTCATCATATAGTATAACATGTACCTTTGTGAATATTGACTTGTAATAAAGTTATTTGGGGAAAGGGGGGAGGAAGGAAGGGAGGGGGTTTTTATCTTTAGTATGTTTTATTATGTGATATTGTTTATAATTGACTTGTTGCAATGCTAGGTTGGGGGAGGGAAGGGTGGGGAGGGGGGAGGGGGAGTTTTCATTATCCTTCATTATCCTTTACAACTCAGAAGAAATCTTGTCAGAGGAACAGGCTGGCTTTAGACCAAAAAGAAGTACCTCAGAACAAATCTTCAATATTAGATTACTTATCGAAAAACATCTCCAACATCAACACGATTTATACCATAACTTCATCGATTTCACAAAAGCCTTCGATCGAGTCTGGCATGAAGGCTTATGGCAAGTAATGAGAAAATTCAATTTTGATACCAACATCATAGATATCATTGAAGCACTATACAAGGACGCAAGCAGTGCTGTTTTTGCAAGCAACGACATTGGAGAATTTTTCAAAACAACTGTAGGAGTTCGGCAGGGATGTATCCTGTCCCCAGTGCTCTTTAATATTTATCTAGAACATATTATGCAGGAGGCTCTCTACGATTATAAATCAACCATATCGATTGGAGGCCGACCTCTGTGCAACCTACGTTTTGCTGATGATATTGATCTGATAGCTGGATCAGAATCAGAACTTCAAGACCTTACCTCTAGACTGGAGAAAGTAACAAGAACGTATGGGATGGAAATTAATATAGAAAAAAGCAAGATATTGGTGAATAGCCATAAGAAACATGTTCCGACCAACAGTACGTTAAATGGGCAAACGTTAGAAGAAGTTAACACCTTTAAATATCTCGGGTCCACTATATGCACCGAAGTTACGGGCTGAGATGATGATGATCCTTTACAACATGTGATAAATGTAAAAATTCTTTTGTAAATTGATATATTGACCTGAATAAAGGTATTTTAAAAATAAAAATACAAAATACAAAAAAAAGTCTAGGATTTAAGTGTGTTCATTTTGGACTTTGAAGTTTTTTCCCGGATTTTTTTGTGGTGTTAGCTTAGCTGTTAGCTAGGCTAACTGTTGGTACTTTTTTTTGTTCTAATTTGGTTTATAAAACCAAGAAAGAAAAGAAATATAATGTCAGCACCAGTAGTGCCCATTTTTAATGTAAATATAGATGATGATTTTGAAGGGGGTGTGTTACACCGTCCTTTTACATTGATCATTACAGTAACTGGCCCAAAGGCTAACAGGGCATCATATGGCTTGATATCAAGCATCCTTGCGGGGCCTGCAGGAGTAGGTACGAGTGGGATTGCCACTCTGTACCGTTTTGCAGGGCACTTTAAGTGGTTCGCCACCCTCACAGCAGCGGCCCAACTTAAGCACTATCAGGGCCTTCACGGCAAGAGACTAGAGTGGTCAAACCCACAGATGACGGTGTACATTGAACACCAAGATAAGGAAAAATCAAAAGGAACCCTAAACTGGATACCGCCCACCATGAAGGCGGAAGCTGTGCAGAGACTAGCGGCGACCATCTCAGGGGACGAAGGTGCAGAAGTGACAAGAATAAAGACGGCAGGAGATAAATGGAACTTTATGTTTAAGCAGTCAGAACACCACGTACCGCACTTCGTGCACCTAAAGGCAGCGGAGAATAAGTTTCTCAGAGTATGGGTGTCCCTGCCAGGGAGAAGGATCCAGTGTGTGGGGGAGACGACCACTGGGTAAGCCAATGCCACAAGAAGAGAGCGGCCACCCAACAAGTGAAACAAAGAAGGGAAGAAGAGATGGTTGCCGAGAAAACACCGGCGGAACAGAGTAAAGAAACAGTGGCGGAGCAGGACAAGGCAAGGGAGCTCCCTGGCCCAGATAGCCCCCAAGGCAGTGCCGATGAAGGAGATTTCGAAACGTTTCTCTCAAAGAAAGAGAGAAAGAACAGAAAGAGAATATTGCTCCAGACAGTGGGGCCGGTGAAAACCAAAGAAGTCAGGCGTAATGAGAGCAGGTCGCCATGTAAACGCTCTCCGAGCAAGAAAGACCTGCCACCGTCACCTAGGGCGTCTACACCGGAACCCTTCCAGAGGTGGAGTTCGTCGACACCTGTCGTTGACGAACGCGCTATGTCTGCACCCAGCAGCCCTAGGAAGTCACCAGCAAGAACGGAAGCTCCAGAGGCACCTACACCGGCGAATACCCAAGCCTCCTCCTGTTGGCCGACAATGGCAGAAGAGGACGATATGGAGGCCATGTTGTCACAGACGGGCCTGTTCATTGATGGAATGGCATTTGAGGACGTAAGCGACTGATGAGCTAACCCCCACGAGTCTTTCTTCCCTGCACTGGGGCCCAGTGCGAGATGTGTCAAGATTCAAGCTCCGAGCAGGTGAGACATGTGAGAGGGTTTATGACGAACGGTGCATGTGAAGGCACGCCTGAGCTGCACCCCGAAGCTACCCTCCCCTTTGAGCCTGTTAGAAGCTTGAACAATAGACTACCAGTGCGTGGGAAGATGTGCCCCCTCAAGTGGAACTAAGTGCAACGGTCCAAAATAAAAATAAAAATAATGTATTTTATTATAGTAAAGAGTGACAACCACTATAGTTTAGGTGCTTTTTTACAGTGTATTTTAGGAGTTGTGTTGATTGTAAATAGTATATTTTTGCTGTTTGGTCTTTACATAACAAGGCACACACATTTACACTTTTAAATGCGCACAGTTTTAATTAGGCAGCCAACCCTCCCCCCTGTCAGGGCGGGAGGGACTGACAACGCAGCGTCAGCTGCGATGGGCCCGAATCATCAGGGCACAACGACCTTTAGCCAGCGATCAGTCACTAATGTGTCGAGTAGTCAAAATGCAGAAAGTGGTCAGCCCTTAAGCACCGTTTTGTCAAGAAGTGCAAACAAGAATGTGTTGAGTGGTTTAGTAATGACAGATCACGGTCAGCCCTTAAGCACCGCTCTGTCGAGTAAACTACGTGAAACAGGTACACCCATTACAACATGTGATAAGTCTTTAGATAGTACTTTGTTGCCGAGTAACTCATCTGTAGCGATTAGCCAGCCTCAGACCACTACTCTGCTTTGTAATTCAAAAAAGACGAACCGTCCGCACTCAGTCCCCGTTTTGTCAAATAGTTTAGATATGGCAAGTGCCCACTCTGCCACTCTGCCAGGTAGACAGTTTGCAACAAGTGGCCAACCCTCAGATACCACTTTGTCAAGCAGCCTAGTTCTAATATCCCTCAATATCAATGGTTTGAGGAATAAACTAGAGCACATTATCAAACTGATTAAAAAAGATAAACCTGATTTTTTGTTCTTGCAACAGACAGGGATTACGTCCGACTTTACTGCCAGTCAGATAGTAACTAGGTTAGGACTTAAGCATGGTTGGTTCGCCCGGGGCACCTGCCATAGTGGTACTGCCATCCTTCAAATTAATGAGGATTGGGAAACAGTATATTATAGGACAGACAATTGTGGCAGAATTGTCATTATACAAATACAAAACAAACACAATAAACATGACACGCACACGCTCATTAATATATACGCACCCGCATTATACACTGACCAACCCAAATTTTACGACGGACTGTATGACACTATAGATAAGCACTACAAAGGAACTAGAATAGTGTTAGGGGGAGATTTTAACTGTGTTTTGGCCAGTTTAGACAGTAGTTCCTTGGGCCCCGTATCTCAGAGAAAGAAAATTCAAATACCCCTATCAATACGACACTTACAACCCATTCTTGACAAACATGACCTAGTAGACGTTTACAGAAAACTACAACCGAACACACAAGCTTTCACATTTCACGACAAGACAAACCCATATTTTAGACAGGCCTCAAGACTTGACAGGTTCTACGCATCCAATAATTACAATATACACAAAACTTACCATATAAAAAACACGCTTAAATTTACAGATCACCAAGCAGTATACACAGTTCTAAGTACGGGACACACATATACAAAATTAAAGAGATCCCCGCATTGGAAATTCAACAATAACTTGCTAACAAATACTTTCTTCACAGATACAATAACACAACTCATTCAGGGTTACACACAGGATATCCCCAATAACAACATTGCAGAATATTGGGACCTGCTAAAAAACACAATAAGGGACAGAACACAGACTTTAGCAACAACAATACACAGGGCTTTTAAGAGGGAACAAATTATATTGGAAGACGCAATAAGTTTAACTAAGCAGATAGACAAATCTAACCCACACATTCATACTTTAGAAGAGCAATTAGACCTGTACAAACAACACACATACCAAGGAGCTCTCCTTAGGTCAAAATTAAATACTATTACACAAGAAACACCCAGTAGACAATATTTAGCGATTGAACAAAATGTACAACACAGTAGGCAGATTCAGGAAATATTTGACATGAATGGGAAACAACAGACAGAAGACATTAATATTAGACACGCTTTTTTTGAATATTACACAAAATTATACGCTAAAGAACCAACTAACGTAAACATACAGGAGAAATTTCTACACTACACAAAACGTTTAAGTGATGATGAGAGTAAGAAATTAGATGAAACTTTAACTTTAGAAAACTTAAGGGAAGCTATCAGTACTTTCCAAAAAAATAAATCACCCGGCCCAGATGGGTTAACGGCAGAATTTTACGTTTTCTTTTTCCCAATGTTAGGCCCCCTTTTAATTAAAGTGTTTGAGGAAGCCTTCCAGAAAGGAGAGCTTCCGAATAGTTTAAATGAATCTTTTATTACCTTAATACCTAAAGATAATGCTGACAGAAAGTCAATCAAAAATTACAGGACCATTTCACTTTTAAATAGACTATAAAATCTTGGCCAAAGCTCTCACTCTGAAACTTAAATTATTCATGCAGAACTTGATACACGCAGATCAACAATGCAGTGTACATGGTAGGAACATTTGTAGACATACACACTTCATAAGGGATTTGATTACATACACGCACGATAGACAGTGTCAAAGTGCAATACTATCATTAGATCAGGAAAAAGCCTTTGACATAGTATCACATTCCTTCCTACATAAAACTTTACAAGCAAACAACATAGGTGAATACTTTAGAACATGGATAGAAATCTTATATAAAAAACCCCATAGTAAAATTTTGATTAATCATAGTTTAACTGACCCAGTTAAGCTGACAAGGTCAGTGAGACAGGGTTGCCCTTTGTCTCCCCTGTTATATGTATTAACATTAGAACCAGTGCTGGAAAGAATAAGGCAAGATGTAAACATCACGGGGACTTTTATACCCGGGCAAGGGGAAAGAAAATCATTAGCGTATGCTGATGATACTTTATTCCTTCCAGCAACTGTAGATTCCATAAGGAAGATATTAGAAACCTTTACAGAGTTTGGATACGCTAATGAATCCAAACTAAATATTCAAAAATCTAGTTTAATGGGATTAGGTAAATGGGCAAACAAGACAGATTTCCCCTTTCAGTTAACGCAAGTTAACAGAATCAAAATTTATGGGATAAATTATTCCTGCAACCCTTATGACCCCAATACAGAG
Source organism: Oreohelix idahoensis (assembly GCA_024509875.1). NCBI lineage: Eukaryota > Metazoa > Mollusca > Gastropoda > Stylommatophora > Oreohelicidae > Oreohelix > Oreohelix idahoensis. The sequence continues at coordinate 360,546 of JAMPIV010008196.1, read as the reverse complement.
ACATGGGTAAAGTTATTAGAAAAAATTCAAAAAATGTTAGAAAAATATAAATACAAGACAGCTACCATTTTTGGGAGAAGTATCATAGTGAACTGTTTCATTATGCCTAAAATTATATATACAGCTAATATTCAAATCATACCAAAATCAATTGTAACAAAATTTAATGTACTGATTAGGAATTTCATTTTTAGGGGCACTTTTAAAAGTATTAAACACGAAACCCTAATACAACCTAAGCACAAGGGGAGGATAGCTCTGCAAGACATCACCACTAAAATTAAAGCCCTAAGGATTAAATATATAGGAGAGGTAATTAAGAACCCAAGTTTGTACCCCTTAGCACACTATTATATCGGACTTAGAATACTCAAACTATGTAAACCAGACAATAAACAACCCCATCTTTTTGGTACCCCACCACCCTTCTACAGAATATGTTTACAAAATTTAAAAGGGAATGAACAATTAGTTAAGCAAGACACTAAACTTATATACAAACTCCTGGTAGGGGCACAAGAATCTTTTTTAGGCACACGGATAAAACGAGGGTACAACCTTTTCATAACAGACTACACACAAAGCTTCACAAACATTCATGCAATAGACGTCAAGCCACAAGCCAAACAAGTTACATTTAGGTTACTGTACAGTTTAACACCTATCATGAGCAAGCATTCAGCAATGAAAGCAGGCAAGGCGCCACCAAGGTGTAAACTGTGTAGTAACAACGCAATAGAAACAGAAGACCACTTGTTTTACACATGTAGAACAGTGGTCCCTACAATAAACAAACTAAGAACACTAATAACTTCCAAAACACCGCATTCGCTCAGCATGTACCAAGTGGTCATGTTGAATATTTTACCTACGTTACCGAGACAGACAGAGCTTAAACTCTTAACTTTATTAGCAGAATTTAGATACTTAGTGTGGACATGTAGAAATAGGGCAGTACATGACGGCATACGTTACGACAGTAGAATATTTTCACAGATATACGAACAAATAACACAAATCATAACAGAACAACTTTAAAAATATTTCTTGTTGCGGAGTTTGCTTTTCTTAAATACTTAGTTGTTTGATTATATAATGTAAAGCAGGTAGCTTTGATTGTAAATACTTCTGTAAATAACATGCAATATAAATACCATTTATCATTTATGTCTTCACCAATCATCTCATGGTAGGGTGTCGATGTACTTGTAGCCTCATTTACATTCTGGTTTATCATCCTAATAACTTTGCTTTTGATTGTTTGGGATATTGTTGTGACATTTTTGTGAAATATTTTCTGCGTCCTTTTGGTTTTGATTTGTTATATAACATGGATTGCTGGTTGTTATTTACTTGGGGAGGAGGAGGGGGGAGGGGGGAGAGGGGTAGCTGACACTGTACATTTTATATTTATTTGGAATTTGTACAAAATTTGACTCTTGTAAATAACATTGATGTTTAAAAATCATAGACCAAATAAAGGTTTTAAAAAAAAAAAAAAAAAAAAAAAAAAAAAAAAAAAAAAAAGACATTAGTGTTAGCCAGTGCCCAAGAAAGCGGGCGGCCCCTACTCAAGCCAAACAAACAAGAGAAGAAGAGGCAGTGGCAGACAAAACTCCAGCGGAGCAGAGTAGGGCAACTGACTCCCCCGCCCCAGAAAATACTGAATCGGAGTCTGAAAGTGAGAAGAACACAGAAGCAGAATTTACAGATGTGCTGTCTAGAAGGAATGAGAAGAACAGGAAAAGGATGCTATTGCAGGCAACAAGGGCTGTAAAGTCGAAGGAGGTGAGGTTAAACGAGAACAGGTCGCCGGTGAAATACTCCCCCAGCAAAAAAGCCCTGCCCCCATCGCCCAAGGCGTCGACATCAGAACCCTCCCCCAAGAGCGTGTCAACACCAACAATTGATGAGCCGAAGCAAACCGAGTCCGGAGAAAGAGAGTACCCTGACATGACAGGGGCGTATCAGATGGAGGAAGAGGCAATGCCGGAGGAACCCAACCCCACCTGGGCGAGTATGACAGAAGACATCGATTCGATGATGTCACAAGCCAGTATATTTATAGACGGGCAGGAATTTGAACCAGTAAGCGCATGAGCTTACACCCACGAGTCTTTTTTCCCTGCACTGGGGCCCAGTGCGAGATGTGTCAAGATTCAAGCTCCGAGCAGGTGAGACATGTGAGAGGGTTTATGACGAACGGTGCATGTGAAGGCACGCCTGAGCTGCACCCTGTGATAAAATTAACCGTGATACAACGTTAAAATATCTCCAAAGATAAAATGTAGGGATAAAAATAATGCGTAAGCTACTAGAAGACATGATCGCCCATGCCGCGGGTCACCTCCCGCCATGGAAACTAACTTGCTAGACGTGAAGGCAAAACGTTTACCCTTGGGACAGGATGAGAACGGAGATCAAGAAGAAAAATATGACTGAACACGTGCTTGAAACTAGCAAGGCTAAAAAGACGCAATTGGTGGGGAAAAAAAAAAAAATTCACGTCCCCAAGTTGACACAAGTTAAAGAAATTGACAAAAGGGACCTTAGCTATTATACGCAACAGTCATTTCTTGGACGCTTTTGCGATACTTAGTCCTTTATTTGAATTCAGCGGCAAACGCATTACAGAAGATGCTCGAACATATTTAAAAAAAAAAACAACTAACCTTGAAAAGTAACTTTTTCTTAATAATAATGTTAGGAATATAAAACCTAGCTGGCCGGATGGCCCATCTTGAGCAGAGAAATAATATGCTTTCATTTATACAGACGGATAGATAATAATGAAGATATTGACAAAAGACTGTGTTGTTCATATCAGCGAGCGACTGCATTGAAACAAAAACATGTCACTAATTTTTAAAAAATTGCGGCCTTGAGACTCAAGTGCTAAAATCTAGATGAATGAAGGAGAAGGGGAATTAGTGGAAAGTTGTGGCTAAAAATAACTCTAGAGGCAGATTCGTGTAGGAAATGCATGTATAAACAAGTGTGTTTTTGTAAAAAACGCAAGTAGAGACAGACGGACCAACAGACAATAATACATACTTGACTGAGGTATGACTGAATTGACTTTTGGTAGGAGGTTTGAAATTTGAAAAGGAAAAAAGGCGGTGATTGGCCACAGATAAACATATTATCGGCGCTCAGACGCGCATCTTTGCCATTCATCATAAGTTGTCCAGTAGAAGACACAGTAATTCTTCAGTGGTGTAATTCCCAGAAGCTAATTGCAATATTTAGAGGGACGCCATACTAGAGCCAGCAGCTCAGCTGAGTTTTGCTAGCATATAACTGTGTTCTCTATTCATAATTCTGGTAAGACTGAAAGTATTTCTTTGTATATTTTAATATGGTTTAATGTTTCGAGTGAATTGATACTGCCATATCATAATCTATCCCTTACAACAAGTAAGGATTCGCTCTAGATCCCCAGCCCCAGTTCAGGGTCTAGAAACAAACAAAATACATAAACGCCAGCAAGGATTATGAAGGGCGGATCAAGTGTTGAGATCAGTGGAACATATCACCTATCCTATTCTATGGCAGGAAGCTAATGAACATATTTCAGAATAGGTAGTCTTGGGGAACTTATACTATGTGAAACCAACTTGGTAAGATGTGCTGTATGGTCAGAGAGATCTGACCCCGTCTATGTGGTGTTGTTGTGTAGTGTTGAGTGTAGAAGTGGCTCAGGAGGTAGAGTTCTGACACATGACCCAATACTTTTATTTCAGAACTGTGAGTTTTTTATTTGGCACCAAAGTGGTGTCAAATGCTATGTTGAAAAATACAAGTGTGGACCCGTGCAGTCTAAAATTTTGGCAGAGCAGCCTATATTGCCCCCAAGCACGGTGAGGTGGGGCCACCAGATTCCAGCACCAGAACTACTCAGTCAAGATACGTGAGCGTCTGGCCTGCTGGACATTCACCAACTTATTTTCAACTAACACACCAAATATACTCCCATCAACTAGAACATACCATGTTGGGAAATAAAACTTGTATTCCTCCCATCCGTAAATGGACAATGTTTGGTAGTCATAGACTGGGAGTGATGAAGCCACCCCAACAGCACATCCATTAATCGTTCTTCCAGAGAAATTACAAATATAAACAGTAGTAATATTAACTAGTCTTGTAAAATACATATGTACACACCTTTCATTTATTATGCCATATATTCATGCATTTCATTCATAATTTCAAAACCTTTCATATGTTCTGACCAAAATAAAACCTTGGTTCAGAACAAATAAACTTAAAGAAAATTTAATATCAAAAATTTTACACAGCTTGAGTTAGTTCAGTGTGTTATAAATTTTATTAATATTATTAGACTTATTAAATATCTGTGTGTGTGTATGTAATCTACCACAACACATTCCATATCAGTACCCTAGATTTTTAACGTAGCCACATTCATTAGTAAAAAAGATATGTGTGAGGTCGTAAGTGGTAGCAAGAAGGGCCTTCTGTAAATTCACAGCTACATTTATCTCAGGAGCCTTCACAGCTGACCTCATGCATCACACTAGGTAATATCACAACCATACAGTACCATCAAAATCCACTACATATATTGGTGTCTCTTGTCCCGGGATAATTAGCTTATCAATAATATTAGGATCTCCTGGTGGGAGAATTAAATTAGGGGAACACATTGTAAAAATTAAAAGTGTCCCTTAAAATTAAAAGTGAAATTAAAAGTTGGTGAATCTTCACAGCCAGTGGTAATTAATTAGTTAACTGGCTAATTAGAATTACTTTAGACTATAGTTATTAGAATTACTTTAGTTGTTTAGTGGTTGGAAATTTTACCTTGATCATTGTATTTTGTGTGATGGCGGAGCTAGCTAAGTTCAGATCAGCTGCTGTGCTAACGGCGAAGGATATGGGAATGGATGGTCAGGTTTTAATTCAATATGTAACGGCTGAATGTGATAAGTATATTGAACGGGAAGTAAAGAAAATTAGAGTCTGAAAGATTAGCTGAAGAGAAGAGGCTACAAATTGAGGCTGAGACTAAGAGGTTGCAAATTGAGGCTAAGAGGTTGCAAATTGAGGCTGAGGCTAAGAGGCTGCAGATTGAGGCTGACAAAGAGGCTAAAGCATTAGAGGCAGAAGAAAAACGACAGCAAAGGGAGGCAGAAGATAGAAGGTTGCAAAGGGAGCACGAATTACGACTAAGGAAGCTGGAGTTACAAGGCCAGGCTCCTGAAAATGGTGCCAGCCCTTTTGCCTCAGATGCTACGCCCAGTCTGGGAGCCGCAACATCAGCTATGGGGTTTCATTTAGACCATTTTGTTGAAAAAGACGATGACATCGAGGGGTACCTCGGACGTTTTGAGTTATTAGCTACTACATATGGGTTAGAGAGAGAGAGGTGGAGTTTAAAGTTATCACAGGGACTGAGAGGTACTTCTTATGAAGTCTTCGCAAAAATGAACAGAGAAGACCAAGACAATTATGACATGTTAAAGCAGGCTTTGTTATTGAGGTACGAAAAAAATGGTGAATTTTATCGTAAGAAATTTAGAAATGCCAAACTGTTGTCTGGAAAGACATACCACCAATTCTCTGCCAGACTGGAAACCTATTTGGAGAAATGGACGGCTCTGGGGAAGACCCAAGATCTTAAAGAAATGATCATGATTGAGCAATTGAGAGAGTCCATGGCTCCAGACATGAGATAATTTCTCATGGAACAAGGTGCAGAGAAGTTGGGAGAGGTTTTAAATGTCGCTGAGAGGTATCAGGCAGCCCAGGCAGAGGTAAGTGGCTCTAAAAAGAAGCATATAGAAACTTTTAAAGCTCCACAGCCATTTAATAAATTTGAAAATAGAGAACAGGGTAATAAGGGCAGGACAAACTTTGAACCAGAAACACTAAACACCATAAAGATGAGAAAGGAAATGAAAAGAAAGAAAACAGAAGCGAAGTCCCCCAGGTTAAAGCAACTATATAGCGAACAGTACAGCCAGCTGGACAGGGAAGTTAAACGCCAAACCCGAGCCAACAAAAGGAATTTCCTAGACGATCTTGCAAAACAGGCAGAAGAGGCAGCACTGAGAAATGAACAAAGCACAGTATACAAAATAACTAAATTCATCAGCGGAAAACAAGGTGCAAACAATATTACATTAGTAAGAGATAAGCAAGGAAATCTCATCAAGACAGCAGAGGGACAGGAAACAAGATGGGCAGAGCACTTCAGAGAAACTCTGAACAAGGAAATACCAGAGACACAATTGAATGTTCCTGAGGCTGAAAACGATCTAGATGTAAATACAGACATTCCACGAAAAGAAGAAATCATCACAGCAATCAAAGGGTTAAAGAACGGTAAAGCTCCGGGCCATGATAACTTAAATGCAGAGCTATTTAAGACAGACCCTGAGCTAGCAGCAGAACTATTAGAACCACTATTTGCACAAGTGTGGAAAACGGGGACAACACCATCAGAGTGGAACAAAGGAATAATTGTCAAATTGCCCAAAAAGGGAGATCTTGCAGACTGCAATAATTGGAGAGGAATCACTCTTCTCTCAGTTCCCAGCAAAATACTAGGCAGGATAATTATACAGAGAATTTCAAAGGCAGTAGACTACAAACTGAGGAAAGAACAAGCAGGGTTTAGAAAGAACAGAAGATGTGTAGACCATATATTCACTCTCAGGAACATTATAGAGCAGTGCTTAGAATGGCAAAGACAGCTTTACATAAATTTTGTTGATTTTGAAAAGGCTTTTGACAGCATACATAGGGACAGTTTATGGAAAATACTGAGGGCTTATGGAATTCCAAGCTGCATAGTGGCAATCATAAAAAGCCTCTATGCCAACTTTACGTGTAGTGTTGGGCAGAGCAACCTAACCTTCGAGGTGAAGACAGGAGTACGACAGGGATGCCCCTTATCAACCACTCTTTTTTTAACAGTCATAGACTGGGTGATGCGCCAGACAACAGAGGGCAGTCCAAGAGGAATAAGATGGACTACATTTTCTACATTGGAAGATCTGGAATATGCAGATGACATTGCACTGCTGGCACATTCACATCAACACATCCAGGAAAAAACGGATAGACTTAATAAATTTAGCCAGCAGGTGGGCTTGAACATCAATTTAAAGAAATCTGAGGTCATGACGCTCAATGTGAGCAACCCTGAGCCCATATCAGTAAGGAATCAGCAATTGGTACAGACAGATACCTTCACATACCTAGGAAGCATAGTAACACCAGACGGTGGGGCAGGCAAAGACATCAACATCAGAATGAATAAGGCAAGAACAGCCTTCTTTAGCCTAAATAACATCTGGAAGTCCTCCCAATACAGCACAAGCACAAAATTAAGATTATACCAGAGTTGCGTGCTTTCTGTGCTTCTCTATGGTGCGGAATGCTGGAGAGTCACAGAGAAGGAAATGTCAAAATTGTCCTCTTTTCACACAACATGCCTAAGAAAAATTCACCGCATCTTTTGGCCGAATACCATCACCAACCAAGATCTGCTTACTCGTAGCAAGCAAGAGGACATGCACACCATCATAGCTGGCAGACGCTGGAGCTGGGTTGGTCATGTCCTCAGAAGAGACCCCGATGCCATCACAAGAACAGCTATGCTTTGGACCCCTGAAGGAAAGCGAAAGAGAGGCCGACCAAAAACAACTTGGCGGAGGACTGTGGAGGCTGAGATGCAAAGAATGAACCAGAGTTGGGGCACTGTACGAAGGATGGCCACCGACCGTGCAAAGTGGAATCAATTTGTTGTTGCCCTACAAGACGCCACTAGGCGTGATGGCCACTGACTGCTTTGACGGTCGGTGGTTAAGGATCGAAGAAGAAGAAGAAACTTTGAACGGCCAAGAAATGACTATCGAGACTGAAACTCACAGTTCAATGACCAAAAATCCAATGAAAGAAAACCGTTTAACCAAGGAAAAAGATGGTGTAAATGGTGCAAGAAAGATAACCATAACACCGAATTTTGTAGAAGGAAACCTTCAAACATTGCTGCAATGAAGTCGGGGACTCAAAGATTAAAGGTTAATCCTAATGGACAGCAGGAACCTTATCACCCCCCAGTTTGTGACGATGTTATTTGTAATGGGGTCACCATAAGGTGCCTTTATGATACAGGTTTGGATTATGATTCAGTTGTGAAGTCTAGCCTAGTGGACCCAAGTCAGTATACCACAGAAACAGTGGAAATACAAGGGGCGACTAAGGACATACCACTCAGACACTTCCCATCGCAAGGATAACGGTGAAAACTCGCTATGTGGAAGGAGAAATCAGAGCAGCAGTGATAGATGAACCAATCTACCCTCTGATATTGGGGTGTAGATACGTCTTCTTGGGGAATCCCGAGAGACCTGTGATCATGGCGACAGTGCAGACCAGGTCACAGAAGGAGGAGGAAGAAGGTGAACCTATAAATGCTCATCCAGAGGAGATGAGGAAGGCGCAGGCTGAGGATAGGACACTCAAGCCATGTTTTAAAAAATTGCCCAAATGCCACACACCTCCGAGCAAGGGGGAATATTTTATGAAGAACAAACTATTATACAGGAAGGCCGGAACTGGAACAAATGGTCACAACCAGCTGGTTCTTCCCACTTCATATAGGGATAAAGTGATGGAACTCGGGCATGCGATTCCCTTCAGTGGTCACATGGGGATCAGCGCCACAGGACAGCGTTTAGCTTGTCATTACTTCTGGCCAGGGATAACGGAGGATATAAAAAGATATGTCAAATCCTGCCCAGAATGTCAAAGGGTAGCTCCAAAGCACTTGACTGCTCCTGCAACTCTAGGGGAAATGCCCATAGTGGGAACACCTTTTGAGAGGGTTGCAGTGGATATTGTGGGACCTCTCACTCGGACCAAGAGGAGGAACAGTTACATCCTTACTCTGGTGGACACTTGTTCTATGTGGGGAGAGGCGGTAGCCCTGCCATCAATTGATTCAAAACATGTAGCAGAGGCACTACTTACAATATTCACCCGATTAGGATTCCCGCATCAAATCTTGACTGATAATGGCTCTCAGTTCAAGGGGAAACTAACGGAAGAAGTTTTTAAGCTATTTCAAGCCAGACACTTTCATTGTAGTCCGTACCATCCGCAAGGGAACGGCCAGGTAGAGAGGTTCAATGGGACTCTCATTTCTATCCTGAGAAAGCTGGCACACGAAAAACCGGATCTGTGGGATCAATTCCTGCCCGCCGCATTGTTTGCGTATCGGGAGGTACCACATAGTTCAACCGGGATGGCTCCCGCAACTCTGCTATTTGGGAGGCCAATAAAAGGTCCATTAGAAGCGCTATTAAGGACCTGGACAGATGAGAAGGCGGAAGAGACTGTTACCTCATCTTATCAATACGTGAACGAACTGACCACTCGTTTGAAAGCTGGATGGAAACTGGCAAATGATAATTTGAAACAAGCCAGGAAGAAACATGCAGCATATTTTAATAGGAAGGCAAAGGACAGAGAACTAGCTGTGGGAGAGAAGGTGCTGCTTCTACTACCCGGCAGCCAGAATAAATTACAAATTGGATGGCAAGGTCCATATACGGTTCTAGAGAAGGTGTCTAGAACAAACTATAAAATTGACAAAAAGGGGAAGGAGAAAGTTTATCATGTAAACCTGTTAAAGAAGTATCTGGACAGACCACTCCAGGAAAGCACCCCCTTACTGACCTTGGCTATCGCAACTCAAATGCAAAAGGAACCACTCACCTCACATGAATACCCATTACATCCTTGTGAAACAGCAGCACAGGTAAAAGTCAGTAAGCACCTGACTAAAAACCAGAGGGAGAGAGTTCAACAGGTTCTGGAGGAACATACAGATGTATTAACAGATAAACCAGGCCATACAAATTTGCTACAGTATGACATGAAACTGGTAGACTCAAACCCAATCTGTATGAGAGCCTATTCTATTCCGTTCGCGAAGGAGAAGGCATTGAAAGAAGAAATAGATTATTTGTTGAAGGAGGGGATTATTTCACACAGTGAATCATCTTTTAGCTCCAGTGTCGTTTTGTTGAGGAAACCGTCTGGGGAACACAGACTGTGCATAGATTACAGGAAACTGAATGCTGTCACAGAAGGACAAGTGGATCCATTACCAGACACAAAACAGTTATTTGCCAGATTAAACAAGGCAAAATACTTTTCAAAGGTGGATCTTAGTAAAGGCTATTACCAGATTCCAGTGAAGCCTGAAGTGAGACCTTATTTGGCTTTTAGCACTTCGGATGGACATTATGAATTCAACATGCTACCATTCGGACTGAAAAATGCTCCGAGTGTATTTTCAAGGATGATGCGCAAATTGTTGGATCCCCTGAATAACCCATGTATCACGAATTTCATGGATGATATTCTCGTCGCCACAGAGACATTTGAAGAACACATTGACGCTCTAAAAATGTTATTTAATAGGCTTAGGGAGGCGAACTTAACTGCTAGGCCAACAAAATGTTGTATTGGATGCAAAGAGTTGGAATTCTTGGGACACACTGTATATCAGGGTAACATGACCCCTGATCCCAAGAACTTGGAAAAACTGCAGAGAGCACCTAGACCACAAACAAAAAAGGACGTGCGATCATTCGTGTCGTTATGCGGATTTTATCAAAAATACATCAAAGATTTTAACTCTATTTGTGCTCCTCTGACTGATCTGACTCGCAAGGGACTTCCAGATAAAATTATTTGGACTGCGCAAAGTGAATTAGCGTTCCAAGACTTAAAGGAAAAACTCACTAGCAAGCCTATTCTCAAACTGCCTGATTTGACACAGGACTTTGTCGTAAGAACAGATGCAAGTAATGTAGGACTCGGAGCGGCTTTGTTGCAAAGATCATCTTCACCTGATGGGGAACTGAACCCAGTCGCTTATGCAAGCCGCAAATTGAATAAGGCGGAACAAGGATATTCCACAAGCGAAAAAGAATGTTTAGCGTTAATCTGGGCAATAAAGAAGTTTCAAATCTATCTGTATGGTAGGACTTTTGTGGTCCAGACGGATCATCAGCCCCTCGTATTCTTATCTCAAGCTAAGCATGAAAACGCAAGATTGCTGAGGTGGTCTTTATTGCTTCAACCTTATCAGTTTAGTATCCAATATATCCCAGGCAAATTGAATGTCGGTGCAGATTTCCTCAGTCGGCACCCCTGTGATCAAAATTAGAGTAGTGGCAGGCGTGAGGAGTAATTTTATCTATGTGTATCACTGGTTTTGGAACTTGCCGTAGGCATGTTTTCAAGTGGGGAGATGTGTGATAAAATTAACCGAGATACAACGTTAAAATATCTCCAAAGATAAAATGTAGGGATAAAAATAATGCGTAAGCTACTAGAAGACATGATCGCCCATGCCGCGGGTCACCACCCGCCATGGAAACTAACTTGCTAGACGTGAAGCCAAAACGTTTACCCTTGGGACGGGATGAGAACGGAGATCAAAAAGAAAAATATGACTGAACACGTGCTTGAAACTAGCAAAGCTAAAAAGACGCAATTGGTGGGGAAAGGAAAAAAAAATTCACGTCCCCAAGTTGACACAAGGTAAAGAAATTGACAAAAGGGACCTTAGCTATTATACGCAACAGTCATTTCTTGGACGCTTTTGCGATACTTAGTCCTTTATTTGAATTCAGCGGCAAACGCATTACAGAAGATGCTCGAACATATTTTAAAAAAAAAACAACTAACCTTGAAAAGTAACTTTTTCTTAATAATAATGTTAGGAATATAAAACCTAGCTGGCTGGATGGCTCATCTTGAGCAGAGAAATAATCTGCTTTCATTTATACAGACGGATAGATAATAATGAAGATATTGACAAAAGACTGTGTTGTTCATATCAGCGAGCGACTGCATTGAAACAAAAACATGTCACTAATTTTCAAAAAATTGCGGCCTTGAGACTCAAGTGCTAAAATCTAGATGAATGAAGGAGAAGGGGAATTAGTGGAAAGTTGTGGCTAAAAATAACTCTAGAGGCAGATTCGTGTAGGAAATGCATGTATAAACAAGTGTGTTTTTGTAAAAAACGCAAGTAGAGACAGACGGACCAACAGACAATAATACATACTTGACTGAGGTATGACTGAATTGACTTTTGGTAGGAGGTTTGAAATTTGAAAAGGAAAAAAGGCGGTGATTGGCCACAGATAAACATATTATCGGCGCTCAGACGCGCATCTTTGCCATTCATCATAAGTTGTCCAGTAGAAGACAGTAATTCTTCAGTGGTGTAATTCCCAGAAGCTAATTGCAATATTTAGAGGGACGCCATACTAGAGCCAGCAGCTCAGCTGAGTTTTGCTAGCATATAACTGTGTTCTCTATTCATAATTCTGGTAAGACTGAAAGTATTTCTTTGTATATTTTAATATTGTTTAATGTTTCGAGTGAATTGATACTGCCATATCATAATCTATCCCTTACAACAAGTAAGGATTCGCTCTAGATCCCCAGCCCCAGTTCAGGGTCTAGAAACAAACAAAATACATAAACGCCAGCAAGGATTATGAAGGGCGGATCAAGTGTTGAGATCAGTGGAACATATCACCTATCCTATTCTATGGCAGGAAGCTAATGAACATATTTCAGAATACGTAGTCTTGGGGAACTTATACTATGTGAAACCAACTTGGTAAGATGTGCTGTATGGTCAGAGAGATCTGACCCGTCTATGTGGTGTTGTTGTGTAGTGTTGAGTGTAGAAGTGGCTCAGGAGGTAGAGTTCTGACACATGACCCAATACTTTTATTTCAGAACTGTGAGTTTTTTATTTGGCACCAAAGTGGTGTCAAATGCTATGTTGAAAAATACAAGTGTGGACCCGTGCAGTCTAAAATTTTGGCAGAGCAGCCTATATTGCCCCCAAGCACGGAGAGGTGGGGCCACCAGATTCCAGCACCAGAACTACTCAGTCAAGATACGTGAGCGTCTGGCCTGCTGGACATTCACCAACTTATTTTCAACTAACACACCAAATATACTCCCATCAACTAGAACATACCATGTTGGGAAATAAAACTTGTATTCCTCCCATCCGTAAATGGACAATGTTTGGTAGTCATAGACTGGGAGTGATGAAGCCACCCCAACAGCACATCCATTAATCGTTCTTCCAGAGAAATTACAAATATAAACAGTAGTAATATTAACTAGTCTTGTAAAATACATATGTACACACCTTTCATTTATTATGCCATATATTCATGCATTTCATTCATAATTTCAAAACCTTTCATATGTTCTGACCAAAATAAAACCTTGGTTCAGAACAAATAAACTTAAAGAAAATTTAATATCAAAAATTTTACACAGCTTGAGTTAGTTCAGTGTGTTATAAATTTTATTAATATTATTAGACTTATTAAATATCTGTGTGTGTGTATGTAATCTACCACAACACATTCCATATCAGTACCCTAGATTTTTAACGTAGCCACATTCATTAGTAAAAAAGATATGTGTGAGGTCGTAAGTGGTAGCAAGAAGGGCCTTCTGTAAATTCACAGCTACATTTATCTCAGGAGCCTTCACAGCTGACCTCATGCATCACACTAGGTAATATCACAACCATACAGTACCATCAGAATCCACTACACACCCCGAAGCTACCCTCCCCTTTGAGCCTGTTAGAAGCTTGAACAATAGACTACCAGTGCGTGGGAAGATGTGCCCCCTCAAGTGGACCCAAGTGCAACTGTCCATAATAAAAATAAAAATAAGAATGTATTTTATTATAGTAAAGAGTGACAACCACTATAGTTTAGGTGCTTTTTTACAGTGTATTTTAAGAGTTGTGTTAATTGTAAATAGTTTTTTGCTGTTTAGTTTTTACATAACACGGCACACACATTTACACTTTTAAATGCGCAGTTTTATTTAAGCAGTCAACTCTCCCCCCCTACTGGGGTGGGAGTGTTAGGCGACGTGGTTTTATCTGCGTCTAGCCTAAGTTATCAGTGCAGAACGGATAGTCAGCCCCCAGTCACTATTCCGTCAAGCAGTCACGTAATTAGGTCAACAGGTCAGCCCTTATGCACCGCCTCGTCAAGCAATGTAAACATGAATGTGTCGAGTGGCCTAGTTACGACAGAAAGCGGTCAGCCTACGGTCACCGCTATGCTGTGCAAGCCATGTGTAATAAATGATCAGTTTATCACTTTGCCTACTACAATCCTTAAAACACATGATAAATCACCAACTAGCGTTTTATTGAGTAACTCACCTGTAGCGATTAGCCAGCCTCAGACCACTACTCTGCTTTGTAATTCAAAAAAGACGGACGGTCCGCACTGTCCCCGTTTTGTCAAATAGTTTAGATATGGCAAGTGCCCACTCTGCCACTCTGCCAGGTAGACAGTTTGCAACAAGTGGCCAACCCTCAGATACCACTTTGTCAAGCAGCCTAGTTCTAATATTCCTCAATATCAATGGTTTGAGGAATAAACTAGAGCACATTATCAAACTGATTAAAAAAGATAAACCTGATTTTTTGTTCTTGCAACAGACAGGGATTACGTCCGACTTTACTGCCAGTCAGATAGTAACTAGGTTAGGACTTAAGCATGGTTGGTTCGCCCGGGGCACCTGCCATAGTGGTACTGCCATCCTTCAAATTAATGAGGATTGGGAAACAGTACATTATAGAACAGACAATTGTGGCAGAATTGTCATTATACAAATACAAAACAAACACAACAAGCATGACACACACACACTTATTAATATATATGCCCCTGCGACGAAAATTGACAGGCCTAAGTTTTATGAGGGTTTACACGACATACTGACGGAACACTACAAGGGGACTAAGAAAATTTTAGGGGGGGGGGGGGATTTTAATTGTATTCTATCCGACCTTGACCGGTCTGGAGGCTTCACGAGAGCGCAGACACGAGAAAAGTCTTTACTTGTACGACAAGTTCAGGCTATGTTAGACGAACATGACCTTTCAGACGCATACAGAAAAATAGAACCCAACAAACAAACCTTTACATATTATGACAGGACGAACCCATATTTTAGACTGGCTTCAAGATTAGATAGAATTTACACCACTAGTGACTATAATATACACAAAATATACCACATAAAGAACACTCTTAAATTCACAGATCATCACGCAGTTTATACATCTTTAAGTACGGGGCACACGCATAAACAAGTAAAGAGATCCCCGCATTGGAAATTTAACAATAATCTACTTAAAAACACTTACTACACTGTTGCTGTCATTTTCGACGGAGTCATCTGTCAAGTTATTTGCTTATGTTTGTATCATAAGTATAATTGTGTCTTTACCTGCGATGTCAGGTTGATTAGGGGTTGTCTTCCCTTGTTTATTCATTCATTGTGTTTGACCTTTAGGGTCAGAGGTTGTCAGTTTCGGCGTAGGCCTATGGGAAGGTTTTTTAAGCGGGAGTGAGATATACTTCCGGGAAGCCGGGAGGTCCTGTTTTTCTGAAGGGACCAAGAGTCCATTGTTTTTCGGGGAGAATCTTCGAAGTAACTGCTATGGCAGTTTTCCCCAGTGAATCTCTGTGCGTCGGGATGACGACAGAATTCCTTGTGATGTTCTGAGGATTCATTTGCCAGGTAATACCGACCTTTATGCATTATTACGCTTTTCGGTGGCAGAACATGTAAAGGATTACCTAGGGTGAACAGCAGCTCACTGATCCGCCATTTCAGAACTTATATATTTGTGCTCGAGGTAGCCATCCAAGACTGTTAGTCTTATATTGTCCAGAAATCCAGTGACGAAGATATATTGTGGGAGCCGCAGATTGGCGGAATTCTATCTACAATAAGTATTACTGCAGGGTTGATGATAACCTATTTAACAGAAGTACACGGCCGACGTCAGGACGAGGCCTGTGCTTCCGGCTATTATACTACAGCCTGATATGTGCAATTGGCGGGGAGTGCCAAGTTGCACCTGTGTGTCAAAGTAACTAAGGCATCTGACGCGTTTAGTCAGAGACGCCAAGGGCGACGCTACGAACTGTCATTATTGAAGAACTTTGCTATTGACCATGCACGTCTATTCTGATGTTTACCTTTTTGAATGCCAAATGTATACCTATCGATGTCAGGTCAGCATGACCTTGTTACACTGACTGTTCCTGTTGATACTATGTGTGTTCCCGTCAATAAATGTCTTGAAACATGCCTGCAGTGTCAAAGCATCCTTGATTACTGCATGTGAGAGTATGGGTTGCAGGATCTACATCTATACGAGCCTAAACACATTCGCGCCTTCATTCGCACCCACACTCAATTCATCATACGCTCGCACTACACATCTAACAACATGTATACTGTCTTGGGCCAGTGATCACATCAACAAGGAAAAAAAGACAGTTACATTTCTGGTGGACCAGTTACGTGGGCTCTTATGATACATTTCTTGTCGCCAATGTGGCCTAGAAACTTACATTTCTGATGGACCAGATCTGTGGGTTTAAAAAGAACAGAGCGAGCATTTGACATTATTGTTGACATTTATGGATCCAGAAATTTACATTCCTGGTTGGCTGTTACATGTATGATGTCTCCAGTTTTGTCGAGAAAGTTACAAGAAGGACAAGTACACATTACACTTCTGATCTGTGGGTCTAAGCTACACACGGGACAGCCGTAACACACAGCGCTAATTCTACACTTGCAAGTTTTGGCTACAACAGGACAGATATAGGTCATCAACGGTTGACACAAATAAACAGTACGAGCATTTATATTATAATGCTACATAAAGCATAACAAGACATGTACTGAAGTTAACTACTAGGCATTTGCTACGTGGACCATAACTGCATAGAAGGCGGGTTCCTATTGTAAACAGTACTGCTGGTTGTTACACGTTTCATTCAACAACAGACTTTTCTAGGTCAGAGCATTCAAGCTACATTGTTGGAGGTCAAGTGTCTGTAAACAGTACGTGGAAATTGTAAACATTCAATGTGCAAGCCCTAATTTGAGAAGGTCATAGTAACTTTGGTTCGTGAATACCACTTTATGTTACAGTGGATTTGACGTTCAGTGCGCGTTTGACATTTCGTTTCTGTGTTCGCAAGGAGCAAGGAATTTATTTTAGTTTCAGCTGTGACTGAACTTGTTCTGCAACACATTGAAATTGATTGCTATATGTTTATGTTACTTCTACTGTTTTGTGTATTTTTCTGCGGGTTTTTCGGTTGGTGGGTCTTACGGTAAATATGCCACTTGATCGAGGCTTACTGTAAGCGTTCTGTAGGTGCAAATTTTCTTAATTTGGAAATTTGCTAGTGACAATTGGTCGCTATTGATGTTAGCTGTGATGTAATTGTACTTAACGTTGTTTTTGTAATATTTTGTCTGTTTTTCAGTTTTGATTGTCGATTTGTTTTGTTTGTATTCTGTAGGTCTCTCCTTTCTTGTGTATTTCTCTACACATTTTTGGTTAAAACAGTGTTGCCATTTGTATTGTTTTGTATTTTTGTCTTTGTATTTTTTTTTTGGTTGTACTACATTACTGTCATGCACAGTCTACATACACATACTTGGTCATGTTTTGATATTATTGATAAGGTAGACTCTTCATATAGAGTTTGTTAAATAATATTATATAAGATATTTATACAAGTTCTTTGATAAAAGACTTGTTATCTACAAAGATTGAGACAAGGTGAAATACATATTCAAGTTCTTTATAAAAAAGACTTGTGCCCATAGTGAGTGGGATATAAGGGATTTTTTTTTTTCCACAGGTACTCAGGTGATTTTTTGGGTACATTATAAACAAGAGGAACATACAAAGTCTTTGTCTAAGACTAAGACAGTAAAATAAAGTGAAGTGAGTATACAAGTCTAGCATTTCAGACTTGTCTCCCATTGAAGTGGGATAAGGTAATTTATTTAATTTTTTTTTCAGGTTTCTGATCTCATTAGACAAGATGTCTACATTGGACTACTTTATTACACAAGGGAGAGCCCTTGATAAGACTGGTCAACAGTTAGAACAATGGGCTGTTGCTCAGTATGACAAAGCATTAGCTGCAGAAGAAAAAAAAGCTCAGGCTGAAGAGAAAAGATTAGAAAGAGAAGCTGGTATTGCTGCTGAACAAAAGAAATTGCAGATGCAGGTGGAGGAAAGGAGATTTGAAGCTGAACAAAAGAGATTAGACAAAGAGGCTGCTGCAGAGGAGAGGAAAGCTCAAGCTGAGGCTGAAATTAGGAAAATGGAACACGAGGAAAGACTCGCAACTTTGGAGTTAGAGAAATTGAAATTGGCGAGTACGGGTGCTCAGCAAACAACTTCGAGTACGACAAGGGAGTTTGTTAGTAGGATTAAATTGCCTCATTTCAATCCTTTAAAGGATGACGTAGCAGATTATCTAGATAGATTCCAATTTTTGTGCGATACGCATAACATAAAAAAGGAAAAATATGTTGAACAACTGATGCCATTTTTTACAGGTGACACAGTGACTACTCTTATGACAATAGACGAACATGAGAGGACTAATTATGATGTTGTCAGGGCAGCATTACTAAAAAAATATCAACTAAAACAAGAAGACTATCGTCTTCGTTTTAGGACAATGTTGCCAGAAAATGGAGTAGATTTCTCTGATTTTGTTACAAAGATACGTCGTACATTTACACGATGGGTTGAGTTGTCTCAGATTGAGAACACATATGAAGGTCTAATGGACTTATTATTGCGAGATAAGGTTTTGTCATCTGTTAATGATTCTTTTCTTGCATTCCTTCATGAGCGTAAGCCTAAAAACTTAAAAGAAATGGAGGAATACTGTTGTCAGTATGCCACAGCACATCCCCATGCTACAGTTAGCAATTCTAAAGTGAAAGAAGGGTTGCCAGCTGCTTCGGCAACACCATATGGCCCTAATTTCAAAAAAAAATTTCAGGGTGCTCAACAAAATTGGAATAGGGGAAGTAATCAAAATTACACTCAGAAGCGGAGTAATCCAACACATGATGGTTCTTCGTCTATGCAGTGGAGACAAGATGGTAGTTCTCGTAATTTTAGTGGTAATAATTTGAGACACTTTCGCAAAGGCTATCCAAATAATAACTATTCAAATTTTCGAGGTAATCATTCTCGACGTCAAGATTATGACGATGGTGAATTTAGAAACCGGGATTCAAACCGGAATGATGAGTACAATAGACAATATGATCACAATTACAGGGGAAATGATAGTCGAAATAATTACAGGGGAAATGATAGTCAAAATAATTACAGGGGAAATGATAATCGAGGTAGACCTAGGTTTAACAAGAAAAGACCTTACCAACAGGCAAACTCTGCGCAACAAGAGTTTGATGGAGCCTGTAATACAGTAAATGATAGTGGTAACTCTAGGGCTATCACTGGTTGTGCTTTCGATTTTGGGAGAGCAACTGAATGCCCCCAATGCTTAACATTGTTTGACTCATCAACTGTATCTACGCTAAGTTGTGGTCACCCTCTTCCTGCTCTACCTGCTACAGTTGCGCATGATGGGAGAGGATCTCTCATCTTACATAAAGGTCTAATAAATGATAGGCTAGTCTCAGTACTTTTCGATTCGGGATGTACTACCGTCGGGGTTAAGGAGTCTCTGATAGATCCTTGCTGTGCCACTGGAAAAACAATCAAATGTGTTACATTTGGTGGTACTATGGAAAGCTATCCTACTGCTATTATTAGGATTGACACTCCTTTCTTCACAGGAGATGTCCATGCATGTCTTCTTCCTAATCCTATTGCGGATCTTATAATCGGTCGTATTCATGGGGTTAAGGAATGCACCCCGCAACAAATTTCTAGTTGGGAAGAAAAAAACATTCAAACGGTCAATGCAGTGGTGACAAGAGCTCAAGCTCTTAATCCCCCAACTTCATCTGATAATAGTAATGAAGTTGATAGCCAAGACGAGCACTTGGTGATTTCCCATGACTCGTTTGTTAAACGTCAAGAAGAGGATCCTTCTTTGAAGAAATACTTCCTTCTTGCAAAGAAAGGGGATCCCAATCAAAATACGAATCACAAATCGTATATTACTATGAAGAATGGTATATTGGTACGAATGGTACAACACTCGGACAAGTCTATGCATTCGCAAATTCTTGTGCCTAAGTGTATGAGAGCCTTAATTCTTCGGCATGCACACGATTCTCAGTGTGCTGGACACATGGGTTTTTCCAGAACTAAAACTAGAGTCCTTGCGTCATTCTTTTGGCCATTCGTGAATAAAGACATCCGAATTTATTGCCGATCTTGCAAAATTTGTCAAGAGGTCAAGTCTAGGGGTCCGAGACATGCTGCTCCTATTCAGGCTGCAGATATTCCGATTCGGCCGTTTCAGAAAATGGCTATAGACATCATTGGTCCGTTCAAAATTAAGTCAGCCAGAGGACACCAATTTATCCTCACTTGCGTGGACATGTGCACGCGTTGGCCAGAGGCTATTCCTCTGAAGAGCATATCAACTGTCGATATCGCTGATGCTCTTTGGCTCGTATTTTCTCGTCTGGGATTCCCCGGAGAAATACTGTCGGATCACGGCACTCAGTTAATTTCGGACGTTATGTCTCAGGTAATGGCTACGCTAGACATTAAAAGGTCTCTCAGTAGTATTTATCATCCAATGTCCAATGGATTGGTAGAACGTCTTAACAGGACACTAAAGAACTTACTTGGCAAGATAACGGAGGATCATCCTGAAGATTGGGACAGGGTTTTACCTGCAGTCCTCTTTGCCTATAGAGAGGTTCCCAACGAGCATACAGGGTTTTCTCCTTTCGAACTTGTCTTTGGCGCGCAACCGCGCGGGCCAATGTCCTTGTTACACGATTTGATAACTTCCGATAATATTGACGATGATACACAATCGTCATATGAATATGTTATAGCTCTTAGAGAAAAGATTATCGAATCGTGCAGGTTAGCAACTTCATCTTCCGAATTTGCGAAAGAAAAAGCTAGGCGATTTGCTAATAAGAAAAGACGCCTACGTCAACTTTGTCCTGGAGACAAAGCATATGTCTTACTGCCCTCAAGAGAGAATAGACTTCTCATTTCTTGGAAGGGTCCATACACTATAGTCTCGAAAATTTCTGATGTCGACTATATTGTCGATGTGGATGGAAGGCATAAAACCTTCCATATAAATATGCTAACAGAGTTTATTGAACGTCCAGACTATTTACAGCCTATTTTCCAGGCGACGGACGACTCTCCAGTTCAACATGGTCACATCTCATCCCTGTCCGTTATACAGGATGAGGAAACTATTTTTTCTGACGTGAACTTACCTCTTCCTGCGATTCCACTTACTTCAACGGAATCGTGGAGAGACGTTACAGTCTCTTCCAACTTGTCTTTTGAGGAACAGCGTCAAGTATCCTCTACGTTACAATCATATCAGGATGTCCTTACCGACATTCCTGGACACACAGATGTCATAGAACATGACATCATACTTACTGATCGTAATCCGATCAGAGTAAGACCATACCCAATACCTATTCATTTTCAAGCACAAGTCGAGAAAGAATTGGATGAAATGATTCAACTACAAATAATTGAACCATCCACTTCAGCTTATTCTTCGTCGATAGTTATTGTTCGAAAGAAAGACAATAACATACGTCTTTGCGTTGATTATCGCAAATTAAATCAAGTTACGAAGTTCGATGCTGAACCTATGCCGTTATTAGATGATCTACTTATTAGACTTTCTAAAGCTAAATTCTTTACTAAACTAGACTTGTCGAAAGGTTATTGGCAAGTCCCACTGACGGAACACGCCAAACCTCTCACTGCTTTTTCGACACCTAGGGGTCTGTTTCAATGGAATTTTATGCCTTTCGGGCTTATGAACGCCCCAGCGACTTTCGTGCGCATGATGCGACGAATTCTATCAGATCGTGCAGATGTCATTGCATATTTAGACGACATCTGTCTTTTCAGCGATACTTGGGAAGAACACTATGTGGGTCTGAAGGAATTGCTATCTACTCTACGTGAGCATAGTTTGACTGCTAAACCCTCTAAAGCTTTTGTTGGGTTTAGTGAAATTTCCTTCCTAGGTCATCGAGTTGGTCATGGTCTGTTGAAGACAGAGGACCAAAACATTTCAAAGATATTAAATATCTCGGTTCCGAAGACAAAAAAGCAAGTGCGTAGTCTCTTGGGATTGATACAATTCTATGGAAGATTCATTGAGAATCTGTCCTCCATTATGGCACCACTTTCAACGTTATTGAAAAAAGGTTCTCCTAATATGGTGCGTTGGTCCCAAGAATGCCAATCTTCATTGGATCAGGTTAAGAATTTGTTCTCATCTCATCCTATCTTAAGACTACCGACGATTGATAAGACTTTTGTCCTTCGTAGTGATGCCTCTTCCACTGGCATTGGAGCGGCACTAATGCAGGAATATTCAGGAACTCTGCATCCTGTAATGTATATTTCTAGGAAGCTGAATGCGGCAGAAAGGAATTACTCGGTTTTGGACCGTGAATTGTTGGCTATGGTTTGGTCCATTCTTAAGCTACAAAGGTTCCTTCTGGGCGCGCATTTCTTTATGGAAACCGACCAAAAAGCTCTTACGGCTATGCAAAGTAAGGATTTGAAGAGCTCGAGATCTACTCGTTATGCTATTGCTCTTCAGCCTTTCCATTTCACGGTGCGAGCTAT
The DNA here is from genome assembly GCA_024509875.1 of Oreohelix idahoensis. Lineage (NCBI taxonomy): Eukaryota > Metazoa > Mollusca > Gastropoda > Stylommatophora > Oreohelicidae > Oreohelix > Oreohelix idahoensis. Next base: position 337,805 of record JAMPIV010008196.1, on the reverse strand, counting down.
CCGTGGTTCGGATAATGTGATGGCGGACATATTGTCTAGATGCCCACATGATTCCAGTTAAATCTTGTGTCCTAGTTTTTCCTGATATATTTTCAGACTTAGGTCTGTCCTTAATATCATAATATGTTGTAATACAAATGTATTTGGATGATGTTTAGATAATTTAACAAATTTCATTTTGTCCATCCATCAGTGATATGTTGCTAAAATAGCATTGACATTTGTATATTGCTATGATTATATTATTTAGTAATGTTTGATATATGATTGGTATTGCCAGCAACTTAGGTTTCTTGAATGGTATCCCTTAGTTTGTTTGGCTTAAAGGAAATATTTTCTCCTATGTTGGGAGATGATTTGTACCCTCTTCTATTGTACCTGATATTAGGTTCATTGTTTGCATGAGCACAGAAGTGATACTGGTGCTATCTTGCTCATGAACATATTAAAAAAAAAAAAATTGCATTTTTTTTTTTACAGGGGGGTGGTAGTAATGTTGCTGTCATTTTCGACGGAGTCATCTGTCAAGTTATTTGCTTATGTTTGTATCATAAGTATAATTGTGTCTTTACCTGCGATGTCAGGTTGATTAGGGGTTGTCTTCCCTTGTTTATTCATTCATTGTGTTTGACCTTTAGGGTCAGAGGTTGACAGTTCGGCGTAGGCCTATGGGAAGGTTTTTTAAGCGGGAGTGAGATATACTTCCGGGAAGCCGGGAGGTCCTGTTTTTCTGAAGGGACCAAGAGTCCATTGTTTTTCGGGGAGAATCTTCGAAGTAACTGCTATGGCAGTTTTCCCCAGTGAATCTCTGTGCGTCGGGATGACGACAGAATTCCTTGTGTAGTTCTGAGGATTCATTTACCAGGTAATACCGACCTTTATGCATTATTACGCTTTTCGGTGGCAGAACATGTAAAGGATTACCTAGGGTGAACAGCAGCTCACTGATCCGCCATTTCAGAACTTATATATTTGTGCTCGAGGTAGCCATCCAAGACTGTTAGTCTTATATTGTCCAGAAATCCAGTGACGAAGATATATTGTGGGAGCCGCAGATTGGCGGAACTTCTATCTACAATAAGTATTACTGCAGGGTTGATGATAACCTATTTAACAGAAGTACACGGCCGACGTCAGAACGAGGCCTGTGCTTCGGCTATTATACTACAGCCTGATATGTGCAATTGGCGGGGAGTGCCAAGTTGCACCTGTGTGTCAAAGTAACTAAGGCATCTGACGCGTTTAGTCAGAGACGCCAAGGGCGACGCTACGAACTGTCATTATTGAAGAACTTTGCTATTGACCATGCACGTCTATTCTGATGTTTACCTTTTTGAATGCCAAATGTATACCTATCGATGTCAGGTCAGCATGACCTTGTTACACTGACTGTTCCTGTTGATACTATGTGTGTTCCCGTCAATAAATGTCTTGAAACATGCCTGCAGTGTCAAAGCATCCTTGATTACTGCATGTGAGAGTATGGGTTGCAGGATCTACATCTATACGAGCCTAAACACATTCGCGCCTTCATTCGCACCCACACTCAATTCATCATACGCTCGCACTACACATCTAACAACATGTACACTGTCTTGGGCCAGTGATCACATCAACAAGGAAAAAAAGACAGTTACATACACAGAGCAAATAACACAATTGATACAAGGTTACGCACAAGACATTCCAAATAACAACATCGCACAATATTGGGACATGTTAAAAAATACAATAAGAGATAGGACACAGATTTTGGCTACACTTATACATAGGAAGTTTAAAAAGGAAGAGGGGATTTTAGAAGAAGAAATTAGTTTAACTAAGAGTTTAGACAACACGAACCCTCACATACACACCTTAGAGCAGCAGTTAGATCAATATAGACAGTATACCTACCAGGGAGCATTACTTAGGACAAAATTACACACTATAATGCAGGAAACCCCTAGTAGGCAATATTTAGCAGTAGAGCAAAACATTCAGTGCAGTAGACAGATTCATGAAATAATTGACATGAAAGGAGAACAGCACACAGACAATACCAGTATTAGCCACGCTTTCTTCGAATACTACAAGCAGCTATATACTAAAGAAGAAAGCGATGCAAACATACAAGACAAATTTCTAAAATACACAAAGTGTCTAAGTGATGAGGAGAGTGAAAGGCTCGACCAACCCCTAACTTTAGATAATTTGCAAGGGGCACTTAGTACTTTTCAGGAAGATAAAGCACCCGGACCTGATGGGTTAACTGCAGAATTCTACAGGGCTTTCTTCCCCTGTTTAGGGCCCATTCTAATTAAAATGCTGGAAGAGGCATTTCAAAAAGGGGAACTCCCGGAAAGTTTAAATCAGTCATATATTACCCTGATCCCCAAGGATAGTAATGACAAAAAGTCAATTAAGAATTTTCGGCCCATTTCTCTTTTAAATGTTGATTATAAAATTCTAGCCAAGGCGCTAACTCTGAAGCTTAAGCCACACATGCACAAAATAATTCACGAAGATCAGCAGTGTAGTGTTCAAGGTAGGAATATTTGTAGACACACACATTTCATTAGAGACCTGATTACATACACACATGATAGGCAGTGCCAGAGTGCCATATTATCTTTAGACCAGGAAAAGGCATTTGATAGAGTATCACATGCCTTCCTACATAAAAGTCTTAAAGCTAATAATATAGGGAAATACTTTACATCATGGATATAAATCCTATATAAAAAACCTGAAAGTAAAATATTGATTAATCATAGTTTAACCAAAGCATTCAAATTAACGAGAAGTGTTAGGCAAGGGTGCCCTCTGTCGCCCTTGTTATATGTAATAACGTTGGAACCTGTGTTGGAAAGAATAAGATTAGACACAAATATCACGGGGACTTTCGTCCCCGGTGCAGGGGAAAGAAAATTGTTGGCCTACGCCGATGATACGATATTCCTTCCAACAACAAAGGATTCTATAAAAAATATTTTAGAGGTTTTCACAGAGTTTGGATACGCTAGTGAATCCAAACTAAATATTCAAAAATCTAGCATAATGGGAATAGGCAGATGGGGCAATAAATCAGACTTCCCTTTTCAATTAACGGTAGTGAATAAAATGAAAATTTATGGAATTAACTTCTCCTTTAATCCTCAAGACCCCAATAAAGAAACATGGACAAAATTGATAGAGAAAATTAAAAATATGCTAGAAATTTACAAATACAAAACTGCTACCATTTTCGGAAGAAGTATTATAGTTAATTGTTTTATTATGCCAAAAATAATTTATACAGCAAATATATAAATAGTACCTAAAAAGATTATAACGGAAATAAATAAACTAATTAGGGCCTTCATTTTTAGGAACACTTGGCACAGTATTAAGCACGCTACTTTAATACAACCTAAAAATAAAGGGGGGATAGCTCTACAGGATATAAATACTAAAATTAAAGCTTTAAGAATTAAATATATAGGGGAAGTTATAAAGAGCCCGAGTCTATACCCGCTGGCACACTATTATATTGGGTTAAGATTATCTAATCTTTGTAAACTAAACAATAACCAACCTCACCTTTTTGGCACACCACCACCTTTCTACAAAATATGTTTACAAAACTTAGAAGGAAATAAACATTTAATAAGACAAGACACCAAACTTATATACAAACTTCTAGTTGCAGCACAGGAAACACCTCTAAATACACGAAGAGGGTACAACCTTTTTATAACCGACTACGCACAGAGTTTCACAAACATTCATGCAATAGACATCAAACCACAAGCAAAAGAAGTCACTTACAGACTACTACACAGTTCCACACCAATTGATTACAAATCATCAATAAAGGCAAACAGATTAGCACCCAAATGTAAACTGTGTAGTGACAACATTATAGAGACAGAAGACCACTTATTTTACACATGTAAGGCAGTGGCCCCCACTTTAAACAAGTTAAGGAAATTAATAGCCCCACACTCACAACAGACACTTAATTTATATAGAGCAGTCATGCTTAACACGTTACCACATATGACGAGACGAACAGAACTTAAGTTACTGACTTTGTTAGCTGACTTTAGATATCTTGTATGGACATGTAGGAACAGAGCTGTATACGACAATAGACATTATGACAGTACAATATTTACACAAATATACGAACAGATAACACAAGACATAACAACACAGATTTAAAGCATTCTTTTTGTGTTAAATTATAACTTAGACCCTTGTTGGTGATACAAAGCAAGTAGCTTTGAGTGTTAATACTCTTTCTGTAATATTGTGCAATGTAAATACCATTTATCGCATATCATCTCATGTTAGGGTGTCATTGTCAGTCGTTTGTACCATTAATCATCTAGTAACTCCCATGCCCTCACCAACAGTTGTGATCATTTATATCCTTAAATTTTTGTAATATTAGTTGATTTTATTGGTTTATTTGTTTATGCAATAGTTTTGATTTGTGCTTAGCTTTTTAACTTCAAATTTTGTATAATTTTTTTTTTTTTTTTTTTTTTTTTTTTAGTATATCTTTATACATTGAAACATTTTGATTTTGTATCTGGACTTTTTTGAAATATTAGTTGATTTTATTGGTTTATTTGTTTATGCAATAGTTTTGATTTGTGCTTAGTTTTTAACTTCAAATTTTGTATAATGTTATAATTTAATTTGTACCCGGTTTTTTTAACTTTGGAATTTGCGTAATAATTTTGCATTTGCTCTTTGTTGGTCTTGCCATATTGACTAAATAATAGTGTTTTTGTGTTTCGCAATATTTAGTCTGTACCGGGTTTATTAACTTTAAATTATGTCCTTTAAAATGACTATTTTAAATTTCAAAACTTTGTAAATACTATCAATGTTGTAAATATATTGACCAAATAAAGGTTTTAAAAAAAAAAAATAAATAAGTTAGGACTCAGAAGAAACGTACCTGTGGGCGACAGATGTGTCAACAATCCTGAAGTAGATAGCTTTAGTATGAATTAGTGGTAGAAATTCCAGGATGATAGACTATATTGTGCATTAAGACTAGGATAGAATAGAGATTGCTAGTAGGAAGTGATAGGTGATGGAATTCAGATTTTTGCTGGTAAGATTGACTTTTCATTATTATCCCCTAATCAAGATGAACCAAGAGACCTGGTGGTCAACCTCGGTCTACATGATGATATAAGATAATGACGCTCACACTAGAGGGAGCTGTCAAGCAGAGAGAACATTGTTACTGAACCCCATATTGTTGCAAATTGAATGAATAATTAAGATTTTTCAGGAGGTATCGATAATACATTTCTTGTAAGATAATGACGCTCACACTAGAGGGAGAAATTACCAGAAGGAAATTTTACGGAGGATGCTCAGTTTGAACGAAGTGGTTGACTTTGTAATAGTAAGTGCCAGAAAGGGCGAATACATCTGATTTATTACGGTGAAAGAAGCTTCCACGAACATATGTGAATAAATGAGTTGCAACTACATTGATCTCCGCTGATAGCTATCACACGCTCTCTCATGTCAGCGTAAGTATCAAGGCTGCCACAGGAGTATTTGATATTGTTCGATATTTTTGCAGGTCTGAATTTATGACGAACATATGATGTATTAGTGAGAAACAAAGTAGACTCGACTAAGATAGAATTTGGTTCTCGAGGTTTATGAGAGACACTTATAAAATTACCTGAGAGTTAAATCAGGGCTGGAGAAAGAATTTAGGTAAACCAGGCTTAGGGGATTTGTATTGAGAGGCTATAAATGATGAACTCCATAGGATATTTGGAATAGTTGAGGAAATAGTAGAAGGCCTAAAGATTATCGTAAGGAAGAATAATTGTCTGGATTTGTTGAACCTCCATGGATGTTGAGATTTTTGTAAATAAACCTGCTTTGTTGAATTAAATTACTTCAGTTTCCTTGAGATATGAAAGGGTGAGAAATATAAGTTTGAACACGGAGTTGGTATTAATACCCTAATATAATATATCTAAACACCACTAGCACGAGGTAGTCGCTGTATAACAACAAGGAGGGAAGAACGGACACTGGGAATAATAAGGACGAACCAAATCTCATCCAAGAACTTACACCTCTGGTAGAAGGACCAGTATTGAGGATAGCCTCACTTGGGAGATAGTTAAACAACACATAACTAGGCCTGCCTCAGCCACCTAGTTATAGTTAAAATTGGGCAGGGACCACCACCGGCTCGGTCACAGCATATCCTATTTGGTGCCGTGACCACTCCTCCTATAGCGACATGGCCACATCACAATGAGAGATAGAATACCAGCAACAACAGCAACAACATTCCATAATTTGGCCCACCACCTATGGAGCAGGAACCAACAATGGCTGTTCTCAAAAATATTACTGAAACGCTTTATAACGTCGACTCCTACGCAAAGTATAGTCAAATAAGATCAGTGATAACACCATTCAAGGGAGACCCAAAAGAGTTCAGAAAATGGATGAAAGACGCAGATAGATTTGCTGTCATGATAAATGCGGGCACGGATGTAGAACGTAGGAAGATATTATATTTCTCGTCTGATGCTCTTGTCACTGATTTTCTACGGAGACGTGAAGATATGTATCCAAATGAAACATATGAATCATTAAAGAAAGAACTAACGAAACGTTATAGCGACATCACCAATACAGAACATGCGTGGTCATTGCTTCGCCGCATTAAACAGCAACAAAACGAACTGGTACAATCTTATGCAGAAAAACTATTAAATTTGGCAGAGGAGGCATTTGTGAATGGGGTGACAGCATCACAAGACCAGAAAAACACCTGGTAGGGATTTTCAGTGATGGACTGTTGGCAAGGAATACAAAACTACATTTAATTCGCAAGGATCCTAACACAATGAATGAGGCAATACAAATAGCAATTACCGAAGAAAATGTTCAAACGAGGTTCAATCAATGCACAGAACAAGAGCCAGCGGTAGAGGCACGAACAGAACATGAGCCGATGGAGATCGGACATTCCAACTCTCGTTGGCGTCGCCCAAGCCGAATGGAAAGTCAGGGACAGGCAAACACAAGCTATCCTCCACGCTCTCATAGACAGCAGAACATACAGCAGGTGAACATTCCCACATGTTTTAATTGCGGTATTAGAGGACACATCGCCTCCCAGTGCCAACAACAACATCCTCGCATGTACCGGCAGTATAATAATGTACAACAGAATAGGTATGATGATAATCGTGGATATAATCGGAATTTCCGAGGGGCATATACACCATTCAACCACAGAACCAGACCAGTAGGGAGGTACAACCAGGGAAATGAACTGGTCAATCACTAGGCAGGACCACTCGTGATGACCATAAAGTAGATGAAAATAATAATTTTTTTCATCGTAGGTCCAAAGAACCAAAGAACAACATAATTTCATATACAACAACCCCTCCTCAAAGAATAAACATCACACCAGACCCTAGTTCTTGTTTGATAAAGATCAACAACAGGAATTATCGAGCATTGGTGGACACAGGAGCTTCAGTCAGTTTGATAAGAGAGCAGTTGTATAAACAAATCAAACATTTAGTAACTTTTAGGCCCTCAAAAACATTCATGTCATCGGTAACAGGAGAACCCATAAAATCATGTGGTACTGCCAACATCACCTTCTGCATGGGACAACAAATCATCACACATTCCTTTGTAATTACACGAGCAATGTCAAGGAATTTCATTTTGGGCAGAGACTTTTTGAACAAACATAATGTTAGAATATACTGTGACCTCCATAAGATTAGGATCAATGAGGAGTACATACCACTACAAGATGACATACATATTGCATCCTTGGTGCGATTGACAGCCCCAATCACAGTGTCACCTAACACACTTGTAATAGCCAAAGGACGAATAAAAAATTCTAGCTACATTAAACCGGGACAGATAATACAGATTGAACCCCTGGATAATGAAGGCATAAACGATGAACCTCTCATGTTTGTTACTGAAGGTATCGCAGAAATTTCATCTTCTCGCGACTTTTCAGCTATGATTGTAAATACCTCGGGACAAACAACAACAGTACAAAGAGGAGCAATAATTGCAAAAGTGCAAAGATCATCTTAAATCTCACAGAGAGATAATAAAACATCTGAAGTCGGTACAAACCAACACCATTCTTTCACCTCACCTACACCTCGAAGTTATACCTCAAGGTACCGTTCACACACCACCAAACCATCTAAAGGATTTAATGCGCATAACGATAACCTTAGGCACAGTAATGGTAGACAGACCCCACAAATAAGATCAAGGATTGAGCCAAATCAGGGGACAGGAAAAAATAAAGTAGATAATCAACAAAGCGGGGACAGACAACACTGTCAACGGATACAAAATAATCAGAGAACGAATAACCCAAACTATGCATCAAATTGTTACAATGCCCAAACAAGTGCAGTAAGAAAAAACAAGAATCAGGAGGATACACCGTACGAGACAACAGGTAGAAATGAACCGGACAAAATAGTGGCGAATGACAAAGACGAAGAATATTCTCCCTATGCACACAGAGTAAACCAGATAATTCAACAAAAAGCTAGTGGTGGAATATACAGAAGAACAGGAGATAGTAGAGGAGAGTCACATGTCATCAACTTTTGTGCAAATTCCTTATTGCCAACCCCAGCACAATACTGCCGTAGTGAGCGACAGAGCAGAAGGAATAATTATAGAACACAGTCAGTGTACACTCCATGGCGGATAACCAATGAGAGACACACAAACGCACCAATGTACCAGAGATATAGAACAAACTATACAAAACCCTTTGATTACTATTGTGGTCAACAACAGATTGTAGATGATAACTACAGAAGATATGGTCAGTACACCCCAGGGCGAATACGCAGAGCAGAATATACAGAAGAACCAGTTAGAAGAGCAGAGCCTAGGAAACACAAACATTGGGGATATCACAACAGAGAACGAGAGAGCAGGAACAACCTTTACAGAATAGAACAGGATAATACTTGTGTTAGAACACCATGGTCAAGCAAAGACTTGCACACACCAGGAAGCACACCAGATCGAGTATCACAATTGCTGGCGACATTGAAAGCAGACGATCAACATAAGAAAAAACTTAGTGCATTTGTTACCAAACACCAAGATGTATTTGCACTAACAGACATGGAGTTGGGTAGAACTACTACAATGCACATGGACATTCAGACTACAGTAGAAGAACCTATTAGTCTGAGACCCTATCACACCCCTCTGAAGAATCGGGAGATAGTGGAAAAAGCCATAAATGAAATGTTAAAAGCAGGAATCATAGAAAGATCTACATCAGCATGGTCATCGCCAATAGTAATTGTCACCAAGAAAGATGGATCAAGTAGATTCTGCTGTGACTACCGCGCATTGAACAAAATAACTAAAACAATCTCATATCCGCTACCACGCATTGATGATATATTGGCAACACTTGGACATTCGACATATTTTACCACATTGGACGCACGCTCAGGATTTTGGTGTATCCCCATGACTCCAGCGGCAAAGGAGAAATCAACTTTTTGTACACATGGGTAGCTACAAATGGAACGTTATGCCATTCGGGCTAAAAGGGAGTCCAGCAACCTACATGGCATTGATGGATGAGGTCTTGCAGGAGATGCACACTTTTGCATTAGCTTACATAGATGATATACTCATACATACAGCAGGTACAGTGGAAGAACACCTAAAGAAAGTTGAACAAGTCTTCGATCGCCTTCGACATCACCAAGTAAAACTCAAGTTGAGCAAGTGCCAATTTTTGAAGTCGGAAACTAAGTATCTAGCATTTATAGTGCACAAAGATGGCATTCGCCCAGACACAGAGAAAGTGGAAGCAATAAAGAAGATGCCTGCTCCCACAACAGTGAGGCAAGTTAGAGCATTTATAGGTTGTTGTGGATATTATAGACGCCATGTTCCAAAATTTTCAGAAATCGCTGAACCACTTATCGCCCTCACTAAGAAGTACTCTCGATTCAAGTGGACAGAAGCATGCCAGAGGTCTTTTGATTATCTTAAAGAAGTACTCGCAACATTGCCCCTTTTAACACATCCGGATATATCTTGTCCCATGATTCTGTACACGGACGCCTCCGAAACAGCAATAGGTGCTCGCTTAGTCCCGCACAGGAAAGTTGATGAAATAGATGCTACACCAGAGATCCCTAATGAGATGCCTATAGCATTCATATCACATGCTCTCTCTAAAACACAAATACGATGGACAATTACAGAAAGAGAAGCCTTTGCTATACACTATGCCATACAGAAGCTTGATTTTTACATCCGAGGTACCAAACTTACCATCAGAACGGATCATCAACCATTGGTGAATTGGCTCACCAAGACCCAAGAACAACCAAAAAAATTACAGGACTGGGCTATCAACTTGCAACAGTATGGTGCAACAATTGAGCACATCCCAGGTCCACATAATGTAGGGGCAGACTTCCTCTCTAGAATCCCCCACACTGGTACTACACACCAAGACGATCCTGATGAGGGTCAGAGATTAATGACAACACCAAGGAGATCAACGTAATCAGTTCAGGCGGAGTGGAGGTTGACGATAGCATTGCCACGACAGACATAGATACAGAGGAGACAACTAACTTAGATACATTCGATGTAGGTGAGGAGCAGAGAAAAGACCCTGAAATAGTCAAGCTTATCAAACAGTTAGAAGCGAAGTCCACATCGCTTAAACAATTTACTATCCAGCCACAAGACCAGGCCCTGTACCACATAGATCCGAAACAAGAAGGTATACTACAAAAAGTAATTCCTCGATTACTAGTACCTCAGCTATTGATACAGTTCCATGATGGCAATGGACATGTTGGTCGAGATAAGACTATAGATGTCATTAAGAAAAGGTACTATTGGACAACAATGTATAAGGACATCAATGAACATATTAATACTTGTAAGACTTGCAAGATACGCAACATGAGACCAGACAAAGTTCCGTTGCAACGGATGAAACAATCATACTTTCCCATGGAAGTAATAAGTATGGACTTATCTGGTCCACATACTGTCACAGTCTGGAAATGTATACCTGTTACACATCGTCGACCAGTACTCGGTATGGCCGGAAAGTTACCCTCTCAAGAATGCAACTTCAGCAACAGTAACTGAATTTTTTCTACAAGAATTCATGCCACGTCACGGTTGTCCCAGAAGGATAATTACAGATAATGGGAAACAGTTCGTTGGCAACCCTTTCAAACAGACGCTACAAAAATTACACATCCAACATACTACCACTACCTGTTACAGACCACAGGCAAATGGACGAAATGAACGAATGCATGCCACATTGATGGATATCATTGCCAAGTTTATACAAGGAAATACCCAATATTGGGATATATATATATTAATCAAGCCCTTGAAGCAATACGGGTTAATATAAATGATACAACAGGGTGTTCACCTTTCTATATGTTATATGGTCGGGAACCCAACTTCCCATTAGACAATCTCTTACAGCCACAGAGAAAATATCAAGGTGAAGATCCAATTCAAATCATAATACAAGAGAAGCACAAGGCTCACCGCATAGCAAATAGCAACGCACAGAAGGCTTTCAAGAAATGGCAGAAACGGCATGACAAAAGAGCAGTGTCCAAACAATTTAAACCCGGAGATAAAGTGTATTATAAGAAGAACGTTCGAGATAAGATGGATAATCGATGGCTGGACGGATATAAAGTCGTGGAACAGACAACACCTGCGAATTATAAACTATGGCATGAAGAGAAGCACATCGACGTCAAAGCACACGCAGCGCAGATAAAGAAAGATGATCATCGCCCTATGGTTCCACCAGCTTTACAAAATAGCAGACCGCTACAAAAGACTACGTTGGCTTACTATGACACTACGGACTCAACAAACACTTCCTCTAGTCAGAACGACATAGCTGATGAACAAAGCAACAATTCTAATCAACTACCAGATGCTTTAAATCGCTTAACTCGCTGCAGAGAGAACTCCGCAGAAGAAGATATTCCACCAACAGAATTAAGAGAGAGATTGAGATCCAGAGACAACCGTCTATATAAGACATAGTAGTATGTCACTACCTATACATGATGACGAAACGGAAACAACACCCAAAGTTAGTGATTGGGGTGTAACTACGAGAGGAGACAACTGGGTAATTCAAATGACCAAGAGCGACGAGGATATAGATACTATTTCCAGTGAGGTCATAGATAGTGACAGCGGTAGATCAACACTAGCGCAGACACAGATTGTTACAAGAGCACAAATCCATGCAGAACCGGAAACAACATATAATAGATCAACCCCTACTCCTCAAAGGTTGTACAACGAACAAGAAGAGATGGGCACACATGGGTCAGACGAAGACAGATTGCAAGTACAACAATATACAGAAAATGAACAGTACAATGAGGTTTTAGAGGATACGACAGCAATAAGAAGTGAATGGAACAGTGCTGACAATGAAATAGATGCACCATACAAACATACAAGAGCGGCAGAACTAAAGTGCAGAGCACGGGAACAACAGCTATTGAAACAAAACGAGCAACAGATAGAGACCAAACAACAAGGTGGTGCAAGGCAAACTCTAGACGTGGAGGACACATCAGCTAAAGATTAAGATACGCAGGAAGAGATGGAGCAGGAGTACATGAGAGGAATGAAGAGACATAAGTCATCGTTGTCAGACGATTCGCCGGTTTTTAGACAGCGTCTACCAAAGCTGATGCGGGTAGAAGAGGTCAGACGGAGGAAGAAGAATAAGATAAGAAATGGTGGTGCAAAGAGTAACGAAGAGATAGAGGCACTCGTTCAAAATATGGACAGGAAATTTGAAGAATTGAAAAAGGAGATGAGCAGTTATAGAGAAATCCAAGAGAGGGAACAAGATAAAAGGACCAAGGAAACGGGTCAACGGAGAATAGACAGTGTAGACCATGGAAGGTCAGGGGAGAACAAAGATGAAGAAAAGAATGATATAACAGAAGTAGAAGAAATAACTACACTTTGCGCAGATTTAGAGAGGAAGATTGAAGATTTAGAAAAGAAGAACAACAAAGAAGAAGGGAAGAGACATGAAGCGAATAGAAGTATAGATCAAGTGTATTTCCGATCTAAAAGCCGAGATAGGCTGAGACATAGAAGGGATAGTAGAAGTAGAGAAACTACTAAGGATCGAGGGAGATACCGATCTAGTAGTAGAGAGGAGGAGAGAAATAGGATTATAATTAGAGGTCGCGGTAGCGACATAGAACCTGAGAGGAACTCAGGGAGTGTGAGAAGGGAAGAAATGGAAATTAGAGAAAAACCGAGGCAAACGGTTGACGAGCTAAGTAAGAAGTGGAGAAGTTGAGAGAAACTCGAGAGAGATACGAGATACAGAGGTAGAGAGGAAACAAAGTGTTAATGAAGTCAGAATAATAGAAGGGACTCAAGATATGGATAAACTGATAGCGTTAGAGGCGCTTAAAAGTAGAGAGGCCATGATGATGAAGTTAATAGAGATGGTGAATAAGTAAGGAAGATAGTAGCAGAAGACTATGTGAGGAGAATCATAGCACTATACATAAACAATATGGCGGCGGCAGTTTAGTCTTGAGAAGACTTAGTATAATTGGTCTGTACTGCACACGAGACAACTGAGTATACCTGACCAATAGCGTACTGCAGTAGGGGAGATGAGTAATGGAGATGTAAGACATATATTTGAGGCCGAGATAGTACGGCGGGAAAATTTTGGTGAAAAGTCGTGGTGACGATGGCAGAAATACTAGAGACTTAGAATTTTGATGAAGCAGCAGAAGACAGTAATAATGGAACAAAATAAAGTGACAACTACAATTACCACCCACAAGTTGACATCAGCCTAGACGATCAAGTCGGGACATTGAAAATGAGATACCTTTATAATCAACGAGAAGTAACAGTACAGCACAGTCGAAGCCCTACAGAGGAAATAAGGACACAAGAATCACATGAGAAACTAGATGCACTATGAAGACAACACATCAATGTTCGCAATGTCAGTCACATGGTCACAACCATCATTCCCTATTCCTACGTTAACCCTAACATACCCCTGTGACACCTGTCACAACCTCAGTGATCATGTGAAGCGAACATGTGATGACAGTAGATAATCTTACAGCCTCAACGAGAAGCAACAATTCAGCACAAGCGGAGCCTTACACAGGAAAACTTGAGTAGACAGCTTCTGTTTGACGTGATGCAAGAGGAGTATGAAGAGACCATCAACAAGAAACAAAGAAGAACTCAGCACAAGAATGACATGAGACTCTAGCCACACTACACAGAGACAACACATCAGTGTTCGCAATGCTATTCACGTGGTCACAACCATCATTCCCTATCCCTACGTCAGCCATAACATATTCCCTGTGACACCTGTTGCATCCCCAGTGATCATGTGAAGCGAGCAGGTGATGACAAGTGACATACAAGCAACGAGATGGAACTATTCAGCAGAGACGAGGCCTTACAGAAGAAACAGGAGTCAACTACAACTACCAGCCAATTACACCCCCAGCCTTTTAAAAAAAGTTGGGATGAATGAAGATGACATACCCTTACAGTCAGCAAGAAGTGACATAACTCAGCAGAACCGGAGCCGTACAGAAGGAAAAATGAGTCAACAACCACAACCACTAGCCACAAGCTAACCCCAGCTTATACACTACAGTTGGGATGATGAAAATGAAATGCCTTTACCAGCACTGAGGAATAATAAAACTTATCATCATCGAAGACTTACAGCATAGCATACAAACATTATCGAGAATACTGCTAACAAAATTAGAGGTACCAGTACAATCAGAACCTATCAACATAAAGCACAGAAATTGACATTCAAGGAATGGACGACTTTACCAACACCAGACTCAGAATGTAAACATCATCAAGTAAACAAGCTATTGTCATACTGACAACAACATCATATTAATTCGTTCGTCCTCATCCTCCTGCAAATATCGCTCTGGCGACCGGGTGATTCAGGATCAAACCCGGGCGACGGCATTTGAGGATTTTTCGTCGACCGGGATTTGGACTGGATTAACTCGAGACCTGGCGAGACATTTGAAGGAGTGTCGTCGACCAGGGATTGGCGGCTCCTGAGCCGACCCAGCTCTAATGGGTACCTCCGAAATCGGCGAGTATCTGCCTGAATGGCGAGGGACACCTGTCTCTGTACAAGAAAAAAGGGATACTCACGTAAATTCAATGTCAGGTTAGACATTAATAATAACCTGAGATTTCGCCTCGAGTATTAGCGGGCGTACGAAAAAAAAAAAAAAAAAAAAAAAAAAATCCTCCTGCAGAGCGACTATAAATAACATTACAACTGATACCAATTTCATCACAGTACGACAGTCGTCTCTCCAGTAGAGAAAGTTACACTGATGGAGTTTACAAATACCATCTCCAAATTCATACAGTGTAATCGCCGTAAAGTACTCACCCAGCAAAAGTTCTAATTCACAGCACTCACCCAGCTATAGTGCTTAATCAAGGTACCCCAAATCAACGGTATCCAACGATTAGTTAGCTAATAATATTTGTTAGTGGTTAACATAGTGGTTAGTGATATTTCGAGATACACTTACACTTTGACACTACACACTAACCTTGTGAATAGACAGTGTAGAACTCTGCAAGGAAACTTAATGGTGTACAACAGTATGACTAGTGATAAAGTACTGTACTCTCGCGATATCCAGTGATAGTGAAATAGTTTATACAAGAGACCAACGTAACTGATAAGTTAGATTAAACAATGAATTATTTCATAAAACAATTGAACAATATTTCAAGAAAGATACAGATTTCTAGAGAGACAATAACAAGCTTCTTCACAAGATGAGACTTATCAAGACTTAGGTTAAAGTTTTCATGTTAATTTACAATGTCCATGTTTTTCAGAGGTATACTTTCTCCACCACCAGGCATAGAGGGCAACAAGAAAAAAAATGTCACAGTCCAAGCCAAGTTATGTCATAAGGGAAGCCTACTTCACAGTTGGAGATGTGCACATTATATGGTTGATAAAAAGGGTTCTTACTTAAGGTTGCATTGTTAGACAGGCGACTTAAAGATGAGATGTTGCAAAGTGGATACCATAGCCACTGTATAGTTAATATACAATAGAGATGACCCTTACTTAGTCATCTCCACATTGGTTTGAAACATAATAGGCCTGAACATTTTGGTTAAGTCAAACATACTGGGGTACAGTGCATATTTCAGACGAAGTTAATGATTCGACGGGTGCATCCAAGGCTAGCATCAGCCGAGCACTTCATGTTCTGATGTAGCGACATAGGTCTTTCGCTATTGCCCCAAGACAGATGGTAGGATTTCGCGTGATTAGTTGCATACATGACTGGTAATTCGACTGGTGCATCCAAGGCTAGCATCAGCCGAGCACATCACATCCTGACGTAGTATCACATATCTCTTGCTGTCACTTTGGGGATGTTTAGTTAATGCATGCTTGGTGACGCTATATACTATATTTCTACTACTCTGCCTATCTGACCGTTGCAATGAATACTGACATTGACGGCAGATATTATAGACATAACGGACTGACAAACCTCTGTTTCCAGAGGCAGGACCATGTCGCCCCTATATATATGTATATAAATAGAATATATAATGATAATGTTTGAGAAGTATTAAATACAATGTTTACTTGTTTTTCCAATACGATGTTAATGAGATGCTAGAATAGACATATATAATCTTAAGAGTGTGACAAATTAGAATAACTACATATAGTCTTGGGAAACTTAACAGACTTCTTCCCAAGGTACAAGATGCAGCATACTAGATGATCAAGGCTGACATTGGTTAAAATATGTATAGTACCTTAAGTGCATGTTAATTGTTATAATGTACCTATCTCAGGCATAGAGGTGTTCAGGACCAGAGAAAAAAAAAAGAGAAAAGAGAAGGGAAATGATCCAGACTCAGTCAAGTGGAGTCTTACTCATGGACATACGCAAATATTACACTGAGGATGAACGTCCCTATATTTTTTATTGCACTGGTTATATAGAGATACAAGGGATAAAACTTGGTTGCATTATTGGTATTACGGGTACTGCTTATTTAAGAGATGATGGTAATGACACTTATAGGGTCATGACTACATTACTTCTACATCCTAAGGTTATATATTTTGTTACCCCTCACGTACTACTGCATGTATATATAGCTTTAGACAGAGTTAAGGATTTGACTGATGCATCCAAGGCTAGAATCAGTCGGGCACATCAACTCTGACATAGTGACATATCTTTCACTATCACATTGGGATATTTACTTATGTACCACTAATTAGTTATTTCCGCTTATCTGTCTCGTATAATGGATAAATTACATTGACAGCACATATTTCAAGACATATAAAGGTACTGACAAACCTCTGTGTCCAGAGGCAGTGACCATGTCGAAAATAGGAACATGTATATACATATATAGATATTGTAAGTGCAGAGCCATGATTTTTTTTTGGTGGTAGCATTGATGTTAAATGCATAATATACTTTCTATTATAATTTAATTTATTTTGGTATTGTTGAGCATCCATGGTAATAGTATTAGAGATGTTAGTGGGGTAAATAGATAATAGTTTTTTCTTGATAGAACACAACTGTTTCCCTGCGGGATACATTTGAACTGTCCCGGGACGTATATGTCACTGTGTGGTTGTACAGTGTAAAATACACTGATTTAAAGTCAGTTGAACAGTAATTTTGGGTCGTTAATATAACAAAGTATGAGAATATGGTTTTAGAAATTTGAATAATTTGAGTATTAAGTTATTTATTCCTAAGATGGGAGATAAAAGTTAACGAATGTAATATTTTTTAGTAAGGGGGGGGAGGGGGGGGGGGGGGGGGAACCTTTTTAGACTTTAAAATATTTCAAGTATACATCATTAGAGTTTACTAACTTTGCATATCAGATTAATTTTAGTAAAGACATAGAAAGGAAAATGAAACTAAGGTAAAAATCACTAAGGGAAATAACTATGAATATTAACGCCCTTTATAGGTTGGGTGAGTTAGAGTCGGGTTAAGCGCACGAGAAAAGCGAGTAGCTCACTAAAGTAAATAGGGTGATTTTGGCAGACCAATCGTATTGTTTGATAAACATGTTTGGGTGATCAGATATTAAACTGAAGGACAAAAGATAATCAGTCCTAGCAGAGCTTTAGACGTGTTGAGACGTTAAGTTAGGACTAAGAAGAAACGTACCTGTGGGCGACAGATGTTTCAACAAACCTGAAGTAGATAGCTTTAGTATGAATTAGTGGTAGAAATTCCAGGATGATAGACTATATTGTGCATTAAGACTAGGATAGAATAGAGATTGCTAGTAGGAAGTGATAGGTGATGGAATTCAGATTTTTGCTGGTAAGATTGACTTTTCATTATTATCCCCTAATCAAGATGAACCAAGAGACCTGGTGGTCAACCTCGGTCTACATGATGATATAAGATAATGACGCTCACACTAGAGGGAGCTGTCAAGCAGAGAGAACATTGTTACTGAACCCCATATTGTTGCAAATTGAATGAATAATTAAGATTTTTCAGGAGGTATCGATAATACATTTCTTGTAAGATAATGACGCTCACACTAGAGGGAGAAATTACCAGAAGGAAATTTTACGGAGGATGCTCAGTTTGAACGAAGTGGTTGACTTTGTAATAGTAAGTGCCAGAAAGGGCGAATACATCTGATTTATTACGGTGAAAGAAGCTTCCACGAACATATGTGAATAAATGAGTTGCAACTACATTGATCTCCGCTGATAGCTATCACACGCTCTCTCATGTCAGCGTAAGTATCAAGGCTGCCACAGGAGTATTTGATATTGTTCGATATTTTTGCAGGTCTGAATTTATGACGAACATATGATGTATTAGTGAGAAACAAAGTAGACTCGACTAAGATAGAATTTGGTTCTCGAGGTTTATGAGAGACACTTATAAAATTACCTGAGAGTTAAATCAGGGCTGGAGAAAGCATTTAGGTAAACCAGGCTTAGGGGATTTGTATTGAGAGGCTATAAATGATGAACTCCATAGGATATATGGAATAGTTGAGGAAATAGTAGAAGGCCTAAAGATTATCGTAAGGAAGAATAATTGTCTGGATTTGTTGAACCTCCATGGATGTTGAGATTTTTTGTAAATAAACCTGCTTTGTTGAATTAAATTACTTCAGTTTCCTTGAGATATGAAAGGGTGAGAAATATAAGTTTGAACACGGAGTTGGTATTAATACCCTAATATAATATATCTAAACACCACTAGCACGAGGTAGTCGCTGTATAACAACAAGGAGGGAAGAACGGACACTGGGAATAATAAGGACGAACCAAATCTCATCCAAGAACTTACACCTCTGGTAGAAGGACCAGTATTGAGGATAGCCTCACTTGGGAGATAGTTAAACAACACATAACTAGGCCTGCCTCAGCCACCCAGTTATAGTTAAAATTGGGCAGGGACCACCACCGGCTCGGTCACACATTCTCATCTCACGTACTTTTAGTTTAATTCATTGTTTTTTGACATTTCTTTTTCTTTGCTTTTACATTCAGTTTAATTCAATATCCTTCATACTCTATTTTCTTTAATTTTTACCACATTGTTCCAAAGTTGGTCGATTGTGGTTGTATGCTTTTGTGCATACTTTTTGTTAAGTTGAGTTGACTTAAATTTCATATTCACTTTTTCATTATTGATTAATATATATCATGTTGTATTATTATATGATTATGTAAATTTGACTCACCTCTTTCCGCGAGTATTAAAGAAAAAAAATTTAATAGAATTAAATTTTTTGGCGAGGTTTGTAAGGAAGCTGTAGCGGCCTTTCTTAGTCCGTAACAGGCTTTAACAGACATGGCAGTCTCAGGTCCTGCCTCTGTTAAAAGATTACACTCCAACTTAGATGATGGTAATAATTGTCTATGAGTTTTATTTTCTTCGCGCACGTTTGTGCACTATTGGGAGTATGGGTTATCCCGTGCGCACGTGTTGCCAAACAGGAGTCAACGTCAGAGCTTTGTGATGGAAGCTGATATCCCAAGATCAGTCCATTGGTCTGGGAATTGTATACCCGTGTACTGGGTGGATATTATTATGATTTGACCCGTCCTTCTGATTTGAAGATGTGGACAGTGGTCGTCCACGTAAGTGTGATCTCTCTGAAGAGCGCGCAAGTATTATGATATTTTTTATATAATAATTTTGTTCAAGACGTGAGCATCTAGTTGGAATCGACGTCCAGTCGGTTTCAAAATGGATTCACGATTGAAAATGTAACTTTGTAAGCCGACAGATGCTTAAAAAGGAATTATGGAAAATTAACGTGGATTTTTGTGGAAATGATTCATTAGACAGCCGTCTTGAGAGTTTCGGCTTATAGCAGAGGTGACTCAAATGTAATATATAAATATGTCTATACGCCAAGGAAGTCTTTGGTAGGAAGATGTTCAGTTATTCTCATCATCATCATCATCAGTTGCCATCTCCACAACGAAGGTTGGCTGTAATGGATCTCCAACGTCTTCTGTCTCTTGTCTTGGTGGTACACTCTGATAGACTCTTTCCCGTCCATCTCTTGATGTTATCTTCCCACTTATAGCGCTGTCTTCCCCTTGCACGTTTGCCTTCAACTCTCCCTTCTGTTATGGTCTTCTGCAAGGTGTTATGCCTTTTTATGTGGCCAAAGTATTTTAGCTGCCGAACTTTGACCTCTCTCATTAGTTCTCTTTTCATACCTAGATTTTCTAGGACCTCCTTATTTGTTTTCATCTCTTTCCATGAGATACGCCCCATTCTTCTATATATCCACATTTCAAGAGCCTCAATTCTTTCTTCCAAATGCTTATTCATCGTCCATGTTTCTGCACCATACAGAAATGCAGAATATATATAACACTTTATGATTCTCAGTTTTAATTTATGAGATAACTGTTTGGATGTCAGTATATGTTTCATGTTGTTGAATGTAGCTTTGGCCATTCCTATTCTCTTCTTGATTTCTGTTTCACATCTGCCATCTTCTGTTATTATATG
Source organism: Oreohelix idahoensis (assembly GCA_024509875.1). Taxonomy (NCBI): domain Eukaryota; kingdom Metazoa; phylum Mollusca; class Gastropoda; order Stylommatophora; family Oreohelicidae; genus Oreohelix; species Oreohelix idahoensis. Next base: position 316,635 of record JAMPIV010008196.1, on the reverse strand, counting down.
ACCAAGATATACGTAGCTCTTGACTTGTTCCAGGATTTTCCCATTTACGCTTATCTTTAATGTGGGTTTATCGTCTGTTTTGCTAATTATCATAGTTTTAGTTTTCTCAATATTAATGTCGAGTCCATATTCATGACTTATACTGTTCACTTGCTTCACTAGTTCTTGTAACTCCTGTTCGCTTTCAGCTAACAACACGGTATCATCTGCATATCTAAGGTTGTTTATTGATCTTCCACTGATGTTCAGTCCTGGTATTTCCTGTATCTGTTTGAAAATTTTTTCGGTGTATAAATTAAATAGGCAGGGGGACAGCACACAACCTTGTCTGACACCTCTTTTTATGTCTATGTATGGTGAATAATTCCTTCCCGATCTTACTGTGGCAGTTTGCTCCCAATAAAGGTTACTGAGTATTCTTATATCTTTTCCATCAATACCTATGTCTTTGAGGCATTCAATTATTTTCTCATGATGGACTCTGTCAAAAGCCTTCTTATAGTCAATGAAGCACATATACATACTTTTTTGGACCTCTGTATATTTTTCTGCTAATCTTCTTAGGCAAAATATTGCCTCTCTTGTTCCACTGTTCCGTCTAAAACCAAACTGTTCTTCTTGGATTTCGCTGTCTACTTTACTTTTTATTCTTTCCTGTATGATTTTGAGCAGTATCTTAATTGCATGACTCATCAGGCTGATTGTTCTGAAGTCTGAACATTCTGTTGCATTTGGTTTTTTGGGCAATGTTATAAAAACTGATGTCTTCATGTCGTGTGGTAAATATCCTGTATTGTATATATCATTGCATATTTCTGTGATTGTATCTATACCAAAGCTCTCCAGAGCTTCTATCATTTCAATGTTTATGTTATCCATGCCTGCTGATCTTCCTTTTTGTATCATATGAATGGCATTCTCTACTTCTGATCTGAGAATGTTTGGGCCTTCATTAGAATCTGGTGATGGTTTTTTACCTCTGTTGTCCTCGAATAGTTCTTTTACGTATTCTGCCCATCTGTTTGATATGTCTTTCTCATCAAGTAATATTACACCATTTTTGTTCTTGATACAGCTTCCTCCTTGTGCAAACCGCGACCGATTTGATAATTTCTTTATTTCTTCATGCATATCTCTTGTCATGTGCTTCGCTTCCAAGTCTTCTATTTCCTTACATTTTGTTTCTATCCACCGTTCTTTTGCTTCTCTACACATAGTACGTATGTCATTGTCTATTGTTTTATATTCTGGAGTGTTTTTTGCTTTCTTTCTTTCTGCCATTTTATTCAAGATGTCATCTGTCATCCAAATTTGATTTTTCTTAGACTCCTTTTTAGGTAAATTTGCATTTGCTGATTGTATGCTTGTTTTTAAGCATTCCCATTTTGCGGTTGTTTTTTCTTCTGGGTTTTCTCTTCTATACTGCTCCATGCTTTCTGTCAATAACTGTTGGTATTTATTTTTGACGTCGATTAAATATTTCTGTTTTATATCTGGTTGTTTCAGCGCTGATATTTCTATCTGGGGTTCCTCCTGTCTTCTGTTTCCTGCTCTTTTCAGCTTTATATTTACTTTGATGACAACTGGATTGTGATCTGAATTTATGTCAGCGCCAGGATGTGTCTTTGCACTTGTGACACTGTTCTTAAATCTATGTTTTATCATGATATAGTCGATTTGATTACGTGTTACATCTCCTGGGCTTTTCCATGTGTATAATTTCCTTGGGTGATGTTCAAAAAAGGTGTTACATATGACCAGCTGGTTTTCTTCACAGAACTGGATAAGTCTGTCTCCTCTATCATTTCTTGTCCCTAATCCATACTGTCCTACTATTTTCTTGTATTTTCCTTTTCCTACTTTTGCATTCATATCACCCATTACTATCAACACATCTGTAGATTTGACTGGTTTAAGTGTGTGTTGTAGCTCTTCATAGTATTCTTCTATTTCTTCCTCGCTGTAATCTTTAGTTGGTGCATGTTGCAAGTGGAACTTATGGAAGGGGAAGTAATCTTTAGAATGTTTTGAACATATTAAATTTCGAGTTGCAACGCTTGATTAAGCGGATACTTGTTTGACTTTAGGATAGAATTATCTTTTCCTATTTTCGGGTGACAGAGTACAGATAAGCGTGTGAACGCTGTTTAATGTATTTATTCTGTACTGTTTTGAGTCATGTGAATAGCTCGCTAGTCTGCATGTGTTATCGAGAACGGTGTTCAAGACAACCGAATCTCGTGACGGGTTTTTGGCGGGACTAGTGTGTGATTTAGGGAGTTGTGTTTTGGGCGTGGACCGTGTAGGTCGAGTCCCAGTGTTTTTTGGATAATGTATGCCTACGTAGGATTTGAGAAAATGTCGACTTATATATTTCGCTGTGTGTACAGCCTATGTGATACACTGCAGTGAAGATTTGTTTAGGCCATATGAACCTTATTATAGCTGCCGGGTGATGCAGGCTTCGCTGTGTATTAAGGTACTTTTGTAGGCCATATTATATATTAACTGCAGTGTGGAGATGTATGAAGCTATTAAGCTATTATCAGTCCAGGATTAGGACAGGCCATATTATATATTAACTGCAGTGTGGAGATGTATGAAGCTATTAAGCTATTATTAGTCCAGGATTAGGACAGGCCATATTATGTTTAGCTGCAGTATGAAGATTTGTGAAGCTGTTAAGCTATTATAAGTCCAGGATTAGGACAGGCCATATTATATATTAACTGCAGTGTGGAGATGTATGAAGCTATTAAGCTATTTTCAGTCCAGGATTAGGACAGGCCATATTATATATTAACTGCAGTGTGGAGATGTATGAAGCTATTAAGCTATTATAAGTCCAGGATTAGGACAGGCCGTATTAGGAATCAATGCAGTATTATATTATATTGACTAGTGTTTATGCTAGCGAATGCGAGTACATTTATGCATATAACATTCATACTGAAACCACTTTGTTACATTTATGGTGGTTTTCAGTCAACAGGATCTGACATCTACGACTATTCGCGTCGATAGCCTAAGTGACGTAGTTTTCGTATCATTGGATATCATTTAAGATGTGCCTGAGTGGCGTATACGATTAAGAAATTGTTACCTCTACAGTGATATGTACTTGAAGCAAGAGGATAAAGTGAATCAAATTTTGTCCACCAGACCATAACATATCTAGAGGATCAGTCACTACAAGTTGAAAATAATACGTATGACTTGCACGTGACAAGAGTGTAGAACACTTGACTTTGTTATAATTAGCCTTATGTAGGCGTGGCTTGAATCTCCTGTACTTCAGAACTGTGACCTAGTTATTATCTGCGTGGGTGGCGCATTTGAGAAACAACACACGCTTTATTTGGTAGAAGGCAACTTTACAACAGTAGCAATTGACGTCCTATTTCGTGCCTATAGACTACAACAGCATCTGCAGTGGTCAAGAGCGTTCAATTAGACTTGGACAGTATTTGTACCAGCATTTGTACGGGTTGTCACAGATTTCTGCAATATTCGAGTTACCTGTGCCAGTTGTCACCATCACAAGTTCAAGATGTTATGATACACGGAGTTGCCGTGTGCATTTCAGACTACAGAAGAGTCAAGAGTTGCAGTGTGTGCTGTATTATGGTTCCTGTCAACTTGTGCATTGTTAAGCACATATCATATTGACGAAATTACCTGAAGAGAAACGAATCAAGTTGCAGTGCTTTCCCGCAGTGGAGGTTTTAGCAGTCTATGTGATATCCAGTGTCGTGGCGGAAAAGAAGCGGGATCATTGACAGATAAGTGATTGTGTCTTGTGTAAATTGTGTCACTTCATATATGTCGCTAGGCCTCCCTAATTGCTCATTTTGTTATTATTGTTGTTTATGTCTAATTTGACATATGATTAAGATTTGATGCATAGGTGTTAATGGCTGTTGACATATGTCGATTTTCCTGATAATGATGTGACTTGATAAAGGTGCTATAAAAAGGAATTGGTGATACAGAATTGAGGAATAAGCTCATTTCTTGACAAATAGTTAACTTTGTGAGCTGGAGGGTAATTGTCAAACCTTTTGCGACAGTAATTTGTCATAACTATAAGTGATTACTATATATAGTTGATTAAGTAAGTGAATCACCATGGATCGTGATATGTGCCCTACAGATATAAGGCCTATGTTGGAGTCTGCATTGGTGGTAGGTAGAGATGGTAAGGGATTGAGAGGTGCACGACTTGGAGTATGGATCATGGACGATTTTTTGGTTAATGTATCGGCATCTCTAGAGTTATTTGCTGAACATAACTTTAAGCTTCTGTGTAATTCAATAATGGCTAAGGATTTGGTGAATTTGCTACGGCACCTTCGTGTGTTTTTACAACAGTATATTGAACTTGAACACGGACATATAATGCAAAGCATGTTCAAAATAATCCACAACCATACATCTGATGAGCAGGAAAGGGAATTGAGAATTGAGAAACAAGCAAAAGTAAACAAACAAAGTGCTCTACAGCAAAGGGAGAATTTCCTAGAAGGTGTTGCTAAAGAGAGCGAACTACAGGCAACTGTGTATAAGCTTAAAAGTGAGATACTTGAATCAAACTCAGAACTTTCTAGTGCACAAGCTACATTAAATTCAGCTTTAAGCAAAGTCCAAGACTTGGAAGCTCAGATAGGTAATCTCACGCGGGAACTTCAAGAACAGAAAGAGATGTATGAGAAATTGAAGGTTGAGAGAAATGTCTGTGAGAAGACTTATAAAGATATGCTTCAGGATGTGTTGGATGACAATGATATTCTCAGTCGCCAACTGAAAGAAAAGAGTAATGTATCCTCGGAGAATATGAATGAGTTAAAGGCACAAGCTGCTCAAATCCAAGGACTTCAGGCTCAAGTGGCTCGACTTCAGCCACAGATAGAAGAGGTTCAAAAGATGAGATTGAGGAAACTAGCGCGACAGAGGAGAGCAAGCAAAGAAAAGGATGTAAAGGTGAAATTAGAAGAGTTAACTATGGAGAAAGAGAAGGTCGCTAAAATTGAAAATTTGCTAGCAGAAGAAAGCGACAAAGTTTTGGCTGTTAAGGAGTTAAATAAAAGGTTAAGTGAAACGATTTCACTTAAAGATAATGAAATTGCGGAAGCAAGGGAAAGAATATTTGGCTTACTAGATATGGTTTTGAAAAACAATATGAAGTCTTCTGTCAATGTTGACAATGATAGACAGAAAGTAGCTCAGAGAGAGGTCATTCATGGTAAAGACAGATCTTATCGTGGTAAATACAACTTTCCTAGTTCTAATATTACTGATAGTTCCAGTAACAATTCTTGGCGTCAGACCAACAAAGATTCTAGTGTAACAGGCAGTTCTGTTGGTCAGGAAAAGAAAGGTGATATATTTCAGGTCAAGACTCATAAGAGCAAATATTTGTCTACTACTGGAAATACTCAGAAATTAATAGCGGGTGTTGAGACTATTACTACTTGTTCCAAAGATGAAACCCATATGCGGAACAATAGAGATACTATTGTTTCTGGCAGTTATCAAACTCAGCACAGTCAGTTTGAAACTATTGGTAAATATATTCCCATAGGGGAAAAGAAAAACAGTTCTAGTAAGAGAGATAACCCCAAGATTAAACAGTACCAAGGGAGATCAGTAAATAATAATTTTCCCTCTCGTAGATACTGTAGACAATTTAACAAATCTCAAAGTTTTGATTGTAAGAATGTTGGAAAGTATGATAGAGATAATAGCTTTTCAAATGTTGCTTTACATCACCAGAGTAATGTTCCTCAACAAAAGACTAAAGTGATTATTTGTAAACAAGGCAACGGTAATAATAAGTATTTTGATCATAGATCAAATAATAAGCGCAATTGTGCTAATTTTGTTCAACATGAGCCCAGAGTCATTTATAATCAAAGTAAACAGAGTAAAAATAACAGTGGATGCTTGAATACTATTGATTGCTCTACTTGTTGTTGTGAATGTGAGACTTTGTTTCAGCGTAAGACAGCGGCGACATTCAAGGTCGGTCATGTTGTCCCCAAGAATTCTATGATATCTACATGTGATAGAGAGAGCTAGTGACATCGTGAAGAGACCGGGTTTTTACACAAGCCGGTGTTGGGTAATTGTAAACGTGATTTCTACGTTTTTCTCATTAAATTTCACTATTGAGTAAAATGGAAATTTTATTTGTATTTGTTGACAGAAGCTACGTTGCGATAAGAGTCAAGGCTTCTGCGACATATTGACGGTCAGAAATGTGAGTCAACTTTCCGCTCGAGTAGTCAACCGAAACCTGTCAGCGTCAAACTAAATCTGAGGTGTTGCTTACTGAAGGTCAAGCATGTTTACAAGAGAGTGGGAAATTTTACGGCGTATTTTTTTTCCTTAGATAGTAAATATTTTTGTATTCTATATTAGTACATGACATGTTGTTGTTTTGAAATAACATATAATTTTGTTGTAATGATTATTTCTATGCATCATTTGATTGCCATAATTTTTTATTGTTATTTATATGTCTGTAGTTTGATGATGTATTGATACATTTTTATGCTATTTATATATTATTGTGTTGATAATGTGTAGTATGTAATTATTATCCTTTATACTACTCTGTTCAACTTAGAATTTTTGCAACTGTGTTGTTTAGGATAGTTTTGTACATGATGAGATTGCACAAACTCATTTATTGTGTTGATGTAGTGGTTACTTTTAGATAGTCCTGAGTGTTCGTTATTCACTTAATTTATATTTTTCTCATGTTTTGATGTCATGATTAATTAATATATAGAACATACAGAGAAGATGTGTATTATCTGGTATGTTGTGAAATGTAATTTTGAAAATAGCTTGCATGTATCATACATGATCTTGTATTTGGATTTGTTAACTTTTTGTGAAACTTCGATTTTTCCAGAACTTGATTTTCTTGCCAGTCAGACATGTAGATTATTTTCTTAGCAGATTATTTTAAATAAAAAAATTATTTTTTGTAGATATTTTTATAGAACCTTTTTTATATTTCATAGTAATAACAGATTGTAGATTTATTTATAGATGTATATCTTATCGATTTGAATAAGAGATAAAGTTATAGCTAAATAGCATTGTACGGAGCTGAACGTAATTGTCAGCAGAAAGAACTTAAAGGATAAATTAAATTTACATGTGTTGATTTAAAGGTTTCTTCGAGATAGGATTTTTGTTTTATATTTCACTCATTTTGTTAAAATATTGATTTCATTATTAGGCTTTACTTAAAGTATTACTGAATTACTTAAAAATTAAATACTGTTTTTATGTAACTTATCGAGAAAAAAAATATGTTTGTACGGTACTGTTGAAAAAAATGATTTTTTTTTTTTTTTTTGGCATTGTAATTTTTTGTTGTGTGTGCCCAGCATTTGACTTCGTGATATCATTGATATGTAGTTTGATTAGTTCTTGTAAAAAGTTGTTTTTTATTATGATGTATTTTTTATTTTTAGCGCTTGATTGTGCGTTGGTCGTATTAGTTATAGTAATGCTATTACTTGTTTGTTCGATGCCTATAATTTATTTATGTTAGTTTTGTATAACTCTTATAACTTAGTTAAATTACTTATTAGGTTTTGTTTAGTTGTAAATTATTTTTTGGTGGTGTTAGTATAGATATACTTTGATATTTTGTGTTGTGCTTTTCGATCATGTTTATATATTTTTTTTTGAATAGGTTATCTGATCAAAACAGTTATTAGTATGTATCGTTATTGACTTTCTCTGCGTTCGTGCCTTTGCTTTCTATCTGTCTTTGGTAACTATTCTTCATTTCATTCCTCCTTTTCTGTTGTCTTTTCGGTATGGATTTCATATCTTGTTTATACTTTCGTACCTCATCTTCGTTTTACTTGATTCTATTTGTATACTTTGTCCTTTCAACACTTATACCTCTATTCTTTGTATTGTTGGAGTGGTTATATGACTTGATATAACATATCTATTTATGATAGTTGTATTTATTTTACATGTAATTGTCCAACTTAATTATGAGTATATAGTATTGTTGAGTTCTTACTTTCATTTTTTACAGATCATTCTTCTTTTGATTGATCTTGTGTTTTCTTTTTCGATCGGTTGTTGTCGGTTTGGTTTGTACTACGTATAATTGACTTAATTTTGGAACTCATCACATTTGTATATTTAGCTAATTACTTTTTATACTTAGCTGATTATGCTGTATGCTTTAATTGCTACTTTACACTTTAATGCTGATATTTGTTGTAGATATAATTTGATTTAAAATAAGATGATTTTTGTAAGCATATGTTAGAGCTTCATTTTCTTCTAAATTTTTTGTTTTTGGGACTTAATTTTTTTCAAAAAAATGATAGAATCATTTTTTTCCCCGGAGCGGGTGGTAACTGTTGCAAGTGGAACTTATGGAAGGGGAAGTAATCTTTAGAATGTTTTGAACATATTAAATTTCGAGTTGCAACGCTTGATTAAGCGGATACTTGTTTGACTTTAGGATAGAATTATCTTTTCCTATTTTCGGGTGACAGAGTACAGATAAGCGTGTGAACGCTGTTTAATGTATTTATTCTGTACTGTTTTGAGTCATGTGAATAGCTCGCTAGTCTGCATGTGTTATCGAGAACGGTGTTCAAGACAACCGAATCTCGTGACGGGTTTTTGGCGGGACTAGTGTGTGATTTAGGGAGTTGTGTTTTGGGCGTGGACCGTGTAGGTCGAGTCCCAGTGTTTTTTGGATAATGTATGCCTACGTAGGATTTGAGAAAATGTCGACTTATATATTTCGCTGTGTGTACAGCCTATGTGATACACTGCAGTGAAGATTTGTTTAGGCCATATGAACCTTATTATAGCTGCCGGGTGATGCAGGCTTCGCTGTGTATTAAGGTACTTTTGTAGGCCATATTATATATTAACTGCAGTGTGGAGATGTATGAAGCTATTAAGCTATTATCAGTCCAGGATTAGGACAGGCCATATTATATATTAACTGCAGTGTGGAGATGTATGAAGCTATTAAGCTATTATTAGTCCAGGATTAGGACAGGCCATATTATGTTTAGCTGCAGTATGAAGATTTGTGAAGCTGTTAAGCTATTATAAGTCCAGGATTAGGACAGGCCATATTATATATTAACTGCAGTGTGGAGATGTATGAAGCTATTAAGCTATTATCAGTCCAGGATTAGGACAGGCCATATTATATATTAACTGCAGTGTGGAGATGTATGAAGCTATTAAGCTATTATAAGTCCAGGATTAGGACAGGCCGTATTAGGTATTGATGCAGTGTGGAGATTATATACTATGATTCGTGTTTTGCTGTCGAATGTGTGTCATTTATGTCATCGTATCTGTGTTGTAACGGAATAAACAGTATCGAACTGTTCCAGTCGTTTGCAACCCTTCTTGACTCCTGCATGTACCCTTATGTACGTACTGTGGTGTGCGAACATATCAACACACACCCAGGTCAACATTCCAGACACAGTGACAGGTCAGCAGCACACATATATTGAATTAGCCTGTGTGGCGATGATATAGACCAAACCACTACACTCGCAACAGTGGGTGTAAACAGACTAATAACATTAACGTTTAATTACATTCAGTGAGAAACCAGCAAACCTAGTCGGTATCAGTGCATAAGTTTGTAAGATTGATATGTCGAATGGCTTTGCTCTCATCTTTAGTAACATCATTCTGTCATTGTGTGTCCAGTATCCACATACGTATTTTTCTAACTCCTTCTTTATCAACATTCCTACCCCTCTTTCGTGTTTTTCTCCTCCTGAGTGTATAAGCGTGTACTGGTCTCTTGTTATGTAGCCTGTATCCAAAAGTCTTGCCTCTGCAACTCCCAGTATATCGAGTTTCATGTCGGTTGCCTCTAATATAAGATTCTTCCAGCTTTCCAGTTATTCTACTATGATTAATTACGAGGCCAGTAAAGTAAAGGACATACTTATTAGAGAGACCTTAGATGTGAGGAAACCTAATGAGGATCTCGCTGTCATTGTCAAGGTCAAAGGACTATTGAATGTCACCTTATAATCTAACTGCCTCATCGTCAATATGTACTCTATGATAATAATTCCATATGCTCAGTCATAAATTACTTAAAGGATTCTAGCATGGAACTGACTAATTGTATTTTAAAAATGAATATTACGCTATTTACCGTCCTGTTGAATGTTAACCGTTATTCGTCAAGATCAAATGTCTGGTCTCGTCAACCGTGCTATGTCAATAAAATTGAATGAACTTTACGCCAGCGAGTTGAATACTAGTGTTACGTACATTTATTACCTAAGGGGGTAGTCTTCGGTCCTGCCAAATGTACGCACCAGTCTTGATGTAGTGATATTATTTGTGCGGTCGAATGATTCGCGCACTGACGTGCACAAAGCAGTGTGTGTTGCTTTGGGACGCACGGGTAACCTAGTTGAGTAGTTTTCTGACGTCATGATTTGAAGGGCAACATGGACTTGGCTTATGTCCGTGATTGATATAATATGTTAGTATTCCTTGGCATGTTTATGGAAGCCATTTATTCTAGTGATCTGTATTGGTCTTCAGGTCGAAACCAATAGCAGCAATGTCACGTAAGTTATCGCCCCACTTCTTATTGAATGCTGTATTTAAGGCCGCTCTTATACTAGTCTAGTGGGAATATGTTATTCCTAGAATGGACCTACAGAGTCGTTAGCCTTTAGGATTCGTATCGTAGAAGAAGGATTCCTACGAGTGGAAGAAGTTATTGATTACCTTATGCACATGTTTTAATATGCTGTTACAACAATGCCAGAAGCGTGGCATAGAATGGGAGAGGTTAGTCAACTGGAATCTCTAACCTGTTCGTATTATCGTGTATGACTTTGTTTGAAACTATATGCTATCTAACGTTATGTTTTGGAGAACGTATGGGATTGTGAAGTATGATATGGAAGATTTTATCCTGGAGTATGAATACGTTACCATGATAGACGTCCTTGAAGGAAGGTCAATGGACTTGAATGAGAAGAATATTATACGGTAACAGTTTTGTGATCCTTAGTCATTTGAGTCAGAGGACTTTATTGGTAGAGAATCTTCAGGAACTTTAAAAGTAATTACCATTATGCTGATGTATGATCTTTGCGCCTGTGACGATGTTAGTCTTGTCCACTCCGTATGTGTCATGTTGAATAAAATCTATGTACAGTCATCACCGACTTATGTACTGCCAGTACTTGCCCAGTTCACCCAGTTCAACACTACTTGTTGAAGTTCGCTTGAAGAATATTGTTGACATTCGTTCATTTTAACCATTCGCGTTTTAAGCTACCTCTTCACCAGTATAAACTGTACTCAACCATAAAACGGAGTCAACAGTAATTGGTGTGCCAGTCTGGTTTTGAAATCAAGAATTTCACAGGAAACGTACCCAATACAATTATCATTAATGGAAGATCTGAACTTTCAAGGCGACAACATCTTGGGATCATCTGAAGATCTGAACTTTCAAGGCGACAACATCTTGGGATCATCTCTTTGTCACTATTACGTGCAAGCTGTGGTCTAATACTCAGAACGAAGTATTTTATCCTCACACGTACATACACGGAGACGAGGCACATTGGTTTTTTTTCCTGCACGCGAGATGAGTATAACGTGTTGTCGTTGTACCCTTTATTACGTTTAGCTGTGCCTTAAATAATTATGTCCATATTTATATTTTCCTTGTTATATGTTATATGTTGTTCATTTGTCGTGGGAGGTAGGGAGGTTGATCTGACGAACGAGATCCATCTCGAAGCCAATTCGGGCTCTTCGTCAGATGTTCTGTAGGGCTCATTTTGTAAGTTTCAATTGAGCGATAATTCCGGTACAAGGCTAGAAACCTTGCCGAAGTTCCGATCGCTAGTTGCTTCTTATAATAGTATCTATTTAGCTGTTTCGTCACGTTTAATTGTTGTTTTTGGTATTTATTTTACTCGTACCTTAGTTTTATAATGTATTTTGTTTGTATATTACGTCATTCTCACCTTTCCTGTCGTTCAGTTTTTTACAAAACCTATGTTTTTACACTGTGTTGTCAATTGTACTGTTAATTATCTGATCGTAGTTATCGTCGTATATTTTTACGATATTCTATTTTAGTTATACATTTTTATTTTTTTGATTTCTACGATTGTGTTCACCCGTCCAGTTTATCATGTCTTGCCGATTGTGTTTCTATTGTCTTTCTCGTTGTTCATTTCATGACATTTGATTACATAAATTTATTGATTAATAACATATTTAATAACTATATGATAACATTATACCGTTCTAAGGACAGGAACGAAGAACACTTGTTATAATAACAAGGTTAACTAATTTATATTGATTAATTATCATTTTAAATATCTAGAGTACTGTGACTACTTATATAGAATAATGTATTCATTCGATTATTTCATTAAGCAAGCAAAAGCTTTGCAAATACCTGCTGAAGAGGTACGACAATTCGCTATGTCGGAATATAAAGAATCTCAAAGGTTGGAAGCTCAAAGATTGGAAGCTGAAAAGTTAAGATTGGAAAATTTGAAATTTGAGGCTGAGGAACAAGAGAAGAAGATGAAATTTGAGGCAGATCAAAAACGGATTGAGGCTGAGGAACAAGAGAAGAAGATGAAATTTGAGGCTGAGGAACAAGAGAAGAAGATGAAATTTGAGGTAGATCAAAAACGGATTGATGCTGAGGAACATGAAAAGAAGAGGAAATTTATAGCTGAGGAAGAGGAGAAAAAAATGAGATTAGCCGCTGAATTAGAAGATAAACGAGTTCAAAAGGAAATGGAACAGAAACAAAAAGAAATGGAAGATAGGAGATTAATAGCTGAACAAAATGTAAAACGACTTCAGCTTGAGATGGAAGAGAATGAAAAAAAACGACAGCATGAACTGAAATTAGCAGAGTCAGAATATGAGAGAATTAGGTTTACTCAGGAAGCTAATTCTCAGAGAACTTTTGAAAGCCAAACTCCATCCAGACATGATTATTTTAAGGAAATTCACCTTAAATTACCAAAATTTAATCCCCCGTCTGATGACGTAATATTCTTCCTAGATAGGTTTGAGGCCACTTGTGGATCTTATAACGTGGATAAAGCGCTATACTGTACATATTTATCCAGATTACTTACAGGGGATGCATTAGCAGTTTATCATACCACCAGCATTGGTGAGAAAAATGACTATAATGCTCTTAGAGCAGCACTTCTGCAAAAATTCCAAATGACAGAAGACGAATATCGTTTAAGATTTCATACATTACTACCTCAATCTGGCAGAAATTTTAGTGATTTTCTGTCACAGATACGACTAACATTAGAAAGATGGATTGAATTATCCAAAATTGAAAAGTCATATGAAGGTCTCTTCGATTTACTGATGCGCGATAAGGTACTTTCGTCTGTAAATCCTACATTTCTCGCATTTTTACACGAACGGAAACCTTTATCTATGAAAGGCTTAGAAGAACATGCAAAAAATTTTTGTACTGCTCACCCAAACATGGATCTAAGTAACGCACAGATTAAGAATGAATTGCCTGTTGCTTTTGCAGCACAACAAAACAATTTTTCACGAAATCGTTCCTTTAGTGCTGACAGGTATGTCAATAAGGGAAATAATTACAATTTTAACAATGATAACTTTTACAAAGGGAAGCAATTTCAACAATCTGCTCCATTTAATGTTTCTTGGAACCAAGCTCACAGATCGCGAGATTTTGGTAACAATAATTTTAAAAATAATCAAGGACATTATAATAAACAAAACTGGAGATCAAAATCTCAGGGTCCGCAAAACAGACAAGGTTCTTGGAATAAAAATTTTAAAGAACAGCATAACTTTAATTATACAAACTATCGGACTTATCCAAATTTTAACTCTAGTAGAAAAGACAATTTTGGCAATTTTAATGACAAAAATCACAATCGATCGCGCCGACGAGATAGATCGTCGAGTAATACAGGTAGACATTCTAATGTTGCTTTTAGTGATACACAGGCTAACATTGAACAGGGTAAAGGAGCTGAAACTCATAATGCTATGTGTTGTTCTCTTGATTGTACCCAAGTCAAAGATTGTTCAGAATGCTCTACTCTTTTCCAGCCCAAGGCGATCACGACGCTGCGTTGCGGACATACCTTGCCTAGTCTACCTGCAGTCTGTACGGCCACTGCTGCGTCAGTACACCAGGGACAGGGCTCTCTTAAGTTTAACAGAGGATTTGTTAACAATATTTCATGCTCTCTTTTATTCGACTCAGGTTGTACCACTGTGGGCGTCCGGACTTCGCTGATCGACCCTAGTTGTGCGACGGGCAGGGTTGTGAAATGTGTGACGTTTGGCGGAACTGTGGAAACATTTCCCACAGCCATTATAACACTTCATACACCATTTTTTTCAGGACAGATCCAGGCTTGTCTTCTTCCAAATCCAATTTGTGATTTAATACTTGGTCGCATACATGGTATTAAAGAGTGTTCACCACAGCAAATTGCTGAATGGGAAGAGCGACATATTCAAACTGCAAATGCAGTAGTGACTAGAGCGCAAGCTACTAATATGTCGCATGATACACCTATTGAACCTACAGTTCATACCACTTGTGATGATGATGCTCCTATTTCACGGGAGTTGTTTGCAACATTGCAAAAGAATGATGATTCATTAAAAAAAATTTTTCAGTATGTGAACAAAAAGAATACCAGCAACAAACTTGCAAAATCTAGACATGACTTTATACTTAAAAATGGGATTTTGGTTAGAGTAATACGGGAAAAGGATTCATCCTTATGTTATCAGATCTTAGTCCCATCCTCTATGAGATCTCGTATATTACGACATGCGCATGACTCGCAATGTGCGGGCCATATGGGTTTTTCGCGTACCAAATCCAGAGTGCTTTCGGCATTCTACTGGCCAGGCGTCCATAGGGACATCACTCTCTATTGTCGGTCCTGTTTGATATGTCAGGAAGTTAAGGTACGGGGTCCATTTCATGCGGCTCCTATTCAAGCTGCGGACATCCCGATTAGACCATTTGATAAAATGGCCATTGACATTATTGGTCCGATGCTTCCATCTGCTAGAGGGCATACGCATATCCTTACGTGCATTGATATGTGCACTCGTTGGCCTGAGGCCATCCCTCTCAAGAACACTTCATCTGCCAGTGTAGCAGAGGCATTGATGTTAATCTTCTCACGCATTGGTTTTCCACGGAAAATCTTGTCGGATCATGGGGTTCAGTTCATTTCTGAATCCATGTCTCAAGTTATGAAGACATTAGGTATAGACAGATCTCTTAGTTCTATTTATCATCCGATGTCAAATGGGTTAATTGAGCGTCTCAATAGGACACTCAAGCAGTTGTTGGGTAAGATGACTCAAGACCATCCCCAAGACTGGGATCGGGTCCTACCCGCTTGTCTCTTTGCGTATCGCGAAGTACAAAATCAAGCAACGGGGTTTTCTCCATTCCAGCTTGTTTTTGGCATGCAACCACGCGGTCCGATGTCGTTAATCCACGACTTATTGGTTGACGAGAATATTGAAGAGGAAACTCAATCCTCTTATGAGTATGTGATCTCTCTGAGAAAGAGAATCATAGATGCTTGTAGACTAGCTACTGCATCATCTGAACAAGCCAAAGAAAAAGCTCGTCTATTTGCAAACAAGTATAGACGTCTTCGCCAGCTCATACCTGGTGATGAAGCTTTTGTCTTACTACCTGCGCATAACAATCGTCTTTTAATTACCTGGAGAGGTCCTTTCAGGATCATCTCAAGAATATCCGATGTCGACTACATCGTTGATGTTAATGGTAAACATAAAACCTTCCACATTAACATGTTGAAGGAGTATTACTCACGTCCTGATTATCTACAGTCAGTGTTTCAGGCAACTGACGATCCTACACCTCCTATTCAACACTATTCTAGTTTGTCAGTCATCCAAGAAGAAGAATCTTCTTTCGATGATGTACAACTACCAATACCAGTTGTACCACTCCATTCCACTGAGAAATGGAATGATGTTACGATCTCATCTACTCTTTCGGCTGATCAACGTCAGCAAGTCTCTAATATTCTACACTCGTATGAGGATGTCCTCACTGACATCCCAGGTCATACGTCAGTCATCCAACATGACATTATTCTGACTGACGATACGCCTATTCGAGTTCGCCCATATCCTATTCCTTTACACTTTCGTGATAAGGTTGATAAGGAATTGGATGAGATGCTCCAATTAAATATAATTGAACCATCTTCATCACCATATTCTTCTTCCATGGTAATCATTAGGAAGAAAGACAACAATATACGTCTTTGCGTAGATTACAGGAAATTAAACAAAGTTACAAAATTCGATGCGGAACCATTACCTCTTTTAGACGACTTATTGGAGAGATTATCTCATGCTACATTCTTTTCGAAATTTGACCTTTCAAAGGGATATTGGCAAGTGCCACTCACTCCTAAAGCAAAGCCATTCACCGCTTTCTCGACACCACGGGGTCTTTTTCAATGGAATTTTATGCCATTCGGGTTAATGAATGCGCCAGCTACCTTTGTACGCATGATGCGCCGCATATTGTCTCATCGTCCCGATGTCATTACTTATATAGATGACATCTGTCTTTTCAGTGACTCTTGGGATGAACATATTCAGGGTTTAAAATCTTTACTTTCTACCTTACGGGATTATAACTTAACAGCGAAACCTTCAAAGGCTTTTGTCGGTTTTCATGACATCTCATTTCTGGGTCACCGCATAGGTCATGGTTTCATGTATACAGAAGACAGTAACGTCTCTAAAATTTTAAACATCTCAGCACCTAAGACAAAAAAACAAGTTAGGTCGCTTTTAGGACTAATACAGTTCTATTCAAAATTCATCCCTCATTTGTCTACTATAACTGCACCTTTTTCGTCTCTACTGAAGAAAGGCACATCTAATGTAATAAAGTGGTCGCAGGATCACCAAACGGCGTTAGACTATATAAAACAATTTTTTTCAAATGCACCTTTTTTGAGGTTGCCTGACAAAAATCTCACCTTCATTCTCCGCAGTGATGCAAGTTCTTACGCTATTGCTGCAGTTTTGATGCAGGAATATAACGGCACCTTATTTCCGGTTATGTACGTATCCAGAAAGCTCACGCCGAGCGAGACGAAATATTCCGTTCTGGATAAAGAGCTCCTTGCTCTTGTCTGGGCAATCACTAAACTGGATCGTTATCTTCTCGGATCACACTTTGTGGTGGAGTCTGACCAGAAAGCTCTTACCGCACTGAATACAGGGAACGTTAAGTCATCAAAGTCAGCGCGTTACGCTATAGCACTTCAACCGTTCCATTTTGAGATACGAGCTATTCCTGGAGTGCAGAATGTGTTCGCAGACTGTCTATCAAGATGCCCAAGTGAACGTGTCGAAACTAAACCACTTCCAGATGTTGGAACATCCTCACCGATAACATGAATAACTTTGTACATTGTTATTGATACTATATTAACGTTTTATTAGAACGGGAACATTGGTACTACAGTAACTTTTTATTAATATGGCAACATTGTTAAGAGCGACAAATATACATTTGTTATTCCTATGGAACATATTACACTACATAACGTGTTAGAGAATATATTATATCGTGTATGGAACATTGAGAACATTATCTCGTCGATTACTAACTAGTTGTAACGGAACAGTGACATATTGATAGTGATATTGCAATTACTTAGAATATATTGTTAACTAGTTATTTGTTAGTAATTAAGGAATATATAAATTAGATTAATTCAATTTAATCTATTTAATTGATTATGGATCACACACAAACTAACTTTCTTAGTTGTCAGGTAATACCTACATTCACGGGTCTTAGTTATGATATCTCACTTTTAGATCACTAGTCAACCATACTAGTGTTAGAAAAACATTAAGTGTGTTAATTCTTAATGTGTTTAATTTTGCATTGTTTCATTTTTGCACATTGTATTTTCAATTTCTCTGTTTTATTGATTCTCTTGTCATTGATCATCATCAGTGTTGCTGTTCATTTTCATTTTTGAAATCATATGTTTCAAATTTTGTTGAAAACTTAGTTGAATTTTATTATCATCTTTTTTTTTTTATGGTTTTTTTCATTTTTCATTTTCAAACTTGTTTTACCACATCGTTCCAAAGTAGGTCGTTTGTGGATGTGTGCTTTAATGCATACTATCATTTAGTTATATTCATTTCGTTTAATATTCTTTTCTTAATATGATATAACTTTATGCATTTCATATATCTTGTAGTTTTGACTCACCTCTCTCGGCTCTCGGGTACTTAGTTTGAAAAAAATTAATAGAATTAATTTTTTTAAGGGGAGGTGATAAGGTAGCTGTTACGTACATTTATTACCTAAGGGGGTAGTCTTCGGTCCTGCCAAATGTACACACCAGTCTTGATGTAGTGATATTATTTGTGCGGTCGAATGATTCGCGCACTGACGTGCACAAAGCAGTGTGTGTTGCTTTGGGACGCACGGGTAACCTAGTTGAGTAGTTTTCTGACGTCATGATTTGAAGGGCAACATGGACTTGGCTTATGTCCGTGATTGATATAATATGTTAGTATTCCTTGGCATGTTTATGGAAGCCATTTATTCTAGTGATCTGTATTGGTCTTCAGGTCGAAACCAATAGCAGCAATGTCACGTAAGTTATCGCCCCACTTCTTATTGAATGCTGTATTTAAGGCCGCTCTTATACTAGTCTAGCGGGAATATGTTATTCCTAGAATGGACCTACAGAGTCGTTAGCCTTTAGGATTCGTATCGTAGAAGAAGGATTCCTACGAGTGGAAGAAGTTATTGATTACCTTATGCACATGTTTTAATATGCTGTTACAACAATGCCAGAAGCGTGGCATAGAATGGGAGAGGTTAGTCAACTGGAATCTCTAACCTGTTCGTATTATCGTGTATGACTTTGTTTGAAACTATATGCTATCTAACGTTATGTTTTGGAGAACGTATGGGATTGTGAAGTATGATATGGAAGATTTTATCCTGGAGTATGAATACGTTACCATGATAGACGTCCTTGAAGGAAGGTCAATGGACTTGAATGAGAAGAATATTATACGGTAACAGTTTTGTGATCCTTAGTCATTTGAGTCAGAGGACTTTATTGGTAGAGAATCTTCAGGAACTTTAAAAGTAATTACCATTATGCTGATGTATGATCTTTGCGCCTGTGACGATGTTAGTCTTGTCCACTCCGTATGTGTCATGTTGAATAAAATCTATGTACAGTCATCACCGACTTATGTACTGCCAGTACTTGCCCAGTTCACCCAGTTCAACACTACTTGTTGAAGTTCGTTTGAAGAATATTGTTGACATTCGTTCATTTTAACCATTCGCGTTTTAAGCTACATCTTCACCAGTATAAACTGTACTCAACCATAAAACGGAGTCAACAACTAGTCTAGGCATATTTGACGTGCCCCTTGTTGGGATTCCTATTTGACTGTTTATCACATTTTAACTTTGAACATTCGCGTGCTAGTAGTCATCAGTAACCCACCCTGAAGAAACGACTACTACATCGTCTCATGTGATAATGTCGTTCATACTTTGACATTTTCAAGTTTATCATTATGAATGTTTGACATTGTATCGTCTAGTGATTTGGCAAACAAAGAACTTTAAGTAGACGATTACTAAAGGGAAATGAAAGGCCAGTTCTAACAACAAGTGAATATCAACTATAAAATGAAATATTATGAGTTAGATACAGTACCTATATCTGACTAGCAAGCAAAATTAAACAAAATCTAAAGAACCCTAGACAGAACTCGGGCAAATCTGTATTAACTATAACTGATTATTTGGGGGCTCGTCTGGGATCGCCTTAACCTGGATTATCTAGAGACAACGTCTTTTGCCACCCCACTACATATGTTGGAGGCCTTTATGATGAACTGTTCGAAGAAAGTAATGATTATTGTGCGGTATCAACGACTTCAAGGAGGCCAATACAACCGTTAATATGGCCAATCTTCAAGCTCTACGTATATAACAAATTCTAGTATCGATGAAGATCAGGATACAATTAACTTTGGTCAGAAACGAAAGGTACAATACAGAAATTTTCTGAATTTAGCCGTTACTCGTCTAACCGGCAATACTCAAAAAGGTGACGTCATCACGAACCCATCAACTGACAAGGTCAAAGGACATTTTGTTCAATCTGTGCAGACAAATCAAGTGTCTTTACAACGATATTCTAACAAGTTTCAACACTCAAGACAACGAAGACTAGTTGATTCGGTATCTAGAATCTTCCTGCCAGTTGTTACATATGCTTTTACTTACATGAAACTGCTAAAAATTCGTACTTTCTTATGCACAGACAAGTCGATGCCATGTATGAAGGGTTTTTTCTAAGGATAAAGCAGATAAGCAATCGTATCTGACGTCGAGTGTTGTCCGACCACTTATTTATAGTCACCTGTGCGTGTCACCCTTTCTTTTCTGCACAACCTATTCTTTCATTCTATGTTTATTTGTTTAAAATGTTAAATTTAGTTGGAGGTTGGAGTGCTTGCCATTTCTGAAATTTTCTCTAAACATTCTGAAATGTCAATGTACTATTAGGGATATTTGTTTGTATTACAGACAGAGAGAATTCCAGTGTTTTACCACTGTTAGAGATTTTCGGTCTCTGTCTTCAAACAATTTTTGCTTCATTCATGTTTAGATGCAGCGTCAGGTCGTACGTCATTTTTATTTAGCCAGCCTTATTTCCGTCACGTGATTTGTATTCCCGGTTGTTTCCTATCTACCCTTGTCTAACTGTAATTTTACAACGACTTTCGGTATTCGTGTGTGATTTTTCTGTCTTGTTAAACATATATATTTTCATATCTTTGTTCTATTTTAATATTGTCTTTGTTATACTTAGTTGCTTTATATTTGTTATGCAACGTGCTGTAATTCGAGTACCCACATCATTATCATCATCATTAACCTGTGCCATCCATCTCCATTGTCTTTGTATATTGCTCCTTACATAAATATGCTTTCCATTGGTATTAATAGCATTAATTACTGATCAGATTATAAAGGTTGAAATAATCTAATGATTATTTAATGTGTCATTGAATAGAAAAGTTAATTTTTTAAATATTACACGAGAATGTCGACTTTAGAGGATTTTCGACAAGAATGAATAAGGAAAGGCAAGTCAGGAGTGGAAATCGAGGACTATGCAGAAGCAAAATATAAATATTGTGCCCACAGAGACAGAATAGAGGAACGTGCGCTGAGGGCAAGAGAGCTTGAAAGAGAAAGACGTTGGCTATTGCACGCCACATCTGAGAAGTAATGAGGATGACTGGTGCTGGTAGCGTGGCACTAGTGTAGACTGTAGTTATGTGTGTTTCGCAGATGACGTGTGAATGTTTTGGGTGGTAACTGGGGGATTGTTTATTTTAGGACTGTGCGTGATAGCTGTGTCCCGGATCATGTTCCAAGAGGAACCTTTGTAAAAGTGTTGCTAATCATTAGCATGAATGTGTACTGGTAGTACTTGAAATGTTCATGGAATATATTAATGCCTGCTGGAAGTATAATGTCATAGTGTGAATTCGTGGCGTCAAATAAAT
The DNA here is from genome assembly GCA_024509875.1 of Oreohelix idahoensis. Classification (NCBI taxonomy): domain Eukaryota; kingdom Metazoa; phylum Mollusca; class Gastropoda; order Stylommatophora; family Oreohelicidae; genus Oreohelix; species Oreohelix idahoensis. The sequence goes on along the minus strand of JAMPIV010008196.1, from coordinate 294,921 downwards.
ATGGAGAAATGCTAGTGGGACTTGGTATTATTATCATTATGTTGGCGATTTGGAAAACCTTTATGTGGTAGATGTGGCATGTTGTATGAACCCGTGGTAACAATCAATTATACCCTAGACAACTTAAAGACAGCGAGCTGGACTGAACTATATAATTTACAATGCCACAGATATGGGACATATGATAAAGTCCGTTGTTAGACTTGGTTTTATGCTGTGAACATTACTTCTGCAGAAACTATTACAGAAAGAAATACTGCCACATAACATAAATAATGGAGTTGCAGCGGATAGGTCTATCATCGCTACACTGTGCGAGGTTTTTTTTTTTAATGGAAGATCATGTCCAGACCTTGGACCGTTATTGATGACTGACTGATAACACTCATTATACAACAAAGTGTCACAGGAGCCGTGACATACAGACAATATGACGTAATAAAAAGGAATAATGGACCGACTATAAGGAGAAGAAAAAAGTACTCTCGATGCGGATGACAGAAAAGAAAAGGGATTCGAGAGACAAAACGCGTCATACGCGACAACTATGACGACAGAGGGTTACAAGATGTCCTCTGAACAAGTAAGGCGTTCCACCTGGCTGAGAAGAAAAGATCAAGAATAATGAAAGAACTGAGAAAAAAGAACTAGAGGCCAATCAACTCTGTATTAGCCGCTTATTCACGAACATGAAATACCCCATCTTTAACAATTGGTAAGTGCGTTTAATGATCGAAGAGCGTCGTGTCGAAGGAAGGAGAAATCAAAATGACCCGTGGGTCAAACCAATCGTTTGAATCGAACGTTGTCCAAAGGGATCTCTGGGAAGGGAGAACCCTATGAATTGAATGACTGTCAAGAAGGGAAAAAGAATGTGTCAGATTTCGAAGCAACCTAAATTATAGCTGGAGCTAATTAAAGGAACTATGAACTTTTCAAGTGACTGTGTCTTATTGTGTACCTCTAAGTGGAGTTGTAAAATTTGATTAACTGTTATAATAGTTGAGGTTGGAAAGTTTAAATTCTCCACCCACCCACCACTGTCCACCACAACACCAGACCACACTACGATCACAACCGACCACTATACGATCACACCAGCCATGGGCCGACAAGGGGAGCAGTTACCTAAGGCCAGAGTAAATCGGCAAGTGCCGTAAAATGGTATGACGATAGCAGATTATCATACCGAAGGGGGACTGTGACAGGTGATTCTGAACTTGCTGAGATACTGTGGCATATGTAAAGATCACTCTGGGATTGCTACAGACTTTTATTGGTCCCTGTGACAAAAGTCGTGCATGCTAATTCAAGACTCGAGATGCATTACAAATCTCACGATCATCGCTATTAAATGAAGCGGGATCATGTACTTTGCACGTTATTTGCATCACTTCGCTGCCAGGATACCGTGAAACGTTGGGGCGAACAGTATGGACCGACAAGGTCACCCCAACGTATTTTTTTCTCGGAGGTCCAGTAATCTCATCTCCTAACATTTCCAGAAGAAATATGTCATGGATACTTTAAATCGACACGTTCTTTGTAACATTGCGGTTAAAACGAAGATGAATGTCTGTCATAAAATTAACAAGTGATACAACGTAAAAATATCTCCAAAGGATAAAATGTAAGGATAAAAACATAATGCGTAAGCTGCTGATGGTACATGATCGCCCTGACCGCGGGTCATCACCCTCCATAAAAATTGACTTGCTAGACGGGAAATCAAAACGGTTACCATTTGAACGGGATGAGAACGGCGGATCAAAAGGAAAAAAATATGACTGAAAAAATTGTTAAGGTTAAGGAGACGCAATTGGGGGGGGGGGGGGGGGGGGGGCAGGGGACGGAGAAAAAGTCACGTTTCCCAAGTTGACATAAAGTAAGGAACTCGACAGAAGGGACCTTGGATATGATACGCCACAGTCATTTATTGGACGCTTTTGCGATACCAAGCCTTTTATTTGAATCCAGCGGCAAACGCAGATGCTTGAAATATTACAAAATTTAAAAAGTAACTTTTTCTTAATATTAATGTTAGGAATATAAAAATTAGCTGGCCGGATGGCCCATTCTGAGCAGTGAAATAATATGCTTTTATTTATACAGACGGATAGTTAATAATGAAGATAATGACAAAAGACAGTGTTGTTCACATCAGCGAAAGACTGCATTGAATCTAACATGACACTATTTGCACAAAAATCGCGACCTTGAGACGCAAGTGTTCAAATCTAGTTAGAATGAAAGAGAAGGGACATTGGTGGGAGCTGTGGCTAAAAATAACTTTACAGACAAAAAGTGTAGAGGGGACGAATAGGTTGGTTCAAAAAAACAAGTACGTTTTTGTGAAAACGCAAGTAGAGACGGACGGACTAACAGATAAAAATCCATACTTGACTGAAGCATGACTGAAATGACTTTAGTGTAGGAAATTTGAATTTAAAAAAACCAAGGCATTGATTGGCCACAGACAATCATATTATCGGCGCTCAGACGCGCATTTGGGGCCATTCCTCAATAGTTGTCCAGTGATAGACACAGTAAATTTCAAGTGTGGTGATTTCCAAATGAAATAAATTGAAATAAGTTCAGGGACGCCATACTATAGCCAGCAGCTCAGCTGAGTTTTGCTAGCATTTCTGTGTTCTTTATTCATAATCTGGTAAGATTGAAATTATTTCTTTGTATATTTTGAATATTGTTTAATGTTTCGAGTGATTTGATACTGCCATATCGAAATCTAGCCTTACAAACAAGTAAGGATTTGCTCTAGACCCCCCGCCCTAGTTCAGGGTCTAGGGGCAAACAATATATATACTCCAGCAATGATTAGGAAGGACAGATCGGGTGTTGAGATCAGTGGAACATATCACCTATCATATCCTAGGGCAAGAAGCTAATAAACATATTTCTGAATAGGTAGTCTGGGAGAACTTATCCTATGGGAAACCAACTTGGTAAGATGTGTTGTATGGTCAGAGAGATCTGACCCTGTCTAAATGGTGTTATTGTAAATTGTTACGTGTAGAAGTGGCTCCTTAGGTAAGGTTCTGAACCCAAACCAATACTTTATTTCAGAGCTGTGAGTTTTTATGTTGACACCAAAAGGTGGTGTCAAATGCTGGGTAGATAATTGACAGTGAGGACCCGTGCAGTGTCGCATCTCGGCAGAACAGCCTTGTATTGCCCCCAAGCACACGGAGAGGTGGGGCCACCAGATTCCAGCACCAGCGCTACTTCTTCAAAGTTACGTAAGCAGGCTGGTCTGCTGGATTTACACCAACTTCATAGACATAACACCCAAAGTGAATTCCTACTAAAACATCCCATTTACTTCCATCATTAATGGACAATGTTTGGTAAACTTAGACAGGGAGGGATGAAGCCACCCCAACAGCACATCTATTCATCGTTCTCCCAGGGAAAATAAAATTATAAACTGTAGAAATACTAACTAATCTTAAAATTTGTATACGTACACACATTTTATTTATCATGTCATTTATTCATGCCATTCACTCATAAATTCCAAAATCTTTTCATATGTTCTGGCCAAATAAAACCTTGGTTCAGAACAAATAAATTTAAAAAAAGATTTACTTTCTAAAATTTCACCAGCTGGATTTAGTTCATTGTGTTCTAAATTTTATTGATAATATATTATTTAATATCTGTGTGTGTGTGTTTGTATATGTCAATACAACACATTACATTCAGTACCCTAGATTATAACGTAGCCACATTCATTAGGAAAAAAGATAGGTGTGAGGTCTTAGTGGTAGCAAGAAAGGCCTTCTGAAAATTCACAACTACATTTTATCTCAGGAGCCTTCACAGCTGACCTCATACATTACACTTAGTAATATCACCATCATACAATACCATCAAAACCACCACAATGTCCTGTGATGTTATCGAATCAAGTATTCGTTTCCTTCAACAAAAATAATATCTCAGTCGTGGAATTAGATCGGTGGAATAGATTTACTGACTTTACGTGCGTTCGCCTTTTATCAGACTATGGACACGTACGATTTATTCAAACTCTGATTGCATGTTTTACAATGGCGTTTCAAGATTTCGAGGACATGGTATTTAGAGGGATACGTTAAACATCATGTATCTTATGATGATGCATTGGAGCAGCAGCGAGGATTGGCTGTTCGTGCTTTAGTAAGATAAGTGTGTGCATGTTGTGCAATGTTTTGGTTTTCGGTCTTACAATTGTCGAGCATATTTCTTTTCTTTATATGTTTCATGTTTCTTATCTGTTTTTCTCGTGGGTGGCTGGCGGGAACGATTTTTGAATCTTATTGTCAGATATATTCAAGGGCCGTCGTTCTATAGGGCGTGATTATAGTAGTCTCTTTCAGGGATTCAGCATTTAGTGCTGTCGAATGTTTCACCCTGACTGAGATTATTATTTTCTTATTCGTTAGCCGGGTTGCTCAGTAACACCGTGGTTTGCAAATTCTGTTTAGTTTCGTATGATTATGTTCGTTGTGCGTCATTCTCCTCTGACTATCTTTTTTAATATTTACAGTTGTTATTTGTAAGTACATTTTGTCCAGTTTTGTCTATTTGCAGTGGAAACACTTGTTTCATGTTATTGCTATTATTTAGTAATATTTACACATTGTCTTTTCCTTATTTGTTTCCACTTCTGTATCTAGCTTTTTGTTTGTTCTCGTACTATGACATTCATTTATTCAGGATTACATTAGATACCGTACATTACTTTAAATCGACACGTTCTTTGTAACATAGCGGTTAAAACGAAGATGAATGTCCTCCGACGTTATCGAATCAAGTATTCGTTTCCTTCAACTAAAATAATATCTCAGTCTGTCACTGCAGATAAATGCTTCTATGGCACGCGCCTCAAGCAGCCTCTGACAACCAAGTCCAGCTCCCGGTCTTCACGTGTGGCTCAATTTGAGCCCGGCGGAACTGTTTTCACTGACGGGAGAAGGGGCAAAGGCGAGCGACTGGCGCCTTAAAACCAGCAGCTTCGGGCAGAAACGGCTCGTGATCCTTGGTTGATAGCTTATCTAAGAGAAGGAACTCTGAATTCAAACCACCGCTGCCTTGCGGGAATATCCATTTATGGAACTGGCTTCGGGAGTAAACCCTGAGGATAAATCCGGAGTCGGAGTCCCTAAGGCAGTCTAATGTCGATTCAACATTATTCTGGCAACTCCTGCGACGTGGCTGGTACCAAACTGTATCGGCTACTGCCGTTCCTTTGGATCTACCAGCTGTGTAGAGAGGGGGAACATGCTGCATGGGCAACAGCTTGATCTCCATATAACTGTGCCCAAGCTTGCGCCCTGGAGAGGACACTCCAGCTTCACCCTATAGGTGTCGGCAAAACACGGGAAGTAGCAGTTACCGGTTATAAGCATTTTGCCCAATTGGCGTAGGGCATGGCGCCAGGGGCTACTTCCGACAATGGGAGAGGTTCTAGGATCTCAATGGACAGCTACCGCCCGCTTCAAGCTGGGCAGCTCCCAGTCAATAAGGTGTTGTCCCGCCACTGTCTGCTTTCCCCATTGGGTGCATGGGGATTAGGGTCAAACCCGAACTGTGGACAGAAAATTTTGCACCAAGCAATTATCAGAATAATAGAAATAAGCAAACTCTCAGATTGGGATGCTGAAATGTCCGGACTATGTTGACTGGACTATCCGAAAACCTACAGGACGTAAACGATGTAAGGAAGACAGCCATAATTAATGATGAGCTTAAACGACTTCAGGTGGATATAGTTGCACTTCAGGAAACGCGCCTGGCGGTCTCTGGAACGGTGAGCGAGAAGGACTACACATTTTATTGGCAAGGGAAAGATCTTAATAAAAGTAGAGAACACGGAGTAGGTTTTGCGGTCAAAACATCACTAACTAAAATGGTTGAACCAGGCGAGAATGGATCAGAACGCCTGTTAACGCTCCGCCTGCAAACTAGCACAGGTCCCATCACCCTTGTCAGTGTGTATGCTCCTACTCTGTACTCTGCCTCAAAAGCTAAAGAAGAGTTCTACGAGAATCTAGCAGCAGTCATCAAAAGCATACCTAGGCAAGAACAGCTTGTTCTCCTTGGTGACTTTAACGCTAGAGTGAGTGCCGATAATGTTTCATGGCCTTCATGTCTGGGCAGGTTTGGTATTGGCAAGATGAATGAAAATGGACAACGGCTCTTAGAGCTTTGAGTCCACCATGACCTCTGCGTGACCAACACCTACTTTCAGACAAAACCCCAGCATAAGGTGTCATGGAGACACCCACGATCCAAGCACTGGCACCAACTGGACCTGATTCTCGTCAGAAGGCCACTTCTCAGGTCTGTGCTCTCCACGCGCTCGTACCATAGTGCAGACTGTGATATAGATCACTCCTTGGTTTGCTGCAAAATCAGAGCACAACCAAGAAAACTCTATCGTGTCAGACATGAAGGGATACCAGCAAGATGTCAGACCCTGTCATGGTCGCTCAATTTACTGCGACCTTCAAGAAAGTGCTCAGCAGCCCTCAGCATGCAGATACTATTACAGAGAACTGGGAGCATCTACGGAACACCATTCAAAGTACTGCACTTGCCACCTTTGGTAAGAAAACGGCAAAGTCAAATGACTGGTTTGATGCTTCATCAGATGTGATGGCACCTGTCATTGAAGCTAAGCGCAGTGCTATGAATGAATACAAACGTTCACCGAGTGCTAGAACCCTACAGATCCTGAAGGCTACGAGAAGCAAAGTTCAACAAACTGCTCGACGCTGTGCAAATGACTATAGGCTCCAGCTCAGTGAGAGCATCCAGATCGCAGCGCAAACAGGCAACATTAAACAAATGTATGACGGTATAAAGAAAGCACTTGGCCCGCAAAAAAGTAAGACGGCACCGCTAAAAACTATCAGCGGAGAGAAGCTAACCGATAAGGGTAAGCAGATGAAGAGGTGGGTCGAGCACTACTCTGAGCTTTATGCTAGAAAAAATACCGTTACGCCTGCAGCCCTTGATGCTGTCAAATGTCTGCCAACTATGGAGGAGCTGGATGCCGAACCAACATTAGAAGAACTCAGCAAGGCCATTGATAGCTTGGCCTCTGGTAAAGCACCAGGCAGTGATGGGATTCCTCCTGATTTAATCAAATGCTGTAAGAGCACGCTATTACATTCCCTGCATAGGATGCTGTGCCAGTGCTGGGAAGAGACAACTATTCCTCAAGACATGCGAGATGCCAAGATTGTAACACTGTACAAAAATAAAGGAGACAGAAGTGATTGCCATAACTACAGAGGCATCTCTCTTCTTAGTATTGTTGGTAAGGTTTTTGCCAAAGTCGTCTTTATGCGACTACACAAGTTAGCTGAGCACATATATCCAGAGTCACAGTGTGGATTCCGAGCTGGTAGATCAACAACAGACATGATCTTCTCTGTCCGCTAGCTTCAGGAAAAGTCAAGAGAGCAGAAAAGGCCTTTATATATCGCCTTTATAGACCTGACAAAAGCATTTGACCTGGTTAGGAGGGATGGACTCTTCAAAATCCTCCCGAAAATAGGCTGCCCTTCTAAAATGCTGGAAATGATAAAGTCATTCCATGATGACATGAAGGGAACAGTCCAATATGCTGGAAGCACGTCACAGCCCTTTGACATACAAAGTGGCGTTAAACAAGGCTGTGTTCTGGCTCCGACCCTCTTCGGGATCTTCTTTGCCTTACTCTTGAAACATGCATTCAGAGATGCAACTGAAGGAATATGCCTTCACACTAGGTCAGATGGCCGTCTGTTTAATCTTTCAAGGCTGAAGGTAAAAACAAAAATCAGAAGGGTCACTATAAGAAACTTGTTCTTCGCTGATGATGCTGCAGTCGTCAAAGCCAACAGGAGCTTCAGAACTTGATGAATCACTTCACTAAAGCATGCAAGGACTTTGGCCTCACAATAAGTCTAAAGAAAACGAATGTGCTGAGTCAGGATGCGGGTGCTGCACCAGTTATCACTATCGATAACTATGAATTGGCAGTTGTGCACCACTTCACATACCTAGGGTCTACCATCAATGACAAACTCTCACTGGATACAGAAATCGACAGCCGCATTGGCAAAGCTGCAGCTACCTTTGCCCGCCTCACATCGCGTGTTTGGGGAAACTCCAAACTCACAATGAAGACCAAAGCTGCGATATATAATGCCCGCGTCACCAGCACACTCCTATATGGCAGCGAGACCTGGACGACCTATGCTAAGCAAGAAAGAAGGCTCAATACCTTCCATTTACGGTGTCTACGCCGCATCCTCGGCATGTCATGGAAAGATTAAGTGACAAATGTCGAGGTGTTGTCACGTGCTGGCCTTCAAAGTATGTATACACTGCTTAGACAGCGCAGACTTCGCTGGCTTGGCCATGTTCGCCGCATGGAAGATGGTCGCATCCCAAAAGATATCTTCTACGGACAATTAGCAGATGGCAAGAGAACAGTTGGGCGACCACAGCTGAGGTTCAAAGATGTGTGCAAGAGAGATATGAGGGCACTGGACATGGATCCAGCAACATGGGAGGATGAAGCTGCCGATCGCTCTAAGTGGCGATGCTATTTACGGCGCCACCTCAGATTGGGCGAAGAGAGGCTCACACAACAAGCAGAGGAGGGGAGAAAACGTCGAAAGGAGCACCAGGAAAATACGCAGCTGAGGGCTGTCACCTCAGGGGCGCATTTCCATAGTCAGTTATGAATGAAGGGGCTATTATTATTATTACATTAGATATTATCGTATATTGAGTCTACTTTCATGATATTTAATTGTACATAGAGTGATTCCAGCCTTGCGAAAGATTTATTGCGTAAATACTCATTAGCGGTAAACTAATTCAGGTCACTTACGACTAACTAATAGACAGATTTCATATTGGTTATATTGTCACAGGAACAGTGACATACGGGTTGATATGACGAAATAAAAAGGAATAATGGACCGACTATAAGGAGGGAAGAAATACTCTCGATGCGGGTTGCGAAAAGGCAAAGGATTCGAGAGACCAACCACGTCATATGGAACAACGATGACGACACACACAGAGTGACACACTAATAAGGTTACAAGATGAAGAACGAACCAGAAGGCCGTCCCATCTAGACAAGAAAAAAAGACCAAGAAAATGAAAGAACTGAGGAACAAACCAGATGACAATTAAACCTGTTATGGCCGCCAGGCCCACAAACATGAAGTACAACATCTTGAACAACCAAGAAACGAATAGAAGGGGTAAGTCCGTTATTGATGAACAGCGTTAGACAAAAAAAGAAGGAAGGGAAAAAAAGGTGACTTGTATGTCAAACAATGGTTAATGTGATAAACGAGCGCAAAGGCCTTATTGCTCTATCTTTTCCTACATCTTTCGTATTGTATTTTCTCCGACATTTGCTCTTTCATCCCACATTTGCTATTCCATATTTGCTATTTCATCGTTGTGATTACTCGCGACCGGTATCTAGAGAACCACATTTGTTCTTTCATCGGGGGAAAGAAAGTCCTTTGATTGAGTCCCCATACCTGACATTATCGTTTGAAGCCCACATTGCATCGTGATAAATCTGGTGAAAACACATCTGGTCATCCCAATCAGACATCTGGGCATGCTGTAATTTCCGTGACACCACATTGGACGCCCAGATTGGCCAGGTGAAAACGTCTCATGCTGTAATGGTGTTATCTTTGGTCGGCCGCTGTTCAGACAAGCGTTGGGTTACCACATTGGACGCCCAGCTTGGCCAGGTGAACAATAAACAATCAAAGAGTAGGTGACAGCAATTTGACAGCACTTTTGCATTAGCCCGCCAATTATCTCCATACCTGTTTGTCAAACCACATCCACTTTTGGACTGACAGGGGACAAGCGCGATCCTGTGAATGAGTGACCAGAGGGGCTATTAAGGATTGGTTGGTATGGGCGGAGCTGGATGTCGGATCCATGAAACCCACATTGTACTTCCAGAAATATAATCTACTGCGTAGCTTGCTAGAGGAAGGAATCCAGTTTTTACATTGTGAGGAAGATATTAAACCCAAAAACGCTTAGCCTAAATACACGTGTTTATTCAGAGTGGATATAATTCAGTTCTGTGATGAATTGTGTTCTTAAAGGATTTTGCGAAGGGAAAAGAAGGTTAGTAGATCTTATACAGATTATTAATACATTTTCTTAATTTTTGTTTATTTTAACCTCACAGCTAAAATGTGCGAAAGATAAGAGTTTCAAATAATTCTTTGCATAACTGATTAATAAAATCAGAAGATTTTCCTAGAAGATGATAGGATGATAGGAGGTAATTAATAGTTCATACTTCACCTTCATCATCATCACAGTCTCCCATGCGCACACACTCTCTCATGCACAAGATATTTAACATCATTAGAATTGAACTCAGAAAAAGATGAATAATGAGCAGTAGTATAAATGAAAGTCAATCAGTGATGTTAAATGTGAAAAACTTACGAAGACTTTTGTGTGTCTTCAGTTCATCAGAAGTCTGAGTCTACACGCAACGTGTCTGACGTCTAACCAGAAATAAGTTATCAAAAACGGACATTTGGCTAGCAGAATTTGCCATAGGACATCTTTCATTCCTCAATTAAAAAGGAATATTGTCTCACCTACAAGTCAGAAGGCTGACGCACCATTTTTCGTCACCCATATACTGCTTGCTCACAAGTTCAATACATCGTTATCACAAGTTCAATACATCGTTATCACAAGTTCAATACATCGTTATCACAAGTTCAATACAGAGTTATCACAAGTTCAAATCACTCGAAAGAGCATTATTATCTGAAGTCAAGCAAAAGAGCTCAAAAGAGGAATCTCATATTTATACCAAGTGCAACACACTCTTAAGCGCATTCTATGAAGCAGACTGTTACCAACAGATTACTGGTGGCAATGAATATAGAGAGATATATATATATAGTAAGATATTTATTTGTTTGTATACTTGTTATGTTTGGAAATATTTGGTAAATATATTTTGGGTCTAAGATTAGAACTCTAGTCAAAGGGCGAATACTCATTTTTTGCTTCGAGTGAAAGTAAATATGTAGTCGCCCCACTTGAATATAGTCAAAAGGCATTTTCTGCGCATGCGTCGATTTAGGGTGTCGACGAAGAAGGCTGTCATGTCATGGCTGTTTTTTGGGGCCGGTCGTTTAGAAACGTTGTAGAATGATCTCTGTGAATGATTCTAGGAAGGAGATTGTGTCTCTGCATGATTGTATGATCAGAGATTCTCCTAATGTTCTTTGTTAACGCCAAGGAATGGCGTGCGTTATTCGCTATTGTGTTTATTCCTAAATCAAGGTAAAACCAGACCCTTTTGCTGAACTTTGTGGCTAGGCCTAGATGGCAGATGTATTATCGCACATTAGAATTGTTTGAATGCAGATGAAGATGACGTGTAATCCAGCAGCACTGGATTACTTGATGAAGCAGCCTTGTTGATAACAGAATGTATGGAAGCCCTATGAGAACATTTATGCTCGAATTATGAATTAATTCTGATTATCATTTATCATCCTGGGTGAGCGAAGCTCAAGGAGGAAAGCCATTTTGAATTCCCGTCATTGTAAACGGATCATTGTCGGAGAACAGAAAAAGGTCTTATTATCGGACAATGGTACAGAGATCTACATATTATGAAAACCCACTATTGTGGTCTCACATTGGTACTATCAAGTTTTGATAAACTTACGGCTTGTGAAACTTAGCCAAAAGAAGGTTCTGACAGTGAACCATTGTGATGATGTATTTACCTTTACTGACGCGATTAGTCAGTGGAAGCATGTGGCGATAGACCACCAGAACATTGAGTGCTTGCCTACTATCGCCCCATTGTATTTATATGCTACATGAATATACGGCTGATGTTGCCACCCATTTGTGAAATATATGATGATATTTTGCCAACCTGTACTGTGACTGTAATCGTGATGTCCGAGTGTGCGTCCTTATTAAACCATAGAAATGTCCACAGTCGTCTATGTCATTGACTTCCAGCTGAGTGAGTGTGTGTCAAGTCCATTTGTCAACTCTACAGAACATTCCATCATTCGCGTACCTTGCACTCTCACTCCACGTTTACACAACCCTGCGTCGGTCGAGTTGACCTTTATTTTCCATCACACGCCCAGTCTTCACCTACTTACAACACCCATCATTAACACCACTGATTGTTGGTTTGCGGTACACTACCGAGATTTGGGATTGTTACACTGGTGGCCAGTATGGGGATCGAACCCACGACATTCGCGTTATCAGCACATAACAGAATACTTTGGAGACCACTATCTATTGTCGTTGTTGCAGTTCCCTTCAACGGTGGATCTTCTCTACATTATTATCTAGTGTTGAACTTTAATAGTTTAGGCCAGTATTAATTTATTAAAGTGGCAGTTAATTTTGATTGAACTGTACCATTATATTGTATATCTGAGCCTTCTCTCTGCAACACATTGCATTATATTACATATGTATTTATGCTATATGTATTTATGTTTACATGTTTATATGTGATATTTGTGTATATTTCTGTGGGCGGTTGGTGAGATGACTAATATAAGATTCCCCAAGTAGCATAGGGCTTATATTAGTGGTCTATAGGTGCGAATTCTCTTAATTGAAAATTTCCTAGCGACAATTTGTTGCTATTTCTGTTAGTTGTGAAGACGCGTTTTTCTTCGTTGTTTTTGTAATATTTTTTCTGTTCTTTAGTTTTATTTTGATTTGTTTGTATATTTGTAGGTCTACCCTTTCCTATCATTCAGTTCTATACAATTTTATATTTATACACTGTGGCGTTATTTGTTTTGTTTATTACGGCGCAGTTATCATCACAGGATCTGTGATTATTTTCTTCTGTTTTTCGATTTAACTTCTTTGATTTCTGCGAATGTTTTCGTATTGTCCTTCTTGATTGTCCTCCTTGATTGTCTTTTGTGTGTGTTCTTGATTGACATACGTCATATAAAATATATTTGATCATACACTACTAATTGTGTAGTGAACTTATGGGGAAGAATCAACTGATGGTTAATTGCTATTATTAGAGGTAAACAGTTGATTATACAAGACCTTATTTAAAGGCTTGTTGCCCACAGAGATTGGGATATAGAGAGCTGATTATACAAGTTTTGGTTAAAAACTTGCTCCTGTTTGGTTGAAATAAATTTGTTATTTCAGTGATAATAGCCACATATTATTAAATAGTATGGCAACTAAGAAAGGAATTAAGAAAGGAAAGAGGAATGAGAGAATATTGAGGACTGCTTATGGCAGTTATGGGTACAAGATGGGGTGTTAGCTAATTCTTGTATACGGGCATAAATAGGGTCCAAACGGACTTGTGTGAGCTGAGTTGGGGAAAATGATAATGCACATACCGCAGAGCAAAGGGTGAAAACATAGATGCAGTGGCGAAATGACAGGAGGGAGACCATAGAAATAAGGAGCAAGACGTAAGGAAAGACGGTGAGAGTTGTATTCCTTAGTGGGAATACAAGTCGTTAGGAGAAAGGAGTATAAGTTGAGGGGCTGAGTTGTGGTCGTGGCGAGAGACGAGTGTAGGGTGAGGGCTAAGCTGTAGTTGAGTGTCAAATGTTGTATATTAAATTAAGAAGGTTAAACTTTGTTGTAAATTATAGGTTAAATTGATAATTAAGAAGTTAATCATGTTATTGCTTAAGTATTAGCATTTGTAAAGAATTAGTTTATTATAGTTGGTTATGGGTAGTAGTAGGAAGGAAAATGTTAGGTATCTGTGAGAGATAGGGCTGGAGAAGAATGATGCTTTAGACATTTTTTTTCTTGAGGGACCCTGGGGTGTATATGTCACAGGAACAGTGACATACGGGTCGATATGACGAAATAAAAAGGAATAATGGACCGACTATAAGGAGGGAAGAAATACTCTCGATGCGGGTTGCGAAAAGGCAAAGGATTCGAGAGACCAACCACGTCATATGGAACAACGATGACGACACACACAGAGTGACACACTAACAAAGTTACAAGATGAAGAACGAACCAGAAGGCCGTCCCATCTAGTCAAGAAAATGAAAGAACTGATGAACAAACCAGATGACAATTAAACCTGTTATGGCCGCCTGGCCCACAAACATGAAGTACAACATCTTGAACAACCAAGAAACGAATAGAAAGGGTAAGTCCGTTATTGATGAACAGCGTTAAACAAAGAAAGAAGGAAGGGGAAAAAGGTGACTTGTATGTCAAATAATGGTTAAGACGAACGCCTATCCAAAGGATCTCGGGAGGGGAGAACCCTTCATAATGAATGGTTGTCTAATGGTGTGAAAAAACAGGTCAGATTCTGAAGCAACCTAAAACTTGAACTGGAACTAAATAAAGAACTGTTAACTTTTAGAGAGACTGTGTCTTCATTGTGTGACTCTATTGGGGTCTTAATTTTTGATTCATTGGTCCAACATGTTGAGGTTGTTAAAAATTGAATTGTCTGTAAAGTCTTCTTTTCTGCAGGTACCATAGTCATTATTTGCATATGTTAATGCTTATTTTAATATACTTGTGGGAGAAATTATTTTTTTGGCTACATGGCCACCAGCATAACTTCTCTTTGTCGATGTGACGGGCTACGATGAAGCCATGTCAGAGTTTTAATGTTTTCACGGGACGGTAGGTACGTTGCCCCCCTCTCAACTGAAAACGAAAACGTAGTTTTCAGTCCGACGGGCGGCGGTAATGTGGTGTTGGCTATTGCACGCCACATCTGAGAAGTAATGAGTATGACTGGTGCTGGTAGCGCGGCACTAGTGTAGACTGTAGTTATGTGTGTTTCGCAGATGACATGTGAATGTTTTGGGTGGCAACTGGGGAATTGTTTATTTTAGGACTGTACGTGATAGCTGTGTCCCGGATCATGTTCCAAGAGGAACCTTTGTAAAAGGGTTGCTAATCATTAGCAGGAATGTGTACTGGTGGTACTTGAAATGTTCATGGAATATATTAATGCCTGCTGGAAGTATAATGTCATAGTGTAGATTCGTGGCGTCAAATAAATATGGAGACATACTAGTGGGACTGGTACTTGATATTATTATCATTATGTTGGCGATTTGGAAAGCCTTTATGTGGTTGATGTGGCAAGTTGTGTGAACCCGTGGTAACAATCAATTATACCCTAGACAAATTAAAGACAGCGAGCTGGACTAAACTATATAATTTACAATACCACAGACGTGAACATGAGAAAGTTAAAATAGAGGCAAGAGAGAGAGAGAGGAAAAATTGCACATAGAGGCTGCTGATAAAGAACGTGAATTTATGAAACTGACATTAGAACATGAACTGGAAATTGCTAGAATTCAGGCTCAAGGTTCTGGAGAACAACCTGGATCATCCAGTAGTCCTTATTTGCTTCCAAAATTTAAATTGCCAAATTTTGTGGAAACACGCGATTGAATCGATAATTTTTTATAAAAATTTGTTATGAAGGCCACCTCTATGAAAATACCTAAGGAACACTGGAGCAATCTATTATCAGACCATTTAACAGGGGAATCCTTAAAATGTTTCATGTCAATGGATGAACAGAGCCGATTAGACTTTGAAATTGTAAAACAATCTCTTCTGAGAAAATTCCAGTTGACAGAGGCAGGGTTTAGAGAAGAATTTCACAAAACTTTAACTGCAAAGAATGTTGACTTTGGAGAATTCATATCCTCCACAAAACTTTATTTCAATCGTTGGATTGAGTTACCTAAAATTAACAAAACATATGAGGATTACTTGATCTAATGCTACGGGATAAAGTTCTTTCGGCCAGTAGCACCGAACTTACAGCTTTTTTACAGGAACGACATCCCAAGAGTATTGAAGAGTGTGAGATTATGGGACGACAGTTCATGACAGCTCACCCTGCCAGAGAAGTCAAGAGGTCTACACCTGATTATTCATTACTGGGGTGTGTGGCATATCATGAACCTAGAGTTGGAGAGTACCGTCTGCGCTCCAAGAGTGTTGATGTTAGATATAAGAATGACTAAGTTTTCCTATAGAGGAAGGTACAACTTTCCTCACAGGCGATCACCTTCACACTTTGGTATATGTACAGAAATACTGGTTTCTCCAAAAGAGGTCGTGGATATTACAACGGTAAATTTAGTGATGATATCCATCACATGGGTTACAGAAGATCATCACTTTAAATACCACAAGCGAATAGTGAATATAACAATTACTATGCTTGCCCTTATGAAAATGAAATACATAATAAAAATAAAGGTGGTAGCAAAAATGGTAATCGACAAGCTGGCAGAAAACAATACCATGCCAATGTATGTGCACAGGAAGGTACCAATGATTCGAGACCTGACCATGCAGATGCATGCATCATAAAGTCACAAAATGATGTTGAATGTAAAGAATGTAAAACTTTAAGTGAACCAGGTTCACATACCAGATTACTGTGTGGACATACATTACCAGCAATGTCATCTTGTGAGAACGTGGGCCGTCTAACATTGCATAAGGGTTTTGTACACAACAGACCTATAACAGTACTTCGAGATACTGGTTGTACTACTGTGGGAATTCGAAAATCTTTAACTGATGACTCAGCCCTAACTGGAAAGTCAATGAAACGTGTTACGTTCGGTGGAAACATCGAATGATTCCCATTGGCACGAGTAGAGATGGATACACCATTTTATACAGGAATGGAAACCACATGTGTGTTCCAAATCGATTCAGCGATTTAATAATAGGGAATATTCCAGGTGTCAACGACTGTTCTCCTTGTGAGATCACGGAATGGGTTGATTTTTGCCCACTGGTCGTGAATGCTGTCGTCACAAGAGCTCAGCGTACAGATGAATTCAAAGCTGACCCACCTTTATTTGTTTCAGATGAAGCATCATTGAGAAATGCTCATATCATTTCTCCTCAATTATTCATGACACAACAACAAGAGGATGAAACTTTAAAACGATTATTTGACCTTACAAAGACTAAAAAGGTTAAAAATACAAAACATTCCAAATATTGGTTTGAGTTGAAAAACTCTATTTTAACTCGTTGTTTTAACAAAGTGAATTTAGAAATCAATCAAACTATGGTACCCAGAGTATTTAGGCCTTTAGTCTTACAAACAGGCCATGATAGTCCAATGGTAGGTTACATGGGTGTTAAGCGCACCCTAAGTAGAATTATTGCTAATTTGTATTGGCCGGGAATAAACAAAGATGTAAAGTTGTATTTTCGTTCGTGCACAACATATCAGAAGGTAGCGCGTAAGGGCGAGAATCAAATTGCAGCCTTACAACTCACTGATGTAACGACACGTGCTTTAAAAAAGATTGCTATTATCATCGGACCGATGTCAATAATGTCGTACCGGGGATACAGATACATTGTGACATGCATAGATTTATGCACAAGATAGCCTGAGGCCATACCTTTAAAAGCAATTACTACAATTTCAGTAGCCGAAGCTTTATACTTGATATTTTCTAGGATAGGTTTCCCAGATGAAATCTTATCTGACAGGGGCACATAATTTAGTCGCAGGTTATGAGACATATTGAGAATATGCTTGGAATTAAACATACATTCACCAGTCCTTGTAGGTCAAGTTCTAATGGAGTTTGTGAATGATTCAACGGTTCTCTTAAAATGATGTTAGGCAAGGTCAGATTCAAATCCTCGTGATTGGGATCAGCTGTTACTAGCAGTGCTCTTTGCATATAGAGAGGTCCCACATGAAAGTATAGGTTTCTCGCCATTTGAGCTCGTATATGAGGCTAATCTCAGAGGACCCATGTACATTTTAAAAGATTTATTATTGGGCGGCTCTACCAATGAAGAAACTCGCAGTAGTTGCGAGTTTGTGACTGACTTCAGACAACGTCTGATAGATTCTTGCACATTTGCATCACAACAGATACAAAACGCCACACAGAAATCGAGGTTGATTCACAACCAATCTCGCAAATTAAGAACATTTTCACCAAGTGAAGAAGTTGTATTACTCCTTCCAATAAAAGAAAACAAACTCTTAACCTCTTGGCAAGGTCCATATAAAGTGACTAGGAAAATAACTGACGTAGACTAGGCTATTGATATAAAGGGTAAAGAGAAGACATATCAAATAAATATGTTAAAAGCATATACATAACGTCCAAAGGAATTAGAGTGTATTTGGGAAAATATGACCGATAAGACTATTCGTCATGCATCTTTTGCTGTATTCCAGTAAGAGGACACTACTTCGTCTAATTCTTTGAAGTTTTCTTTACCTCAGTTACAATCTCTTGAATCTTGTAAAAATGTTTCGATTTCTGGATCTTTGAAACCTTGTGAACAAGAACAAGTTCGGAACATTCTTAGTACATTTTAT
Source organism: Oreohelix idahoensis (assembly GCA_024509875.1). Lineage (NCBI taxonomy): Eukaryota > Metazoa > Mollusca > Gastropoda > Stylommatophora > Oreohelicidae > Oreohelix > Oreohelix idahoensis. The sequence continues at coordinate 276,488 of JAMPIV010008196.1, read as the reverse complement.
GATGTGTTGACTGAAATACCAGGTCAGACTGATTTAATTACACATGATATTGTTATTACTGATCACACACCAATTAAAATACAACAGTATCCGATCCCAATACACTACAAAAATCATGTAGAAAAAGAAATTAGACAAATGTTGGACATGGGTATTATATCACCATCCTCCTCACCATGTGCTTTTCCTGTGGAATTGGTGAAGAAACCAGATAGTTCTTTCAGAATTTGTATTGATTTCAGAAAATTAAATAGTATAACTGTAACAGATGCAGAACCAATGCCTTTATTAGAAGATCTTTTACCTCAGCAATCACATGCAATCTATTTTAATAAACTAGATCTTTTGAAGGGATATTGGTAAATCCCTCTGACAAATTAAGCCAAGCCATTGACAGATTTTACTACACCACTTGGATTATTTCAGTGGAATTGTATGGGCTTTGGTCTTGTCAATGCACCTGCGACATTTGTACGCATGATGCGCTGTTTATTAGGCAACAGACAAGACATCATTACATATATTGATGATATTTGTTTGTTTCACTCGACATGAAACGATCATATTAACTCTTAAAGGACGATCGACCAGTTTTCTTGGTCGATATTTCTAGCCTCAGATGACGGGAGGCCCCGAATCTTGGTCGACATGTTTGAACTAAGTTTTTGTTTCGTTTCATCACAGTTAGAAGTTTTCGATGACAGGGAAGCGGAAGTATAGCCATTTTTATTATTTCTAACGTGGGAGAGTTCTAGCGTTACTCTTTCGAGTATATACAAGCGAATTACGATTGCAACCACGTTTAAGTTTTACAAAATTTGGGTTACCTATTTTCGATACATATTTTCTATGGCATCTAATTCATATTCTCGCAAGCGACCTGCTCGTCTAAGTGCTCAGCAGGCCCTTAGTTTGCTAGAACATTTCAGCGAAGATGAAGACGGGTACAGCAGTAGCGATTTCAGTGTTAATAATTCTAGGTCTAAGTTAATCTTCCAGCGATGTGGATTCAGAGAATGAAGGTGTTAGGCTATATTAGGAAGAGTGGGCGTGGTTCCATCACCTAACATTGATTCTTCAACATCAGACCCAGTAGGACCTAATTGTTACGGTGTTATTTTAAATGACGGCGTCTGCTGGGGTTTAGCCATGCGCAACGTTAGGGGTCATTAACATTTATAGAATATGTCGATATTTTACGGTATACTGAACGCAAAATATATGCGGAGATTATGACGCATTCGCGTTGGGAAGGTCACGCTGGGTGACTTGGTTACATGGCCCTTGTTACGCTATCCGTCAAGCAAGAAGGTCGTGTCTTGTATTTCTTCCAAGGAAAAAAGGCTGAGTATATAGCCTATATTATATATATAAATCGATGTAGAACTCAGGGTCAGTTCGGTTATTAATATAAGTATGAGATTAATTAAATTAACTAAATGATGGAAGGAGAATCGCATTATGATTCAAATTGTAGCTGTCAAGAACTCATGTGCTCATTTCTGGCTGTTGACTACAACAGCGCACGTATATAGCCACGATGTTCTTCTGACATATTGTTTTGACACGGACGGACATGAATACTATGCATGTAATTTCTAATGACTATATATGAATCTATACCTACGTGAATGTCTTGTGTGTGAACTGTAAATAAATTCATGGACTCTGAATTGAGGACTTTATCACATCGATACGTTACAGCTATTTGCTGCATTTGCCAATGTTGTTGATTATGCAAATGAAGAACTCTTCTGATAAGAAAAATATGTATATATATTGATGAGCTCCAAAGGGAACGAGTGTATTCTTGGACATTCAACAAATGATGAATCAATATAACGTTGACCCTTGTTCCAAGATAATAATCGAACGAAGGACCCTCCAATACCAGTGAAAACCACCCACGCAACAGTGGTGGCCGATGTGGTGCGGAACTGGAATTTCATTGTAAAAAAATACTCAAAGATTATCGAGTTGAAAGAAATAATTTTCCTTCGAGCGAAATGAACACTTTTTGTATCTACACCGATGACGTCACACCCCCTTGACAAGAGGATGAATCAGCTGTAGTGATGGCAGCCGCCTTTCAAGGTCTTTGAAGAAGATTATCTATAAACGCTTAATCGAACATTGGAAAATAGATTCAATCAACATGAGCATGAAATATAGGTCCTACTGTCCGTTGGCGAAGCAAGCATTGTATGAATTTATCGAGGCAAAAAGATAAGTAACTTATTTGAAGGTTACAATAAGTTAATCCTATTTGTCCGATAATGCCATGTTCTTCATTTTCGTAGCCATGTTAAATATTGTTTCTGTCTTTTACATGTAGTGGGAGGTAGGATGGGAATCGGAATTGAACTTATGGCTTTTCGAACGTCAAGCTCAATTCCGATCGTTCCTTAAGGCCGTGAATTAATCGCATTTCGCGAAGAACGCGTCGGATATCGGTGATTGTTTCGTTCGGACCTGCATTAATTCACCTTGCATGTTAGGTGTATAGTCATGTTATAACTGGTGTATTCTAGTGTATTTAGTTCTAATTTTTATTCAGTTACAGTCATATGTTCGTAATCTATCCTGTTTATTCTAATCTGGCTATCTTTAATTTTATTTAAATGTATTGTATTAACGTCAAATGAGTCCTGTGACGTCATCATTCATAGTACCAAATATGTTCGTTTCCTCAGTTAACCTTCACCCTTCTACATTTCCGGTTAGTACACTTGGTTTTATAATATCATTTATTTTTGTGAAAATGTCACTTTTGTATTGTGCTACTGTTCTGTAATCCTTGGTTAACCCATTGTATTGTTTGTATTCATTTCATCCATTTATAATTTAATATTAATGCTATTATTTCTTCATTAATAATAGTGTAGATGAATATTATTAAATTTTTTTTGAGTTTAAGGAGGAATTAGGGACTTTGCACCAATTTGCAGTGGTGGTCCTAGAAATGGGCAATGCACTTTCTAGCTCATGATTATGGCATAATATATAATGATTAATTATTATAACTTTATAACAAATTAAGACATATTAAATATAAATTAGTACACTTTCTCAGTACTACATTGGGAACTTGGTGACAATTAAGATTAAATAACCTAATTATTTAGGAACAATACCCATAATTATTAAATATTAATAGTAAGTGCATGATATAATTTCAGCACCTTATATAACTATCATAACTATTTATGATAGATATTAGCGGGTATATATATATATAATATTTTTACAAAATATTATAGATTTGTGGAACTTATACATAACAATACAGGAATATTGCAATTTCTTATATTAATTATTCATTCGTTGAGTAATTATAATTATCGACATAGATTCTAGTGGTGATTACAAGACATAAGTAATTGAATACTTAAATAAATTAACTTCAAGATGCTTAACTTAGACTATTTTATTAAAAATGGTAAGGATTTTGGAAAAAAAGGAGAACTTCTCGAGGCTTATGCATTGGCTGAATTTACAAAATATAAGGCAGAAGAGGAGGAAAAGAAAGCTACTGCTAAGGCAGAAGAGGAGGAAAGAAAAGCTATTGCTAAAGCAGAGAGAGAAGAATTAAGACAAGAAGAAGAAAGAAAGATAGCAAGAGATGAAATCCTACGGATTGAAGAAGAGAATAAATTGAAACGACAAGAAATCATATTGCAGCAAGAAATGGAATTGCAACGGCTTAAATTGGAAACAGCAAAACTTAATTCGCAGGGTGCTGCAGCAAGCCAAAATGATAATGCTCAATCGGGATCTTCTTCCAACCGACTTAAGGGCAATTATTACTTTAAACTACCACCATTCAGATTACACGTGGATGACCTATCATCATGGCTGGCGCGCTTTGAGGATATATGTAAGGTCAATAACCTTGACAAAACTGCATGGGCACTTAAACTTAAGGAATTTCTGGATGGCGAACCTGCAAGTGCAGCACAAAATATTGATCCTACATTAGCCACAGACTATGAGGCCATTAAGAATTTGTTATTACGTCGGTTCCATTTGAACGAAGAGGCATGTAGATTACGTTTCAAAAGTTTATTGCCAGATAATAATAAAGATTTTACGGGATTTATTGCTAACATACGCAATACTTTTAACAGATGGGTTGAACTGGCAGGTGTCAACAAATCTTACGACAAGTTAGTCGATTTGTTATTGAGGGATAAAGTGTTATCTTCTGTCAGCCCACCATTCTTTGCTTATCTGCAAGAAAGAAAACCAGAATCTATTGATGACTTAGAAAAAATTTCTTTAAATTACTGCACAGCTCATCCGAATGCTAATATTTCTGGCTCGTTGATAAGAGAACTACTTCCTGTAGCCTCCAATATGGCATATCATAGTAATAACAAACCAAGAACACACAGTGTAGACAGAGGTAGATTCAAAGGAAACTATGACATTAATTTTCATAAGGGACAGAATAACTTTAACAATAACTTTAATAGAGGAAGACAACAAAACAGAAATTATTCACCTCAGTCAAGATACAACAGTAATCCACGTAACTCAAGTTATAATCGGTCATATCAATATAATAATGGTAACAATTGGAATAATAGCGATAATTATAACTCGAGACATCGAGATAACAATTACAATAGACGACAACGGGATAATTCAACTAATTATTCTCGTAATCGTTCTCATTCTCGTGGATCTTCACATTATAACCATAATACCGGGGCAGCAGTTACAAATGATATCACCCCTAAGGTTCAGGTTCCACCTAACGATAATACAATGAATTCTTCTGCTGCATGCTTTGCTATTAATTATAACGTGGCGAATAATTGCCCACAATGCAATCTTATTTTTCAGAAGGCAAAGGAGACAGTGCTAAACTGCGGACACATTCCACCAGAAGTAGGTTTTGCAGCCAATGATGGAACAGGCTCTCTGATTTTTAACAGAGGGATAGTGAACGGTTCTATAGTTTCTGTATTGAGAGACTCGGGGTCCACAACCATTGGAGTGCGACAGTCGCTTGTACATCCTAGCTGTGCAACGGGGGAATATGTCCGTTGCATGACTTTTGGGGGAACTATTGAGTTTTACCCCACAGCTATTATCCATGTTAAAACACCTTTTTTCACAGGTAACGTGAAGGTATGCATGCTGAAAAAGCCGATTGCAGACCTTATGGTGGGTCGCATACACGGCAGCAAGGATTGTTCACCAGAAAATATTATTGAATGGGAGAGACACAATCTATGCACTGGAAATGCCGTGACAACTAGAGCTCAGACTATGCTCACGGAGAGTGTCAATGATAATAAGATGGATGCAGAGAAACAGGAGGATATTGAGGTCAATTCACCTATTGACAGGGAATCATTTGCAAACAAACAAAAAAATGACAAATCTCTAAATAAATTTTTTAACCTAGTTAATAAGGTTGATAATTTAACATCAGGGAATAATAACAAACATTGGTTTATTGTTAAAAATGATATACTGATTAGATGCTTTAGTGATAAATCACAGGTAAAACAACAAGTGATGGTACCGGCTGCTTTTAGACGGTACATTCTTCAACACGCGCATGACTCGCAGTGTGCAGGACATATGGGATATACTCGAACACGATCTCGAGTATTGTCTTCATTCTTTTGGCCAGGAGTATCACGGGATATTTCGCAGTATGTACGTTCTTGTACTACATGCCAGGAAGTGAAAGCACGTGGAGCTTTTCACACGGCGCCTATTCAGGCTTGCGATATCTCAGTACGACCTTTTGACAAGATGGCCATAGATATAATTGGTCCACTTCTACCATCTGCGAGAGGACATAGATTTGTTCTCACGTGCATTGATTTATGCACACGATGGCCAGAAGCCATTCCATTGAAGACAACCACTACCACAGATGTAGCTGATGCATTACATCTAATTTTTTCTAGAATAGGGTTTCCTAGAAAATTATTATCTGACCATGGGTCGCAGTTTATATCCGATACCATGAAGGAGGTAATGAAAACCTGGAACATTGATAGGAATTTGAGTAGTATTTATCATCCCATGAGTAACGGTGCAGTTGAAAGACTTAACCGTACGCTTAAGCAACTTTTACATAAGGTTACTGTTAAACACCCTCAGGACTGGGACAGAGCACTCCCAGCTGTCCTGTTTGCTTACCGAGAGGTGCCACATGAACAAACTGGCTTCTCTCCCTTTGAGTTAGTTTTGGTGCCCCTCCGAGAGGTCCTATGGGACTGATAAAAGATTTATTAATTGATGCAGAGATGACTCAGGACACTCAGTCATCTTATGAGTATGTGATTAATCTTCGGAATAATATTATTGAGTCTTGCCAATTGGCAACAGCTTCTTCTGAGGCTGCAAAAGCTAAGGCTCGATCTATACAAAATCGATCTAGACGATTACGCCAATTATTCCCAGGCGATGAGGCTTATGTATTACTCCCTCACAATAACAATAAGTTATTGATCTCATGGACTGGTCCTTATAAGGTTACTGATAAAATTTCAGACGTTGATTACGTCTTAGATATCAAGGGACACAGAAAGATATTCCATATTAATATGCTCAAGCAATTTCATACACGTCCTATACACTTACAGTCAATTTTTCATGAATTAGATGACAATACTGTATCTACTTGTCATTATTCTAATCTATCTGTTATACAGGAGGAAGAATCTTCTTTTCCTGAAGTGCAGATGCCTTTACCTGTACTTATTGTCCAATCTACTGAATCTTGGCGTGATGTGACCATTTCTTCTACGGTTACACCGCAACAGCATCAACGCGTTGCTGATCTTCTACAATCTTTCCCAGATGTGTTAACGGATGTACCGGGTTGCACATCTGTAATTAGTCACGATATTATTCTTAACGATGATACACCAATTCGTGTTCATCCTTATTCTGTACCTCTACATTTTCTGAGTAAAACATCTCAGGAACTCGAACAGATGATATCATTAGGTATTATTGAGACTAGTACATCTCCATTTTCTTCTCCTTTAGTCATTGTCCGGAAAAAGGACAACAACATACGTTTATGTGTTGACTATAGGAAACTTAATGCGCAGACAGTACCGGATAGCGAACCACATCCTATCCTTGACGATTTACTTCCTCGTCTATCCAATGCTACACTTTTCACTAAAATTGACTTAACCAAAGGTTATTGGCAGATTCCACTAACCGAAAGAGCCAAATACTACACAGCATTCTCAACTCCACAAGGTCTTTACCAGTGGAACGTGATGCCTTTTGGGCTAATGAATGCTCCAGCTACCTTTATTCGCATGATGCGAAAAATTTTAGCAGGTAGATCAGATATAATTACCTACATTGACGACATATGTTTGTTTAGTTCATCATTTGAGGAACATTTTTTGGGTCTTAAATCAGTTTTGGAAATATTGCGGGATAACCATTTAACCGCTAAACCAACTAAAATTCAAATAGCGTGTAATGAGATAACATTCCTGGGACACATTATTGGATCAGGACGTATCCAAACAATTCCCAGTACGGTTTCTAAAATATTAAATTTATCTGTTCCTCAAACGAAGAAACAGGTTAGGAGTCTGTTAGGTTTGATCCAATACTATAGCAGATTTGTACCTCACCTATCATCCATCACGGCTGTCCTGTCATCGTTACTAAAGAAGAACATGCCAGTAAGGATAAATTGGACAGACGAATGTGACAAAACTTTTCGCACTATCTTAAACATATTTTCATGCCCACCTGTTTTAAGATTACCAGATGCTTCTAAAAAGTTTGTTCTACGTACAGATGCGAGTAATTACGGACTCGGGGCTTGTCTACTCCAATATCATGATGAAGTCCTTCACCCTGTACTTTACATCTCACGCAAGCTGAAACCTCCGGAGACTATATACTCGATTGTAGACCGAGAATTGCTCTCCGTAATCTGGGCAATTACCAAGTTAGAAAAATTTCTGCTGGGATCTCCATTTTTGATCCAGACTGATCAGAAATCTGTAGCAGCATTACGTCGTTCAAACCATAAAAGTGCTAAACTTGCACGCTTTGCTATTACGTTGCAACCTTACGAATTCGAAATACAGTCAATACCAGGAACTGAGAACGTCATAGCCGATACGTTGTCCAGACATCCTACGGATTCTGAATGAATATTACTATTTCAAATTTTCTGACTAATCAAGCATTACATTTGCAATGAACTGTATCAATGCCACGTCAGAATATACAACACTTCATTTGGACTTCCTACTTAAATAAGGACATTTCGAAATAAACTATCGTGATCAAAATATCAAGTTTTACGGATCGTTTGAAAATTTGGACTTCACTTCCACTTTGCGTATCACTCATTTCGATTGAAAACCGTTAAAAAGGAACAATCTCTGATGTAGAATGGACATATACTGTGATGACTGATTCAATTACATTCAAAGTTTTAATAAAGGAACTAACGATGATTGGATAATCATATCATAATTCGATAATATGAACCTTGTGTCTTAATGAACTTTCATACAAGTCAACAGGATATAACAACGATTGGATCTTCATGTCCGATATTGTTAAATTTTCTAGTTATTAAATTAATATATAATAAAATAAAGTTAAAGTGTGATGAAATAAAAAAAAATAAAATATACTAAGAAAAGATGAAACAAAATAATATCACACCAATTAATATTTTAATTAGTGTAATTATCAAGGTAATAGATATTACATTATGACATTTCATATTTATAGTTAAAATGTATGAATTTTTTCTGTTCTTTTCTTCTGATTGCGTTAATTTAATTAGGTATCTATCCTTACACTTCATTTTCACACGCATTCTAATTTAATGTATACTTTAATATTTGGTTTTAATTGTCCGTACTTCTCAATTTTTATTTCTTTTACTCTCTTATACTATTTCTCATCTCTTCAATTAGATAGTAATTAGTTAGTACCATACGTACATACTATAATTAATTATTTTAATTTTAGTTAGTTAGAATAATTTTAATAACACCTCACATTATTAGTTAGTCGATACATACAACAAATTAATTAGTTAATTAGTTAGTGACAGTGACATTTCCTTGTTTAATATAAGGTATATGTATGATATGACGTTGATTTTATTATAAGATATTAATGACATGACCACGACACTGTTCTAGATAGAACATCGTAGGTCATACGTCGGGTTTTGTTAAATTTTTGATAATTTGATTAATATTATTCAAAAAAAAAAATCTATCTAATAGATTTTTTTTTCCCCCGTCTGACAGGAAATCTGTTACGGTGTTATTTTAAATGACGGCGTCTGCTGGGGTTTAGCCATGCGCAACGTTAGGGGTCATTAACATTTATAGAATATGTCGATATTTTACGGTATACTGAACGCGAAATATATGCAGAGATTATGACGCATTCGCGTTGGGAAGGTCACGCTGGGTGACTTGGTTACATGGCCCTTGTTACGCTATCCGTCAAGCAAGAAGGTCGTGTCTTGTATTTCTTCCAAGGAAAAAAGACTGAGTATATAGCCTATATTATATATATAAATCGATGTAGAACTCAGGGTCAGTTCGGTTATTAATATAAGTATGAGATTAATTAAATTAACTAAATGATGGAAGGAGAATCGCATTATGATTCAAATTGTAGCTGTCAAGAACTCATGTGCTCATTTCTGGCTGTTGACTACAACAGCGCACGTATATAGCCACGATGTTCTTCTGACATATTGTTTTGACACGGACGGACATGAATACTATGCATGTAATTTCTAATGACTATATATGAATCTATACCTACGTGAATGTCTTGTGTGTGAACTGTAAATAAATTCATGGACTCTGAATTGAGGACTTTATCACATCGATACGTTACAGCTATTTGCTGCATTTGCCAATGTTGTTGATTATGCAAATGAAGAACTCTTCTGATAAGAAAAATATGTATATATATTGATGAGCTCCGAAGGGAACGAGTGTATTCTTGAACATTCAACAAATGATGAATCAATATAACGTTGACCCTTGTTCCAAGATAATAATCGAACGAAGGACCCTCCAATACCAGTGAAAACCACCCACGCAACACTAATTTAGTTTTACAAGAAGGGGAAAGACGAAAACTGGAGTGTGTCAGAAATATAGAATGGCAGGAAGCAAAATTGGGAGCACTAACAACGAATAGCTTTAGATTTCAACCTAAAGACGGAAGAGCAGTGGGTGTGTCCGCAAATTTAGGCCTAAATGAATCATCTACCCAGATCCAGTGTTTTGAAACCCTTGTATCATCAGCTGTAAGGGAGGAAATTTTAAAAAGCATAAACTGCTTTGCAGAAATTAAAGTACAGAAGCATACACCATCACTGAAAAGATCAAGATATAATCGATGGAATCCAGTAAGCGATTATGAGCTGCTAAAATTTTTTGCTCTGCATCAAGCAATGGGTATCGACAAAAGGCCAAGCATAAAAGATTATTTCTCCTCACAAGAGCCTATGTTTCACACTCCATTTTATTCCCAAATGATGGAGAGAGACAGATTTTTGTCTATATTGCAAACTATGTTGCATATCTGTGAGCCAGTTGCAGAAGGGAAAAATAAAATAGAGCCCTTCGTTCAAATGTTATGCTCTAAATTTGTTGCGGCATACACTCCAAACCAAGACGTAGCTATTGATGAGATGATTATAGGATGAAAAGCTAAATCCTCCAAGGCCAAGTAAATTATCAGATAACCCATTGGAAAGACTGGAGAGTGCAAAACATATAATGCACAGAAGCACTAAGTTCAATAGGTGTAAAGTTTGCAGTACACCTTACGACAGGAAAAGGACAAACTATTATTGTGCCGGTTGCACTTGCCACCCCCATCCGCACATAGATGAATGTTTCCTAAAATGGCACACTAAAGCTAAGTTGTAAATATAAGTTGGGGTGTAATGAGTGTTCTTTGTGAGAGCAGTTCAGCATATATATAACATTTTGTGATCTTTTTCAATTATTTGTAAATTTGTGACAGTAGAGTGTATTTCATTTTCTGGATGACACATGGAAAGTAGTTAGAGTATAAACTTGATGTGTGGTTTATTTCCAAAATGGATATAGTTTACAGTGATTTCTATATTGGATGGTGGATTAGCTGTCTTCAATTGGTAAGTCTGATATGTTTATTTTGTTTTTTGTTTAGTAAAATATTTTTCTGTCTCGTCTTTAACTACTTTATATTCATAAAAATTTTGTAAATTTTTAAACTGAAAATTTTCACAATCCTCATTCATTTTCCTTTTTAAATATATATAACATGACTATATTCAGTTAAAAACTTTGAAATAACTGACACTTACATGTTAACACTATATGAAAAACCGGTAATGTTCACCCTTAGCCCCACCGATGTCCTATTGTAACTTTTCGTTTACTTTGTACTTGGAATTGGAGTTTACAAGTAAGGAAACATTCGTACGAAATACCAATAGCACAAATGATGTTCCTCCGGTGGTCACGACAGTAAATAATTATAATCACAACGTTACAAAATTAATAAATAAATATAATTAATTTGTTTGTAAGATAATGACATGTATTGACTTTAAAACATACAGAAATATTTAAAAATACCTGTTAGCTCCCTAAGGAGCATAGGCCTTCAACAAACGCATGCCAAATCCTCCTGTCAGATGCCTTTCGCGCGAGGTCTTTCCACGAATTCCTCTTCTTTTTCAGTTCTGTATCTAGTTATCTTGTCTGTGTGTGTGTGTGTGTTTTTTTTTTTTGGTTTACCTCTGACTCTCTTTAATAATTATAATCACAGTGTTTTATACATATATTTATATATATAATCACACTTTGATTATAATTATTAAAGAGCATATATATAAAAAGGTAAAGGTATTCCCATAGCAGATACTGCCGTAGGAGAATGAAGTGTTAGAGACTTCACTATACTAGGTCCAGCATCAAGAGGTGGGGTGTGACTAGTTCCCTTCCTCGATACTTTTCCTTCCCTAACTCAAGAGCAAAGTCAGGTATCCATTTACAGTTGGGTAGACTGGAGCGCGATGATACCATGAATCGAACCTTAGCCACGAGAGACCAGCGCTGTAACAACTCTGTCGATCGGACGCTTATATATCCTAATTATCACGTCACTGTGTTAACAAGTCGCAATAAATAATTATTGAAAGTACAATAACGATCATAATCTTATGATACTGTACTTACTAATTTATGGTGTTGCGAAATATTTAGCTTTAGCGCTGTGTGAAATATTAGTTGTATATAACTAAACAAAAAGTACGCGGCACAAACAAGTAGCCTATGCTGCAGCGACAGAAACGCATTAAATCTTGATTAAAAAGTCGATATGGATATCGTACGAATGTTTGCTTAAAGTCGATGTACAAAGTAAACGAAAAGTTACAATAGGACATCGGTGGGGCTAAGGGTGAACATTACCGAAAAACCTGTGCCGCAGAAAATTTGTGACAAAAGAGTGTCTTTCCTTTTCTTGAAGCCAATTGAAAAGTAGTTAGAGTATAAACTTGAACCCATATGTATTTTATTTCCAAAATGAATGTAGTATACAAATATTTGTATCTTGGATAACATAAAAGATTTATTTGCTATCTTGAGTGGGTAATTCTGACATGTTTTTGTTTTTTGTAAAATGTTTTTCTTCACAGTCTCCAACTATTTTATACTCATAAAAAAATTTTTAAATTTATAAACTGAACATATTCAGTATCCACATTCATTTTCCTTTTTAAATATATATAACATGACTATATTTGTTAAAAACTTTGAAATAATTTACACTTACATGGTAACACTATATGAAAAGCCTGTGCCGCAGAAAATTTGTGACAAAAGAGTGTCTTTCCTTTTCTTGAAGCCAATTGAAAAGTAGTTAGAGTATAAACTTGAACCCATATGTATTTTATTTCCAAAATGAATGTAGTTTACAAATATTTGTATCTTGGATAACATAAGTGATTGATTTGCTATCTTGAGTGGGTAATTCTGATATGTTTTTTTTTTTTTTTTTGTAAAATGTTTTTCTTCAGTCTCCAACTATTTTATACTCATAAAAATTTTTTTAAATTTATAAACTGAACATATTCAGAATCCACATTCATTTTCCTTTTTAAATATATATAGTTAGTTGCTTTTCCTTTACAGGACGTGGCAATCAACCCCAGCTTTTATTGGCTGTTTGTGATTTTTCTAGGCAATTTATTTCATTCAGTAGTTTGCCATTGCTTATACCATTGTTAAAAATCCACACAAAGCGATCTGCTACCAAACCGCCTGCAGCAGGTTTCGAACCTGGTATATCTGGATTATGAAACTGCGTTCATATCCATTAGGCCACAGACGCCGACAAATATATATAACATGACTATATTTGTTAAAAACTTTGAAATAATTTACACTTACATGGTAACACTATATGAAAACCTGTGCCGCAGAAAATTTGTGACAATAGAGTGTCTTTCCTTTTCTTGAAGCCAATTGAAAAGTAGTTAGAGTATAAACTTGAACCATATGTATTTTATTTCCAAAATGAATGTAGTTTACAAATATTTGTATCTTGGATAACATAAGTGATTGATTTGCTATCTTGAGTGGGTAATTCTGATGTTTTTTTTTTTTTTTTTTTTGTAAAATGTAAAAAAATTTTCTTCAGTCTCCAACTATTTTATACTCAAAAAATTTTTTTTTAATTTATAAACTGAACATATTCAGAATCCTCATTCATTTTCCTTTTTAAATATATATAACATGACTATATTTGTTAAAAACTTTGAAATAACTGACACTTACATGGTAACACTATATGAAAAATCTGAGTCGCAAAAAATTCCTTGCGTAAAACATGGGAAAACCCCTACGTCCTGAAAGAGTTAAGGCATTAAAATCTTTACTGATTCTACTAAGAAAAGTTTAACAGTACGTCCTTCTAAAGTGCAAATTGGATACCAAGACATATAATTTGTGGGCCACTGTATCAGCCATCAGAGGTTATGTTTAGATGATAAAACAGTAAAACGTATTCTAAATATTAAAATTCCAACTACCAAGAAAGAAGTCAGAAGCCTGTTAGGTCTTGTAAATTATTATCACAAGTTCATCCCTAACTTTGCTTCTCTATCTGCTTCATTGTTTGCCTTGACTTGCAAAGGCGCTCCATTGAAAATTAAGTGGTCTGAAAACTGCCAACAATCGTTAGATATGATTAACAAGCATCCAATCTTAACGATACCTGATGCAAGTAAACCTTTTCTCCTCTGAACAGATGCATCAGGCACGGGCATTGCCGGCTGTCTGATGCAGATGTTGGATGACAGACCTCATCCATGTTTGTACATGAGCAGACATCTACTCGAGGCAGAAAAATGCTATGCGACCGGTGGTGAGCGAGAGTTGCTCGCCATTGTCTGGTCCATAGCAAAGCTTTCGAAGCACTTACTGGGCAGTAAATTTGTACTGGAGACAGATCATGTACCACTAACTGCACTCAAGACTACGATATTCAACAATCCACAGTTACATCGGTGGTTTCTCCTCCTGCAAGAATTTCATTTCGAGATCAGACTTATTAACGGTTCTGATAACTGGCTTGCTGATCTTCTCTTGTGACTTAAGCAAATTATCTACGTTCTGCAAGAACAAGTGTACTAACACCATTCCATGCGACATTCCTTTTATAAGAGTTAACGAAGTTTATAACTATCTTTCTGATCTTAAAGATAATAACTCATCGGGACTTGATGGAATCAGTAATTGAATACTGCGTTATGCTGCACCAGCTATTACTGATACACTAACATACATATATAATCAATGTATCGCAATGAGTTACTTTCCATCTGCCTTTAAAATCGCTAAAGTATACCCTCTAGTTAAACCTGGTTCATCTGATAATAGCAACCTTGGTAACTATAGACCCATTTCTCTTATATCGTCGCTGTCCAAACCACTGGTAAAACAAATACACAAAACAGCAATAGAACACCTAACCAATAATGACCTGCTAGTTGATAGTCAGTCGGGGTTTAGACCAAAACATTCATGCCACACAGCCTTAACTAAAATGATAGACAACTGGCATCTGAACATCAATAACGATGATATATGTGGAGCAATCTTTGTAGACTTTAAAAAAGCATTCGATATGATAGATCACACTATTTTAATCAGAAAATTAGAAACAATGAAAGTAAATCTTAAGCTGGTGAAGTTAATTAAATCATTCCTGTCAGACAGACAAGTGGTGTCTTACAATAATTATTTGTCCAAACCAACCGTTGTCGATATCGGTGTTACTCAGGGCTCTATTCTCGGCCCTCTTCTTTTTGCCGTATACATTAATGATCTTCCTCTGCACATCAAACATTCATCCTGTGACCTGTTAGCCGATGGCTGTACTGTTTATACTAGTGACAAAAGTTGCACCTCACTATAACTATCTTTACAAACTGATACACATAATCTTATTTAAGTGGAGCAACGAGAATTAAATGCAAATAAATATTAGTAAAACGAAATGTATGTTAATATCAACCAGACAAAAACTACAAAACTCGCAGAAAACAACACTGGAACATCACTTATTGAAAACGTAAATGAACATAAAACTCTACTCTTACCAATTAGCCAAAATCAAACACTTCCTGGATGAGGGGGCAAGGAAAATGTTCTACACATCTCATATACAAACATACCTAGACTTTTGTTCCACAATCTGGGATGGTTGTTCCATATCGAACACAAAAAAGGCTCAATTCCCTTCAAAAACGTGCAGTGCGCCTAGTTGCTGATAAACACCAAACACACTGTATAGATCTATATAACTATCTTAAAATATTACCCCGCAGAAAGCGCTTCCTGTTTAACAAAGCTAAATTCGCTCACAAAATCTTGTCACAGAATGCTCAAACGTATCTGTGGCCACTTTTAAAATTCAATGAAAAACGTAGTCAGCGCTTAAACAAGTTACAGGTACCCAAGCCCAGGCTAGATTTGTACCAGAAGAGCTTGGCTTACTCAGCTGCTCATCTTTGGAACAATCTTCCATATGACCTGAAAAACATGCACAGTCCCTACTCATATAATCGTAGACTTTTCAAATACATTATGAGTGCAGATTATATGCTGCCCTAAGTGATTATGTTTCGAATTATTATCTAATATACTGTATGGAGGGTCTGATGATGTAGTTTTTCATTTTAATATACCTTACTTCTTAATTGTAATCAGATACTGTAAATGTATGCTTTATACCACTTATAATGTTGCATCGCCATTAAATTAATACTTTAAGTATTTTGGAGAATGTCTGGATAACTAGTAATAAAAGATGAGTAAGAAGAAGGGCAAAATGCAAGACGGGCCTATATACACGATTCTCATCTATCAGTCAAAACCCTTTACCTCCCTAAGGAGCATAGGTCATAAAGCTGGATCTCGTATAGTGGAGGCGTCAACAATTCACTCCCTGTGGCAGTATCTGCTTGGGACTAAAAGCTACTCACCTCTGGGAACATTGTCTGCATGCGCTGACAACACATGAAGCCCCTGGTCATTCAACAGCAGATTTCCAATATTTCACGAGTTCTTATTATATGCCACCATAATCTGATTATGTTTCAAATGATTTAATTTTTTTTTTTTCTTTTTTTTAAACATATTTAAATTTGATTATGACTGGATATTATAAATGTATGTTATTATTTTACCTTGATAATGTTGTATGCTTAAATAAAGCTCAAAATACATGTGCGATTGAAAGGATACAGTATGCAAGATGACAGAGAGGAAGGGCAGAATGTAAGACGGGCCTGCGTGCCCAATTCTTAACCCTTTGATAATAAAGTTCGTTCGTTCTCTCCAGATTGGCAACGAACAGCTGAATACAGTGATGATTTCTTCTACAGTGATGTTTGGGAATGAACAGCTAATGCCTTTTCGAATTTCGATATAAATTGAACAAAACTCTCTTGTGAACAGATGAATATAAATGTTTACGATTCGAGTGACGATTTGAAATGAACAGCTATTAACTTTTTCTTAACACTATTGTATATAGTTCAGTATTATTATTATTTATGAAGTGATTCATAGATATAGTTGACACATAATGTGAAATTTTATTATTAAGTGATTAAAATCATGTTACCACGCTTTCACCTATGGTAAACGCTCATGGGACAAGGCGGTAATGTTGAGAGCACATCATAGGGCGAAGCAGTCTTGATAAAGTTATATTTAGCAGAATTGCTGCGCACCATGCTGAGCCTCACCAAAATACAAAAATTAGAGTCGTTATCTTTGTAAAAGTAACTTATCGGGAATGACGTAGAGGAGAGTCTGTGTCTACACTGGAGCGTATAGACGTGTCCCCATATATGGCTAGTCCACTTATTAATGTGTGGTATAATCCACTTCAACAAGTTTTCTTAAGGAATCTGCATTTGACTGTGAACCTAACAAAAGGTATATGTAGATATATAAGTATTTCAGTGTGGTATAGCCACGGATTCAGAATATATAAATCCACAGTGTTAAACTGCCAAGATGGCCAGAAATGTGTATTACAGAAAAATGAATCAAGATGCACGAAGCATCAGAAGGTTGGAAACCTATTTACAAATTTGTATTCATGGAGTATTGAAAAGTATCTTTAAACATTATTTAAAAGTAAATATTTAGCAGACAGAGAAATAAGTATGCCAGAGAGCACAGAACTATTACGATTACCAGTGGATTATCAGTTATTAATTATTTGGAGCAGAATATTGTTCATGAAGTATTCTGTGAATAAAAAGGAAAGTCGTTTTAAATTAAGAAGTCGTCTCAGATAATTGTGTCGTTCAAACTTTGACATTTTCAAGTTCATCATTATAAATGTTTGATGTTTTATCGTCCAGTGATTTGGCAAACAAAGAACTTTAAGTAGACGATTATCAAAGGGGAATGAATGGCCAGTTCTAACAACAACTGAAGATGAACTATAAAATGAAATATTATGAGATAGATACAGAACGTATATCTGACGAGCAAGCAAAATTAAACAAAATCTAAAGAATGTTAGACAGAACTCAGGCAAATCTGGTTTAACTCTTAACACACACCAATGCCAGAGTTCCCGAAATGGCTACTAAGCCAGAGTGATACATTAACTTTACAACAACTTCTAGATGAAGGCAAGAAACATGAGGCACAAAAACTAAATATTAAATTCAGCAAATTACATTAGCAGCATGATTTGACTGAAATGCCTTACACTTTGGTCTGAGTGGTCTGCCCTGTTTTCATTATAGTTCTTGCCAACGCCAACTTTGCTGTCTTATTGCTCTTAATAGCCCTATTCTGTCTTTAGTGCCATCAATTTTACACGGGCCAGGCTAAGGCCACCCCCTTCTACGTGAAATAGCAGCATTTTTTCTTTGCCAAAGATCCTTGGGGAAGCGACTAGTTTCAGTGTTCTTTGAGTTACAGAGTACCCATCCGCACGGGGAAAATCTCTACCCTTTTATTCTAAGCCGTCCCCCGGTTTTTCATCCCGAACGCAGGACATTGTTAGAATGGAAAGTGGTGCTAATGTTAAGTCACTTTCCCACCCGTCTCTTGAGTCGCCCAGGGAATCTCTCCAGTTGGTCTTCCGTCTTTTTCATTTCATCTCAAGCGGGCTGAGAAACGCTCGCTGAACACCTGCAGACTCTATCTTACTATTTAAGGTGGGTGTATATGTCAGGTCACACTTGGAGAGTATATGTCAAATCACAATGGAGAGTATTTGTCAGGTCACATTGGAGAATATTATGCCAGGTCACAATGGAGAGTATACGTCAGGTCACACTGGAGAATATTATGTCAGGTCACACTGGAGAGTATATATGTCAGGTCATACTGAAGAGTATATGCCAAATCAAACTCTAGAGATTAAGTCAGGTCATGCTGGAGAGTATATGTCAGGTCACATTCAAGAGTAATGTCAGGTCACCCTATGGAATATATGTCAGGTCACACTCAGGAGTATTTGTCAGGTCACACTGGAGAGCAGGTCAGGTCACGCTGGAAAGTATACGTCAGTTAAGACTGGAGAGTATATGTTAGGTCACATTCATTCATTCATAACACTCCACTCCCAAAGGAGCATAGGCCTTCAACAAACACATACCAAGTCCTCCTGTCACGTGCCATCATCTCAAGTTCTTTCCACGTTTTCCTCATCATTTTCACCTGTTTCCAGCTCTCTTCGCCATGTCCTTCTTGGTCTACCTCTGCCTCTCTTGCCCTGGGGGTTCCAGAACAAGGACTGCCTTGTAATGCTATCAAAGGTCTCCTCAGTGTGTGTCCAATCCATCGCGATCGTCTTCTTCTCATCTCTTGTTCCGCTGGCACTTGTCTAGTTCTTGTCATCAGTTCCACGTTGGTAACCTTGTCATACCATTTTAATCCCTCTATTCTACGCAAGCACCCATTTATGAAAGTCTGTAGCTTTTTTGTTGTTGTCTTTGTTGTTCTCCATGTCTCAGAGCCATACAATAGGACTGACTTCACTGTTGAAGAGTATATATGTCAGGTCATACTGAAGAGTATATGCCAAATCAAACTAGAGTATAAGTCAGGTCATGCTGGAGAGTATATGTCAGGTCACATTCGAGAGTAATGTCAGGTCACCCTATGGAATATATGTCAGGTCACACTCAGGAGTATTTGTCAGGTCACACTGGAGAGCAGGTCAGGTCACGCTGGGGGGTATATGTCAGGTCACGCTGGAAAGTATATGTCAGTTAAGACTGGAGAGTATATGTTAGGTCACACTGGAGTGTATATGTCAGGTCATGCTGGAGAGCATATGTAACGTCACACTTTGGAGTATGTTTTAGGTCACACTCGGAGTACATGTTCGGTTACATTCAGAAGTATATGTCAGGTCACACTCTAGAGCCAGTCAGGTCATGCTCAGGAGTAAATGACTGGTCATGCTCGGAAGTATGTCAGGTCACACTGGGGAGTATTTGTCAGGTTGCACTTGGAAGTACGTTAGTGTGACTGGGGAGTACATGTCAATTCTAAGGACTTTGTCAGGTCACATTAGGAAGTATATGTCATGTCACACTTGAAGGTATATGTCAGATCACATTAGGAAGTATATGTCAGGCCACACTGAGAAGTAAATTTCAGGTCACACTGGGTGGTATATGTCAGGTCACACAGGGAGGTGTATGTTATGTCACAATGGGGAGTATATGCCAAATCACACATGGAGGTATATGTCAGTTCATACTAGGGAGTATATGACAGGTCACATTGGAGGTATATGTCAGGTCACACTAGGAAGTATATGTCAGGTCACAATGGGGGGTTATATATCAGGTCACACTGGGGAGTATATGTCAGGTCACACTGGGGAGTATATGTCAGGTCACACAGGGAGGTATATGTCAGGTCACACTAAGCAGTATATGTCAGGTCACATTACACAGTGCGTGCATGTATGTATAAGATCATTGTGGTTAGTGTAACTGAAAATGAGATCAAGCACAGTGTCATGTATATTTAGCTTCGGGCAGGAAAGAAATGTACATGTTCCCTAATAAAAAGACAAGTTAACAATAAAATGTTAAACAGTAACAAAGTAGTGTCCAAAACCTTAAGGAAATGGTCTAAAAGCTGGATTAAATACAGTAACAAGAAAAAGTTGTAATGAAGTAAATCAGCCACTAAGCAATAAACTGAAGGTGTTATTTAAATAAACTCTACAGCAGCCCATACATATAATCCTTGTAAAGTTATAAAACCAGCATTGTGGAGTCAACTCCAATTGAATTTAATGTTAGAAAAAGCCGTTTACACCAAATTCAAAACATTTTTTTACTACATTATTTATAGTAAAGGTTGTAAATACTTATTTTAACCTTGTAAAATACTTGCAGGCTGCATACGGTTAATAGACTAAAAACTAATTACCAACCCTTCCTGTGGTGGCCAACTACATAATCAGTAAATACAGAAAAAGTGAATCACTAACTGTCCAGCTATTTATGCCCTAATTACAATCACATTTGGCTTTTTATGGTATTTCGCTAGCGGCATGAGGCTTATTTGTTCTTGAATCCTCAAAACAAGAAAATCAGAGGGAGACCTAACAACACACACAGAAGGGAACTGGAAAAAAACATGACATGGGAACAGTTGGTATAAGACAACAAAAAAAAGGCTTGGCATGAGCTTGATGAAGGCCTATGCTATATAGGAAGATGGAAAACAGGTTAATGATGAAGATGATTATTAAGCACAATCAATATCCTGAAGCCGTCTTATTACTGAAAAAAAAAATGATGACAGGATATATTGTCCTTTTGGAATCAAACTGCATAAAGAGTTACTTTTTTCAGCTGTAATGTCTTTAAACTCTTTCTGATAAATTATCTTATATTCATGCTTATTACAGCTCAAACACAGACTAAAACAAAAAAAGTGAATTAGAAAACTATATACAGGGTGTTTCAAAATTATGTATACACACTCTGAATGCTGATAACTCAATTATCACTTGAGACAGAATTATGGAATTTTCACATTTAAAGTCACAAATGCATTGTTGACAGCGATGAACTACTGGCTGTCATTCTGTATTGTTATTAAATGAATAGTGAAATATGCAGTTTTAGTTTGATGTCTCAGGTCCCCCTCACTGTCCATGTTTTGAAATGTGCACAACCTTCTATAAAAAAGCTTCATGAGTAAAATATAATGCCATTATTCGTGTATATCTAGCATTATTGTGCTCTATTCTTGCAATATAGCAACATTTTATGTTATGTGAGGATTTTATGCATTCAAAGTATATATACCGGTACATAATTTTGAAACGCTCTGTATAATGTAGTAAAACAGTACTTATGTGAAATTGAACCAGCATTGGAAGATACATGTCTCTGGGGTCCTCAACAGCGAGACAAAGAAACAAAAAGATGTAGTAGCAGACACTGGTGTCACATGACTGATGGTTCTACTTATCCAACATCTCTGGTCAAAGGTCATATTCCCACAAATGTAGAATTCCACTTCTGTACTTCCAAAATACAGCGTGCACATCAACAAATGATGAAGAGTGAACACTGTGAAGGGAAAAGAAATGTTGATTCACAGTCCAGCAAGAAGTCATCAAAAGAGGGTAATTGTTAAAACACAATAAAGCTAGTTGAAGATCCATCTTCTGTTGTATTTTCCCATTAATGAATATTCTAACACACTGTGACTACAACTTACAACTGAATAAGAATTGTTAAAACTATTTGATTATCTTTTTTTTTTTTTTCAAATGCATCCCACTCTCTTTCTGTTTATCTCTGTGTGCATTTTTTCTAAATTAATTTTAATTAGCAATCATTATCAACCATTGTCAGTCAATACATATATGTGTGAACGAGTGTGTATTTTCCCATCTTTTCTTCATCAAGCACTGAAATTTTTAAAAAAATTTTTAAACCACAATCACACACACACATCTATTTATACACAAATATTTTAACAATTAAAAATATATATATATATACACACACCCACCTACACACACACAATAATCATAATAGCCCCTTAAATCATAACTGACTATAGGAATGCATCCCTGAAATGACAGCCCTTAGCTGCTTATTTTCCTGGTGTTCCTTTTGACGTTTTCTCCTCTCTTCTGATTGCCGTGAGAGTTTCTTTTTGCCTAATCTGAGGTCGCGCCTTAAAGAGCATCACCACTTGATGCAATGGCTACTTCATCCTCCCAGGTTGTATATTGGATTTATGTCCAATACCCTCATGTCTCTCTTGCACACATCTCTGAACATCAGCTGCAGTTGCCCAACTGTTCTCTTGCCATCTTACATTTGTCCGTAGAAGACATCTTTTGGGATGTGACCATCTTCCATGTGGCGGACATGGCCAAGCCAGAGTAGTCTGCGCTGTTTAAGCAGTGTATACATGCTTTGTAGGCCAGCACGTGACAACACCTTGACATTTGTTACTTTGTCCTTCCATGAAATACTGTTCTGGAATTCTCAGGGTAAAAGAGGCAGAAGGTGACTTAAAACATATGGAGATGGGAACTGGAGACAGACATTAAAGAAACAAAAAAGGATATGGGAAGATCAGATGGCACAGGACAAGAAGGTTGGGCATGAATTTGTTAAATGACTATGTTCCTTAGGGAGGTGAAGGATAATGCTGATGATTAACTCTTGCAGGCCGGAATTTTTTCATCAGTTTTGCCAGAATTATTTTTGTACCTTAAAGCAGTACCTTTATAAATTCTAAAGTTTCTGAGTTATTACACAACAAAGACACACATATTATACATCACAGTAAAGATAAATGAATGTAGAATTAGAATATGAAGGATTTTTAGTGATATTCTACAGATAGTATTCAGTTATGAGTCATAACGAAAATACGGAACAAATTTCACAGAACACAAAAGTGACGTTCCCAACGTCGTTTCGGCTTCTAGGGGTTTTGCGGATGTACGCTATCAGCGTCGTTCCGGCCTTTAAGAGTTAAGGTCATTATTTCTGGATCTCTGGATCATCCATCTTAAATTACTACCATAGTGTCCCTCCTCTAATTTTCTGTGGCTCCAGAGATTTCAATATTACCGTCAGTTTTGGTATATTATAAGTCAACTTTTCAAGCCTGAAAACATATCTCCAACATGAAGGGTCAGCATACGACAAATATAAAACACAAACATTTACCTACACTTTAACTCCAAGATTAATTTTGCTTTACTGTTTTATTTTACTGACAATGAAATCATGCATGATCACATTTTAAAATCCTTCAAAGTCTTGCTGTAAATGATGTGCATCATCTGACAAAAAGAGGTCAGAACGCAGGTCTGAATCACTGGAAGTTAAGACATTGTCTTCGGTATTTTTCACTGTCATCCTTCTCCTCAAAGCCATAGGCTCCTGTATACTGTGTTCACATTTCGGTTATAGCCTCCTGGTGGATTACTGTATTGTTGGGAGTCGACATACAGAATTCAGAGCTAAAAATTCTGAGGTCGAATAATATGCAAGGTTGACATATACACTACCATTTGCAGTAAATGTTTTTATGTAGTTTTATTCCACATCAAAATGCATTATGATCCGTTAAACTTTTCTTCTACTCTCGCTAAGAAATGTGTAAAACAAATCTATATTATGTTCTCTGTTCTGAATAAACAGTATGTTTTACAACTGTTCTTATTTATCTTGAAAGGTCTTCATGGGATATGTATTACTGTTCTGAAAAAACCATACCCCTGATAAACACATAAAACTAAAACCCAAGATGATTTTTTTTGTTTTTAATTTTGTCCTATCCAATGCCAGGATCTTTTCCAACTTCCTGTCCCAACTATACCCATCTGGCTCTCTCTCCAACAGTTCCACAACAGTAATCTCAGCAAACCACCTTAATCCTTCTACCCTGTGCTAGCACCCATTCATGAAAGTCTCCAATTTAAGTCTACCACAATACTGTCACTTACCAATCATGGTCATGCCGGCTGGTCAGCCTATGTACACAGCAAATTCTGTTGATTTTTAAAGTCCAGAGATATTCAAAGTCTGGTACATAGAAACACAGGACAAGTGCTGAAACCATCACATGGACTGACATCAATCTGTAGAGATTGTCAATTTGGACACTCTTGTACATACCTTTTGAAAGGGTACATTGTTTTTAATTAACACAGATTTCTGCATTACAACTTATCAGAATAAAAAATGGTACCGTACAATAAAAATAAGCCAGTGCACAAAGGAAGCTTGTATTTGAAAGAAGCTATACATTTTCTTTGGGCATGTTATGAGAAACATAAAGCTGGAATATACTGTTGACAATAGGAAAGATAATGGAAAAAAATGACAGGATGAGAAATAGAGAAGACAATGGATCATGTGAAGTTAGCAAATACATTTACAATCAACACTGGAAACAGAAAGTTGTGCACAGACATATTACCAAAGTCAGCTGGCATGGTTTCTTGAAGAAGAAGACAATAAAAATATAAGAAGTTGTAAAGAATCATACTTTTCTTCTATATATGATTATAAAACTCATCAAGAGATGTTGTTGTGTGAGGTGCGATGCTTTGGTCATTGTTTTTGTGTGAAGTGTGTTGCTTTGGTCAGCATAGTGCCATATTGTTGTGTAAACTGTCTATCCAGATTCCTCTTTGGCATTCCCTTACCATGTGACCAGATTTAACTGATGTTGTAAGACTGAGCTGGTAGCTGATTTGGTTCATTCTGACAAGGTCTCATTACCATTTTATTGCCTGTTGTTCCACGTAGCAGAAGCATGATATTTTTTCCAATTAATAACTCCATTTCATTTTTCTGCCTGTCTCTTCTTTTGCAGGCCTCCTCTGTCATCTAATATTTGTAATTTTCCTCTTCTGTACTTTAGATCAGGGGTCAACACATTTTCCCAAAATCTAGGAGCCAAGTTATAGGCACAGAATGATGAAACCAGAGTGACCTCAGAATGATGGATAAAACATAGCTGTGGCATTTTCATATATTGGCATAGTAAGGGGAGTGCAAAGGAGAGGGGTCGGGGGAGTCTACCCAGGGTGGGAGGCAGGAGCTGGGGGTGCCGTCAGACAATAGTATGACAGCACTGTACAGTTAAAAATCTGCTTGCATGCATAACAGACGTCTCTGTTTATTTACTTATTGTGCATGCTAAAGGAAGGATCTACCCCAGGTTCCAAATACTTTAAGTACGCCCCTGTTTTCACACATTCTTTAAATTTTCATCTCTATTAAACTTCAACTTTATGAAAATGAAAAGCATTTGCCCTATTACGAAGCTGATCAATTTTGAGAAAGAGATGTTAGTTGTTAAAATACTTATGACAGGAAAACCATCTCTGATGTGGACTTTTATTAGCAATAAAACATTGGCACTTTCCAATTGTAAACTGTTTCTGAAACTAGTGCATGCACATCAAGATGAAAATAAAAAAAATTAAGTAAACAGTACCAGCTCAATACTTGATAATTAAGTTACTGTATATCAAAGAATGTAATATATGCCACATAATTTATTTATTTTTAATTTTAAGAAAAAGTGGGAAAAGGGGTGTGGAAGCTGAGAAAGAAAATAGAAATGTTTACCCTTTGACCATCTGTCAGCAAAGGGAAATTCTACACCCAGTGATTACACACAAGCAAACAGGAATAATTATCAAGAAGCTATACTTTCGTAAGTGGTGCTTGCGGATGTTGAAGATTGCTGCATGGTATGGTCAATGGGCTGCATACAATGCAGCAATCCTCAACAGCATAGTATAGAAGGATTGAAATGTTTTTACAAGATCACCAATGTGGACCTAACGACAAGGACCAGACAAGTGCCAGTGGGACGAGATGTGAAGAAGATGCTGGATATCGATAGAAAACGCAGTGGTACCATTACAAGGCAATCTTTGTTCTGGAATTCCCAGGGTAAAAGAGGCAGAGAGAGAAAAAGACCAAACAACACATGGAGAAGAGAGCTGGAGACATTTTTTTTCAGCAGGGAATGGGAAATGTTGATACTGGCAGTTGCTAACAAGATGTGATTCTGGAGTATTTTAACTGGTCTCAGTTACGGACCCTCTATTGTACAGTTTTCATCTTCGTCATTTTCCTTGTCGCTCCCTAAGGGGCATGGAGCAACCATTGCAGCTAGCTCACTTGCAAGAAATACCAAGGCATTCACGCATCTTGAGAGCAGTAACACGTTAGGCCTACATCTTGACATATTTTGAGGTTGCCAGTCCCATGTATTGGCCTATTAGTCATGTCTTATGCTTGAGGAATCATTTGTTCTTTCTTTGCCTGATCAGAGGCCCCGATTTACCTCGAGTTGTTTTTGGGGCCTTCTAAGGCGACAAAGAAAAGAAAGAATAGGTTCACTGCTCCCTCATGCATGTCGTACGATGCGAATAACGTGAAACTGTAGGCTACACTTTTCGCGGCACTAACATCATATAAAAAATTATGAAGTGGTTAAGAAACTGCCATTGCATGAGCACAATTTGTAGGCCCTTCTTAGATTTGGCTTCCTGCTCACGTAATAAACCGCTGGTATTAGAAGTCTGAGCTAAAATTTTCAACTTACGTGATGATGCACATATCAGCGAGTCTGGGGGAAAGTAAGCTATAAAGGAGCATATTTCCGTTCCGTCTTGTCCAAAACTTGCAGACGTTCACCTTGTCCAGTAATCAGTATCAGAGAATAATGGTTCTTTGAACTTCTCGTAAGGTATCATCCCAATCCTGGTCAGAGAAATGCTAGTATGCCTATCTCATAGACAGAAATTTCAAAAAATAGTTAATTGAACGGACATATCTTTTACTCGATCCCATTGCATTAATACGTTTGTATTGTGCATCTAGCAGTCTTGCTATTTTCCTAACTGACGTCTGATATTTATGCATCTCTGATTGGTTAATTGACATTGGATCAGTCTACGAAGTTGCTGCCATTTAATCAGGGGTTGAAGGGTTACAGTGGTACAGACGATCTCAACAAACCTTGCTTTGTATTTACTGTTTTTTAATTTTGAGATTTCTTATTAGTCTTTATTATTTGTCTATGTCTTTAGCTAAAGACTTTATTTTATTGTTTTTCTAAACACTTGCAACAGCTTCAATACTATGCTCTTCTTAAAACGGAACCTAAATGAGACAAATATAGATGACCTTGGACAGCGGCGGTTCAACTGCTCCCCTTCTTCTTTTTTGGGTAAGACTTTAAATTGACTGCTGCAAATGCGCATTCCGTTATTCGGTACGTATTTATAACTCAAAGCAACCTTTATTGACGAAGGTGGCGCTACAAGTGGGAAGATAACATTAAGAGATGGACAGGAAAGAGTCTATTAGAGTGCGCCATCAAGCTAAGAGATAGAAGAGTTTTGAGATCCATTGCAGCCGACCTTAGATGTTGAAATAGCAGCCGATGATGATGATTAGCCTTGTCAACCATGGCAACGGGAGCGTCACGCGCAGTAGGTGATACCCAGTCATTATCAGACCACTGAGCATTTGCTCGGTCACGAAATAAACACAAAACAAATTCCTCTTAGAACACCCTCATATTTTTGTTCCTTGTTTTTTTTTTTAATATCCCGTTTTACCTCTGATGGGTTACACTAATTCAAGGTAATAATTTTGGTTGCCGATATTGTAATATGGCACCATTTAACCCCTCCACTCAGTCCAGACGTCAGCTTAAGTGGCTTTACGTGTAGATAGTAGTGGTCAGCCTCAGATTGGTGAAGTCTCTATAACTCTTGTCCTGGGCTGACACCGGTGGGAGGAGGGTTCGGAAATAAAGCGTTTTTCGCCTCATATATCGGGCACTCCTGCAGCAAATGTTGGGCAGTCATTTTATCATAGACCGCCCTGGGTAAGCGGGCACCGGAGCGGACGAGAAAAAACGTACTTTTAATTTAAAATTCAGATGCCTGATTTTTGTTCAGCTGTGACTGTTCACCAGGCCAAGTCACGCAATGTGATTCGTTTAAATGAAAACACTAAAACCAAACCGCAACTTATTTTTAGCATTCGTTTGTTCGTGTTGTCGCTCATACTGTTTGGCAGTAATAACTATCTAATTCATATGCAATTTTATTCCCAAATCTGACTTTATTTTCCAGTAGAGTATAATTCACTTTCGATGCTAGAAGTGTGAGGAGGGGAGCATGTCACACCACTCGCCCCAGGCGCTGCTCGAAGGACAGCTCTGCGTTAACGCCACGTTATCAATCTTGTTCTCTATTATAGTCGGAAATCTTTACGGTCATGCACCCATCAGGTAAAACTGATGCCATATAAACTACCGCTGTAGGAGCATGTATTCTATTGGTGAAGGCTTCATGGAAACAATGCTTCAATTTTGACTCCGTAAGGAGTACATGAGTGCTTGCTGTATAAGAACAACTACAGTGCTGGCTGTATAAGAACAACTACAGTGCTGGCTGTTTAAGAACAACTACAGTGCTGGCTGTTTAAGAACAACTACAGTGCTGGCTGTTTAAGAACAACTACAGTGCTGGCTGTTTAAGAACAACTACAGTGATGGCTGTTTAAGAACAACTACAGTGATGGCTGTTTAAGAACAACTACAGTGATGGCTGTTTAAGAACAACTACAGTGCTGGCTGTTTAAGAACAACTACAGTGCTGGCTGTTTAAGAACAACTACAGTGCTGGCTGTATAAGAACAACTACAGTGGTGGCTGTATAAGAACAACTACAGTGATGGCTGTATAACAACAATTACAGTGCTGGCTGTATAAGAACAACTACAGTGATGGCTGTATAAGAACAACTACAGTGATGGCTGTATAACAACAATTACAGTGCTTGCTGTATAAGAACAACTACAGTGATGGCTGTATAAGAACAACTACAGTGATGGCTGTATAACAACAACTACAGTGCTGGCTGTATAAGAACAACTACAGTGCTGGCTGTATAAGAACAACTACAGTGCTGGCTGTATAACAACAACTACAGTGATGGCTGTATAAGAACAACTACAGTGCTGGCTGTATAAGAACAACTACAGTGCTGGCTGTTTAAGAACAACTACAGTGCTGGCTGTTTAAGAACAACTACAGTGCTGGCTGTTTAAGAACAACTACAGTGATGGCTGTTTAAGAACAACTACAGTGCTGGCTGTTTAAGAACAACTACAGTGCTGGCTGTTTAAGAACAACTACAGTGATGGCTGTTTAAGAACAACTACAGTGATGGCTGTTTAAGAACAACTACAGTGCTGGCTGTTTAAGAACAACTACAGTGCTGGCTGTTTAAGAACAACTACAGTGCTGGCTGTATAACAACAATTACAGTGCTGGCTGTATAAGAACAACTACAGTGCTAGCTGTATAAGAACAACTACAGTGCTGGCTGTATAAGAACAACTACAGTGCTGGCTCTATACTCCGTTAATGAGAAAGAAGAAGAAAAAGAAGACTGTTCTTTTGTCTTTCCAGCAAGGACACATGTCTGTCCTACATGGACACATGTCTGTCCTACATGAACACATGTCTGTCAGCCCGAAATTTAATGTGTTCGACAGATGGTACTTCAGTATGTACTTGCCGCTTCTGAGTCTGAAAATTATCACCTGATCTCTTCTTATTAAGGAGTTGTACACCCTTGGTCTTCTTGTCTTAGACCCCTGAATGTTGTTGCTGCTGACAGTGCATCTATTAAACACCACTCATGTGTTACTCGGGTCTGAAAAGGAACAAGATAAGTAACACTATAACCTACCACGCATGTCGTAAGAGGCGACTAAGAAGGGTTGGGCATCGGGCCGGATGAACGATCCTTTAGAAATTTTAAGCCACAAAAAAACCTTAACAAATCAACTAAGAATCAATAATGTGGAGCAGATGACAAGAACCACAAAGACAAGTGGAACAAGAGATGAGCAGAAGATGCTGGCGATGGATAGGACGCACATTGAGCAAGCCTGTTGATAGCATTACAAGGTGGTTCTTATTCTGGAATCCGCAAAGTATGGAAGGAAGAGGGAGACCAGAGAACAAATGGAGAAGAGAGCTGGAGATAGACATAACAAGGATGACACTTGCACTAATGACACGGGAAAGGAAGACTTGGCATTCGTTTGCTAGAGGCCTACACACCAGATAAATGGTGATGATGATGATGATTTTGATCTGTTAAAAACCTTATTGTCTATTGCTCTAGT
Source organism: Oreohelix idahoensis (assembly GCA_024509875.1). Lineage (NCBI taxonomy): Eukaryota > Metazoa > Mollusca > Gastropoda > Stylommatophora > Oreohelicidae > Oreohelix > Oreohelix idahoensis. Next base: position 245,701 of record JAMPIV010008196.1, on the reverse strand, counting down.
CTGCGCTTATGACTTCTGCTGTAGTTTTAGTTAATTTGTCATATTCTGAGGTTGCTTGTAAACGGATCTGTTACATACACACTTTAGTTAAGCAGGTGAAAAATTAAAGCAAAAGTATTCATTAAAAATCAAAGTCGTCATCGCTATCCTCTGAATAAATACTACAGTCTGAATTATTATCACTATCCAAAATGTCTTCAAATAACTTCCTAGCTTGGTCTGATGTTAATCTTCTAAGTCTACTAGAAGCAGTGGGCGTGGCCATTTGATCTTATAAAATATACGCTTAAAAATCTGAAATTAAAGTCAAACAACGAAAACACGTTCTCTCTTCAACACACGAGGTATTTAAAGAAAGTTCTTCCTGTCGGAAATGACAGTTTGGGTTCTTAAAATTAGAAAACGGTTCTAGAAAGGAGCAAAAAATACAACATCTGATTAATCGGCTCCCGGGTCAAATGGGTCTAAAATGAAAACCGATTTCTCGGCTTTTGGGACTTAAAGATGAAGAACGAACATAGTTTATTTGAAATATTCGAACTAAGATGGCTCGTAGCTGGGGGGAAATGGTTCGACAATTGCAAATTGATATTCTGCGGGTATGTCAAGGGAGCACAACTGCAAAGAACATAAGACTGATAAGAAAACTTGGCAGAAAAAAATCAGCTTTTTCGAAGAAAAAAAACACATGAGCTACAATAACAAACAAGAAACACTAAAAACTTTTTTTTTATTAACTTACAGATATAGTCTGTGTCTCACGCATCTCTCTCTCTCTAATTCTCTCTCTCTCTCTCTTTTTCTCTCAATAGATAGATAGATAGATAGATAGATAGATAGATAGATAGATAGATAGATAGATAGATAGATAGATAGATAGATAGATAGATAGATAGATAGATAGATAGATAGATGGATGGATGGATGGATGGATGGATGGATGGATGGATGGATGGATGGATGGATAGATAGATAGATAGATAGATTGATAGATAGATTGATTGATAGATAGATAGATAGATAGATAGATAGATAGATAGATAGATAGATAGATAGATAGATAGATAGATAGATAGATAGATAGATAGATAGATAGATAGATAGATAGATAGATAGATAGATAGATGGCAGTGAGGATAGTGTGATTCGCTTGCATAGCTAGGCGGGGTTGTCGCACGGAAGGTCCTGGGTTCGAGTCCTGGGTAAGCCACTCACATCTGTTGTTTTGCTGTTGTCTAGTGTTCTACTTCTTTATTTCTTACGAGTGCCTGAAAACATACCTTTATGTTTGTCTAATATTTATTTCATAGATTCTTAGTATGTTGTGCACAGATCCTTACTTTAGAGCACAACAATTCGTATCATTTAGTACATAGATTGTTATTTTGAAACACATAGAATAGTGCTGTGATGGGTGTTGCTATATGGATGTTGGATAGAATATAATAAATATAGTTCACATAAATGGAGAAGAGAACTGGTGAACTAATGGTAGAAATAGCACAGGACAAATCAGGTAATTAACGGCACAGTCCTAGATGGTAGCTGTAGAAGAGAGCTGTGAAAGGTGGTAGCTGTAGAAAAGAGCTGTGAAGTAAGTCTCCTTCTCGCTAGACCTATCCTACATTCCAATGGTGTCTCTATTTGTAGTGAGATCTCCGTGATACACTCGCCCAAATATATTGGATTACCGCATTTTGAATTTTTCTTCAATACGCCCAGCATTTGCTCTACCCTGCTCATATTTTTCAAAAAGTCCAAATCTAGTGACGTAGAGTTACCGTTTCTGACCCGCTACTATAAGAATTTGAAAATTGTCAAGGACGATAAAATCTAAGGCAAAATATTGGACACTCCTTGAATTTTTTTTAACTAACGTATTCTAAGAATCTATTATTAGTTACAACATGCGATAGTGTCGTTAGACGTCGTTCTTCAGAACGTCTCATTTTCAAAAACGCCAGAGAGCTGATTGCGATTTGAAACTATTAACGCCACGCGAGGGTACCCACAACTCTTACTACTGGCTTTTTCGTTGCTCCGTCCTAATTTTTAAATATAACATGAAACCGTTTTTTGCAGCCGGTCAGCACGTGTATCGTTAAAAAAAAAAAAAAAGACGGGAGATATAGAGAGAGAGGGGGTTAGTATGGACAAAGCCTACAACCACTTGGGTATTTGCAAACTGAAACTAATGAACGATTGAGTGCAGGGGAGCGGACGGGGCTAAAGAAAGACAGAAAACGTAAATAATGTAATGCATTCTATAGAAGGAGGAATAACAATGAAAAGACAGAAAGGACTTAAAAGTAATAATGCTGTTTATTCAATACTATACTATTTCCTATGAAAACGTATCTAGACTTATAAATAAATTTTAAAAAGTACAAAGATGCTAACTTAGATAAAGACGCAGATGAAAATATACTGGATAAATAAAGGACATTAGCCTGATTAAAAATCACTTTTCATCTGTTAGATAGCTTCAAAAGTGACGGAGTTATCGCATAAAATAAAATTGACAAAACAGACCGACAATCACACTGTTGTCCTAGCTCGATTTAAAAGTAACATTTTTCTAGTCGTTGCTTGGAAACAAGTCACAGTGACTTGCCTCTTTTGGGTAGACACTACTGGGAGGAAGGGAGAGGTATTAACTGTGACGTTTTGCCCCTCCTAAAGCGACTGACGAACTTATTTGAAAAGCGTAAATAAAGGTTGGGATTTTCAAAAATAAATGTCAAATCGGTGTAGTTTAAACTGATTGGATAATGTTAGAATAGACATAGAGGGAAATAAAACCACCGCATCTGCTCTGCAGGGTGCCACTTGATAGAGATTTTTCATACACGGAAGGTTCAGAGCAGTTAATAAGCAAATTGCCTTTGCGTCTAAAGCAGTGGCTGTCTAGAAGTGACCATTGACAGCCTGGTTAAACCTTAACAAAGTGTGTGATTATTTCATTGATTGCCGTAAGATGCATAACCTTTTTAATATATTATTTGATGTAGAGGCTAACCCAGATCGGGGGCCATATCATTGTGTGTGTGTACGACATTTTGCCTTTGTGGAAGATTGCGACATACTAGGAGCAGAGACATGTCTAAGAAGACTTAGGAAGCAAATCAAACTAAATTTGAGTTGAATATTGTCATACATATTTTGACTGTAAGACCAGAAAGTCACTGGCAGGCCTATTGGTATAATAACCTTAGAGAAAAGAAAAGATTGTATTTCAGCTGAAGAAGATGATGTATATTGACAAAGGCGTTGAGACTATGTGGAAAAGAAGATACCCACTGTTTACGAGGAAGTCACAATAAAGTTAAAGACTGTAGCTAATTTAGTTAGCTATTGTATCTGATCAACATACTTGTTTAATGATGTTAAATTAGTAGTGGTGGAGAATGCGATAACTTCATTGAGAGAGAAGATAAAAGGTTAACTGAAGAAAAGAGGTTACAATTAGAAGATGCTAGAGAGGCTAAGAAACTAGAGGCAGAGCGGGAGGCTGAAATAAAACGATTACAACTGGAAGAAAAGAGATTAGAGGCTGAAAAGGAAAAAGAAGAAAAGAGATTAGAGACTGAGAAAGAAGAGAAACGACTGCAAAGGGAAGCAGAAGACCAACGGTTACAAAGGGAAGCAGAAGACAAACGGTTACAAAGGGAGATGAGATTACAAAGGTACATGAGCTACGACTAAGAGAGTTAGAATTGCAAGGCCATGCTCCTGAAATTAGTCACAGCCCATCTACCTCTGATGCTACTGCCAGTCAGGGGGCCTCCAACTCAGCCATGGGGTTTCATCTGGACCCCTTTGTAGAAAAAGAGGATGACATTGAGTCATTTCTGTCTAGATTTGAAAGGTTAGCTACAAGTTATGGTTTAGAGAGGTGTCGTGGAATATTCTAATCCACATATATAAATTATCAAGTAAATATAAAGCCTAATAAATACATATAATAAATAAAGGAAGAAGAATGGTAAAGAACAGTGCTGTCACAATGACAGTACTCGAAATCCCCCTTCTTTTCTACTTCGTCGGCAAATTGTAACGCTTTCACGTTGATATTAAAGGCCTTCTGCAACATACACGCGTTTCCCAAACACACAATAAAATGTGCTGCCTTTCTAAGAAAAACCTTGAAATATGCAAGTTGACCTAAATTTTAAATTCCATTCATGTCTTTTTCTACACTATGTTACCAAAAACAAAAGACAGATGGACTAAAGGATAGCGAGAAGGGAGAGGCAGAAAGCCGAACACTAAACACGCGTCGCGCGATACACAAATGCTGCCATCACGCGTGTAAGACTACATGCACTAACTTTTTTTCGGACGGACAGTGATAAATTCACTACCCTTCCCAGAGTTAGGTTTTAAAATCACAAAAAACGCTTATTAGGAAAGATAACAATAGATGGGTTTACGTTTGAAAACATTACAGTACCCAGACAGCACATCTTCGAAACAGGAGGTAGAAGGAATTGCATATTTTGAACGCAGCATATTAGCTCTATTAAATATATATATTTGGGTTCCTTAGGGTTTGCTGACAAAGAATATGTACAACGTTATGCAAATAGTCTAGGAATTAACAAGTTATAGCCAAAATAAAATGATAGTGCTGTCAGACAACACCCAAAATCAGAATCGCTCAGTGGTAGATTTTTTTTCACCACCATTGTACGGGAAATGGGCCACAAGTTACATTTGAACTGATTGGCTGGAATGATATGTAAGGCTAAACACGATTAGTCGGGCTATAAATACTATCCTTGGTTGTTAGGGGAGACGTAGGAAGTTAAAATTTTTTCAAACACTTGTCGAAACGTGGCTCCATTGGCTAGACTCGCTGATATACTCACTTAGGAGCGTTAGTTCGAGACCACTAGTGCAAATAAGCTTGATAAAGCAACAGTGCGTTGAAGCCAGCTCATATTTGTGTTAAATAAAAGCCTGGAACATAAGCAGATGGGAATTTGTGCCAGTATTTGTGCCAGAATTCATTGCTAATCAACGTATCTGTGTTTGTTTCCATGAATTGTGGTAAGCTTGAAACATTCAGTATCTTTTAATGAAAATTGAATGTGAATTGTTAATTTATGCCTGTATATATGTGTAGTTCAGTAGCAAACATGATGTAAAGCCTATAATGCTCCAGCCTGAACAGAAGGTGTCGGAGGAATGTAAAACTGCATGGAATGGCCAAACAGTACACTGACACCTAGATTATTGATTAGACAGAAATAATGCTGGAAGTGCAGAGGCGTAGTAACCATTAAGGAGGTTAATACTGGTATAAAGTATTTCAGATGAAGCTGACAGTTGGCCTAACGCTCTGAACTCAATGTTTGTGATGTATTGTGCTCAGTGTAAAAAGAGAGTATAAATTAGTTATGAAGTAGAAGGTACATCCTTCTTGTTTTCAGGGACCGTGGTCTTGATGGTATTGAGCAGCACCTGGTCAGAGCTTTGCTGAATCCAGAGTCGGACAGCATACTCCTTGGTCCATTTAGCTATCAGTGAGGTGTCTCCAGAGCCCAGGGGAGAATCGAGCAGAGGAGTCTTTTCCTGCCGCCATCACGCAAGATAAGCTGATGTGGCCAGCTGAGCTCAAAATTATGTACCCCCATCTTAAAATGACCTTGTAAAAATAACATTAAGAGGGGAATTTAATTGTTTTAATATCAGGAACTGAGAACATCTCCAATACTAGTTCCCTTAAGACAAACTATTGAAGTCATGATGACAAATACCAACAGAGCTTGAACAAAACAAAACCAGTATTACCTCATATTGCTACTACACAACTGACACACATAGGATATTTTTAATAATATATGTCACTACAATATTCATATTGATAAATTCTGTACATATAACTTGTAATTTAAATTGATTGTGATTCCTGGTTCCCTTTGTAGTTGAATCAGGACACATATTCATTCATGCCAGCAATGAATACATATTGTTATTTGAAAAGTTATCAGTGACTCCTTTAAGATATCCTTGTAGAGTGTTTTATGTATGTGAGTGTCACAGTGTTGTCAAGTGTGGTGGAATAAATTAAATTGTTTATCTGTCTGTTGTTGTTATGACTTACACTTCATCATACACATACCCTAGACATACAACGTAGTCATCACACTATTCCAGAATAATTCTGACTGAGATATATATATATATGTGGCAGCAAGTAAGGTTATCTATAATACACTACTCTTATTAGATATAGATACCTTCACAGCTGATCTCAGTCAGTACACTAAGTCCCCTATAAATATTTATAACATCCCACTTCACCACATATATTGGGGTCTCGCTCTTGGGATTTTGAATCTTTCCCTATTAAAAATATTGGGGGTAATTCACTTCAGGGAATATAAGAATTAAAAGGTATCCTTGGGTGGAATTAAATAAGGTTGAGCTCACGGTGCCTGTGTTGTCCATTAGATATATTTAGAGATTAAATTGTTGGTTAGACATTGTATAAATTTACCTGATAGACAATGGCGGACCTGGCCAAATTTCGATCTGCTGCTGTTCAGACTGCAAAAGAGTTAGGATTAGATGGGCAAGTTATGGTTGCCTATGTTACTACGGAATGTGACAAATTTATTGAACGCGAAGAAAGAAGGTTTGAAGCCGAAAGAAAGTTAGAGGCTGAAAGGGAAATTAAGAAGTTACAATTTGAAGCTGAGGCTGAGACTAAGAGGTTGCAGATTGAGGCTGAGGCTAAGAAATTGGAGGCAGAAAGAGAAGACAAAAGATTAGCTGCAGAAAGGGAAGACAAGAGATTAGCTGCAGAAAGGGAAGCAGAAGATAAGAGATTACAAAGGGAACATGAGTTACGACTAAGGGAGTTTGAGTTTCAAGGCCATGCTCCTGAAAATGGTGCCAGTCCCTTTGCCTCTGATGCTACGGTTACTCAGGGAGCCTCAACCTCAGCTATGAATTTTCATTTAGATCATTTTGTTGAGAAAGACGATGATATAGAGAGCTACCTAAATAGGTATGAACTATTAGCTACCACGTATGGGTTAGAGAGAGAAAGGTGGAGCTTAAAGTTATCTCAGGGACTTCGTGGGGCAGCTTATGAAGTTTTTGCAAAAATGAGCAGAGGTGATCAGGAAAATTATGACATGCTAAAGCAGGCTCTTTTGTTAAGATATGAAAAGAATGCAGAATTTTATAGGAAAAAATTTAGGAATGCTAAACTACTGTCAGGTGAAACCTATCACCAGTTCTCTGCACGAATAGAGACATACTTGGAGAAATGGACTTCTCTGGGGAAAACCCAAGATCTTAAGGAAATGGTCCTTATAGAGCAATTAAGAGAGTCCATGGCTCCAGACCTGAGAAAGTTTCTCATGGAACAAGGTGCAGAGAGGCTGGGTGAGTTGCTAAATGTTGCTGAAAGGTATCAAGCAGCTCAAGCAGAGGTAACAGGTAATAAAAAGAAACAAGTGGATAACTTTAGGGCACCACAGAACTTTAATAAATTTGATCCTAGGGATCAAAATAAAGGTAAGCACCAATTTGATAGGCCACGGTATGAAAATAAAAATAAAACCCCACAATTCGATGAAAGGAAATATGATGAAAGAAAATCTTTCAACCAAGGAAAAAGGTGGTGTAAAAATTGTAAGATGAACAATCATGACACTGACCATTGTAGAAGGAAACCTCCTCATTTTGCTGCTATGACATCGGGGAAAAAGGAAAAAAGGGCAAACCTGAAGAATTACAGGAACCATACCACCCCCCAGTGTGTGAAGATGTCATCTGTAATGGTGTCACTATAAGATGTTTATATGATACCGGTTTAGATTACGATTCCGTTGTGAGTTCTCACCTGGTGCAGGCCGATCAATACACCACAGAAACAGTGGAGATTCAAACTGCAACCAAGGATGTAGCTACCATGACACTTCCCGTCGCCCGAATAAAAGTGAAAACGCGATATGTGGAAGGAATCATAAAAGCAGCAGTGATAAATGAGCCAATCTACCCTCTGATATTGGGGTGTAGATATGTCTTCTTGGGGAATCCCAAGAGACCTGTGATATTGGCAACAGTGCAGACCAGATCACAGTCAAAAAAGGAGGAGGATAATCCAATAAATACTCACCCAGATGAGATGAGGAAGGCACAGGCTGAGGACAAAACACTCAAGCCATGTTTCAAGAAGTTGCCCAAATCTCATACACCTCCAGGCAAGGGAGAGTTTTATATGAAGAACAAACTGATATATAGGAAGGCTGGATCTGAATCCAATGGTCACGGACAGCTGGTCCTTCCCACTTCATATAGGACTAAAGTGTTGGAACTAGGGCATGCGATTCCCTTCAGTGGTCATATGGGAATCAGCGCAACAGGACAGCGAATAGCTTGTCACTATTTCTGGCCAGGAATAACTGAAGATATCAAACGATATGTAAAATCCTGTCCAGAGTGCCAACGAGTAGCACCTAAACATTGGACTGCACCAGCAACTCTGGGGGAAATGCCCATAGTGGGAACACCCTTTGAGAGAGTTGCCGTGGATCTTGTGGGACCTCTCACCCGAACCAAGAGAAGGAACAGCTACATTCTGACTCTGGTGGACACTTGTTCTATGTGGGGAGAGGCAGTAGCCCTGTCATCGATTGATTCTAAACATGTGGCAGAGGCATTGCTCACAATTTTCACAAGGTTAGGCTTTCCCAATCAAATCTTGACTGATAATGGCTCTCAGTTCAAGGGGAAACTAACTGAAGAAGTTTTCAGGATCTTCCAGGCCAAACACTTCCATTGTAGTGTGTATCATCCCCAAGGGAACGGCCAAGTGGAAAGATTTAACGGCACATTGATGTCGATCCTGAGAAAGTTGGCACACGAAAAACCAGATACATGGGACCAGTACCTGCACGCCGCCCTCTTTGCTTATCGGGAGGTACCCCATAGTTCAACCGGTATGGCCCCGGCAACATTATTGTTTGGAAGGCCAATAAAAGGTCCACTTGAAGCTTTGTTAAGAACGTGGACTGATGAAAAGGCAGAGGAAAACATTACATCTTCATACCAATATGTGAATGAGCTGACCACTCGTTTGAAAACTGGCTGGAAACTTGCCAATGAAAATTTGAAACAAGCCAGGAAGAAACATGCTGCCTATTATAACAGGAAGGCGAAAGACAGAGATTTGGCTGTGGGAGAGAAGGTACTGCTTCTTTTGCCCGGGAGTCAGAATAAGTTACAAATTGGATGGCAGGGTCCATATACAGTTTTAGAGAAGGTGTCTAGAACAAATTATAAGATAGATAAGAAGGGGAAAGAAAAAATCTATCATGTGACTCTCCTGAAGAAATATTTGGAAAGAGAACATCAGGAAGAGACACACTTGTTGACCTTGTCCATCGCCATGGAGATGAAAAAGGAACCACTTTCATCATTTGAATATCCATTACACCCCTGTGAGACAGCAGCACAGGTGAAAATCAGTACACATTTAACGAAAACTCAGAAAGAGAGAGTGCAACAGGTTCTAAATAATCATGCAGAGGTGTTAACAGACCGACCAGGGCATACACACCTATTGGAATATGATATGAAACTGATAGACCCCACACCTGTCTGTATGAAACCATATTCGATTCCGTTTGCTAAGGAGAAAGCTTTGAAGGAAGAGATAGACTATCTGTTGAAGGAAGGAATTATTTCGCACAGTGAATCTTCGTATAGTTCCGGTGTTGTACTCTTAAGGAAGCCCTCTGGAGAACATAGACTCTGTATAGATTACAGGAGACTGAATGCTATTACAGAAGGACAGGTGGATCCATTGCCGGATACAAATCAGCTGTTTGCCAGACTAAATAAAGCTAAATATTTCTCAAAAGTGGATCTGAGTAAAGGATACTATCAGATTCCAGTAAAGCCTGAGGTTAGACCATACCTAGCTTTTAGTACCTCAGAAGGACACTATGAGTTTAATAGATTGCCATTTGGATTGAAGAATGCGCCTAGTGTCTTCTCTAGAATGATGAGAAAATTATTGGACCCTCTGAATAATCCATGTATAACAAATTTCATGGATGATATCCTTATAGCAACAGAAACATTTGAGGAACACATTGACTCTCTGAACATGCTGTTTAATCGACTTAGGGAGGCAAATTTAACAGCCCGACCAACCAAATGTTGCGTTGGATGTAAAGAATTGGAATTTTTGGGACACACAGTTTATCAGGGAAACATGACCCCTGACCCAAGGAATTTAGAGAAACTACAGAAAGCCCCGAGACCACAAACCAAGAAGGACGTGAGATCCTTTGTCTCATTATGTGGTTTCTACCAGAAGTATATCAGGAACTTTAATTCCATATGTGCACCGTTAACTGATTTGACACGTAAAGGACATCCAGATCGCATTACATGGACCCCACAATGTGAAATGACTTACCAAGAATTGAAGGAAAAGCTCACAAGTAAACCCATTTTGAAATTACCTGACTTAAGTCAAGAATTCATAGTAAGGACGGTGATAAACTCTGTTTAGTTGTTAACTCATACTGGCTACTAGTTGTTGAATCATGCTTTATTTGCTAAATGATGTGAATGTCCACCAGTGGATAAATGTAGATGTTGGGACTGGTGTAGCAAAGTGTAACGATTGTCAACTCATCAAACCCAGCACAGTTTTGGTCATACAGGTCATCTTGTCCTGGAACGTGATGAGGCTCCGACAAGAATGTGAGTGTAAACAATGAGTGTGTATCTGAATGTCAGTACGCGAATGGTAGAATGATTCGATAGAGTTGACAGGTTGGTAGTACATCACTCATACTCACACTGTTCGAATTCAAGAAGTACTGGAACTACGGTGGTCTTTTTATAACATTTAATGGGACGCACACTTGGACAGTACGTGTATGGTTACAGGAACAAATGTCGACATAGACAGCATAATGTTGATCACAGGAATATCATCTTAAGTTAGCATTCATGCTTGGCAAATATCATAATGGAGCATTCGTAAATAAGCATTCAGCGTTCCATCATGTAAATCATCTGGCTTTACTGACTGGGCACGTCAGACCATAACCAATATATAGGAAGGCTCCTAAACCTAACCTCGTCTAGCGAATATTCCTTCACGTAAAGTTCAATATATATATATATTTCATAATATAGGAATCCCAGACATGGGTTCTCACATGTAGCAGTGATCTCTTGGTTCATCGAGCGATAGTACAGGCATCCCTTTTTCTCACTCGATAAATACAAAGTATATGAATTTCAACATGGCTGTTCTCTCTCTCGTGAGCTTCACTCACTATAGAATATAGACCAAAATTGGTCATTCATTAAATGTCCTCATTTCTTCATAGGTTCTCTCATAGAGGTAATTGAATAATATCATACAATCCAGTGCTGATACATAGGAATGTCTTCTTCCTTTGAATGGATATTCTTTTTAAAAGTACCACTGTGCATCTGCTTATCAACAACGATGGCGAAGCCCAAGTTCATAATAAATTGTGGTTTTACCTTTTTATGCGAAATATAACTTTGCCATTCCTTGGCAAAAGAGAATAAACACTGGGGTAAAGTACATACAACATGTCTAAATGACTATCACTTTTCCCCATCCATATATAGATCACTATTTCGGCAAAAAGCCTGCTACAACAAAACTCAGCATCCTCACAGGATGACAGCCATGAATCACCCCCCTTCGCTAGCGATACTTCCGCTGCATAGCCTTTGACCTTTTCTAGCGACAACCAAATTAGTTCGACTTAGAAATGCAAAGATATCCATATATAAGACAGACTCGTCCTACTCATACAAACACTACGTATAAATTCAGGCCATAGATATACTGAAGCAAGAACAATCTATTCCTACCCAGCCAAAGAATAAATCACAGTAGGCCTAGAGTCGTCTGCGGAGTCCGATCGAAGATGACGGACTATTTTCAAGGGAAGCAACCCAAAAATGACTTCTCCTTAAGCACTTAAAAAAGGAAATACTTTGCTTCCAAAATATTTGCGAACATAATAAGAATATAAATGTATTATATTGCAAGATAGTAAAAATTGCCCTTTACAGTCTTACCACACCTCCCGGGAAAAAAAAAATAAAATTTTTTTTTTAAATACATCTAGGAGCACCGTAGAATAAGCTCACAACGCAAGAATACTGCGCAGATGAAAATATCAGGAATAACTATAATTCCTAATATGACTGGTGAGAATATATATCTCAAAATCTGAGAGAAATTGTTTCCCTACGAATAAATGTTTCCAGGAAGGTGTGATGTACGTATAATACAATTCTGGTAATTATACAATGCATACTGGCCACCAGTTGATAAACTCTGTTTAGTTGTTAACTCATACTGGCTACTAGTTGTTGAATCATGCTTTATTTGCTAAATGATGTGAATGTCCACCAGTGGATAAATGTAGATGTTGGGACTGGTGTAGCAAAGTGTAACGATTGTCAACTCATCAAACCCAGCACAGTTTTGGTCATACAGGTCATCTTGTCCTGGAACGTGATGAGGCTCCGACAAGAATGTGAGTGTAAACAATGAGTGTGTATCTGAATGTCAGTACGCGAATGGTAGAATGATTCGATAGAGTTGACAGGTTGGTAGTACATCAATCATACTCACACTGTTCGAATTCAAGAAGTACTGGAACTACGGTGGTCTTTTTATAACATTTAATGGGACGCACACTTGGACAGTACGTGTATGGTTACAGGAACAAATGTCGACATAGACAGCATAATGTTGATCACAGGAATATCATCTTAAGTTAGCATTCATGCTTGGCAAATATCATAATGGAGCATTCGTAAATAAGCATTCAGCGTTCCATCATGTAAATCATCTGGCTTTACTGACTGGGCACGTCAGACCATAACCAAGATATAGGAAGGCTCCTAAACCTAACCTCGTCTAGCGAATATTCCTTCACGTAAAGTTCAATATATATATATTTCATAATATAGGAATCCCAGACATGGGTTCTCACATGTAGCAGTGATCTCTTGGTTCATCGAGCGATAGTACAGGCATCCCTTTTTCTCACTCGATAAATACAAAGTATATGAATTTCAACATGGCTGTTCTCTCTCTCGTGAGCTTCACTCACTATAGAATATAGACCAAAATTGGTCATTCATTAAATGTCCTCATTTCTTCATAGGTTCTCTCATAGAGGTAATTGAATAATATCATACAATCCAGTGCTGATACATAGGAATGTCTTCTTCCTTTGAATGGATATTCTTTTTAAAAGTACCACTGTGCATCTGCTTATCAACAACGATGGCGAAGCCCAAGTTCATAATAAATTGTGGTTTTACCTTTTTATGCGAAATATAACTTTGCCATTCCTTGGCAAAAGAGAATAAACACTGGGGTAAAGTACATACAACATGTCTATATGACTATCACTTTTCCCCATCCATATATAGATCACTATTTCGGCAAAAAGCCTGCTACAACAAAACTCAGCATCCTCACAGGATGGCAGCCATGAATCACACCCCTTCGCTAGCGATACTTCCGCTGCATAGCCTTTGACCTTTTCTAGCGACAACCAAATTAGTTCGGCTTAGAAATGCAAAGATATCCATATATAAGACAGACTCGTCCTACTCATACAAACACTACGTATAAATTCAGGCCATAGATATACTGAAGCAAGAACAATCTATTCCTACCCAGCCAAAGAATAAATCACAGTAGGCCTAGAGTCGTCTGCGGAGTCCGATCGAAGATGACGGACTATTTTCAAGGGAAGCAACCCAAAAATGACTTCTCCTTAAGCACTTAAAATAGGAAATACTTTGCTTCCAAAATATTTGCGAACATAATAAGAATATAAATGTATTATATTGCAAGATAGTAAAAATTGCCCTTTACAGACGGATGCAAGTAATATTGGGTTAGGTGCAACTCTACTACAGAAATCCGATGCATTGGATGGGGAATTAAGCCCAGTGGCATATGCTAGCAGAAAGTTGAATAAAGCTGAAATCAACTACTCAACTAGCGAAAAAGAATGTCTTGCAGTAATATGGGCGATAAAGAAATTCAATATTTATCTATATGGGAAGGCATTTAAGTTGCAAACAGACCACAAACCTTTATCGTTTCTAGCACAGGCTAGGCATGAGAACTCCAGGTTACTCCGATGGTCTTTACTTTTGGCTCCATATAATTTTATCATTGAGTATATATCTGGAAAAACAAATTTGGGAGCGGATTTTTTAAGCCGCCATCCGTGTGATGAGAATCACCGTAAACCCCAGAACTAATAATAAATTTCTCTATGTGTATATAGAATAAAGGACTGACATATAATGTCTGTTTTAAGAGGGGAGATGTCGTGGAATATTCTAATCCACATATATAAATTATCAAGTAAATATAAAGCCTAATAAATACATATAATAAATAAAGGAAGAAGAATGGTAAAGAACAGTGCTGTCACAATGACAGTACTCGAAATCCCCCTTCTTTTCTACTTCGTCGGCAAATTGTAACGCTTTCACGTTGATATTAAAGGCCTTCTGCAACATACACGCGTTTCCCAAACACACAATAAAATGTGCTGCCTTTCTAAGAAAAACCTTGAAATATGCAAGTTGACCTAAATTTTAAATTCCATTCATGTCTTTTTCTACACTATGTTACCAAAAACAAAAGACAGATGGACTAAAGGATAGCGAGAAGGGAGAGGCAGAAAGCCGAACACTAAACACGCGTCGCGCGATACACAAATGCTGCCATCACGCGTGTAAGACTACATGCACTAACTTTTTTTCGGACGGACAGTGATAAATTCACTACCCTCCCCAGAGTTAGGTTTTAAAATCACAAAAAACGCTTATTAGGAAAGATAACAATAGATGGGTTTACGTTTGAAAACATTACAGTACCCAGACAGCACATCTTCGAAACAGGAGGTAGAAGGAATTGCATATTTTGAACGCAGCATATTAGTTCTATTAAATATATATATTTGGGTTCCTTAGGGTTTGCTGACAAAGAATATGTACAACGTTATGCAAATAGTCTAGGAATTAACAAGTTATAGCCAAAATAAAATGATAGTGCTGTCAGACAACACCCAAAATCAGAATCGCTCAGTGGTAGATTTTTTTTTCACCACCATTGTACGGGAAATGGGCCACAAGTTACATTTGAACTGATTGGCTGGAATGATATGTAAGGCTAAACACGATTAGTCGGGCTATAAAGGCTATCCTTGGTTGTTAGGGGAGACGTAGGAAGTTAAAATTTTTTCAAATACTTGTCGAAACGTGGCTCCATTGGCTAGACTCGCTGATATACTCACTTAGGAGCGTTAGTTCGAGACCACTAGTGCAAATAATCTTGATAAAGCAACAGTGCGTTGAAGCCAGCTCATATTTGTGTTAAATAAAAGCTTGGAACATAAGCAGATGGGAATTTGTGCCAGTATTTTGTGCCAGAATTCATTGCTAATCAACGTATCCGTGTTTGTTTCCATGAATTGTGGTAAGCTTGAAACATTCAGTATCTTTTAATGAAAATTGAATGTGAATTGTTAATTTATGCCTGTATATATGTGTAGTTCAGTAGCAAACGTGATGTAAAGCCTATAATGCTCCAGCCTGAACAGAAGGTGTCGGAGGAAAGTAAAACTGCATGGAATGGCCAAACAGTACACTGACACCTAGATTATTGATTAGACAGAAATAATGCTGGAAGTGCAGAGGCGTAGTAACCATTAAGGAGGTTAATGCTGGTATAAAGTATTTCAGATGAAGCTGACAGTTGGCCTAACGCTCTGAACTCAATGTTTGTGATGTATTGTGCTCAGTGTAAAAAGAGAGTATAAATTAGTTATGAAGTAGAAGGTACATCCTTCTTGTTTTCAGGGACCGTGGTCTTGATGGTATTGAGCAGCACCTGGTCAGAGCTTTGCTGAATCCAGAGTCGGACAGCATACTCCTTGGTCCATTTAGCTATCAGTGAGGTGTCTCCAGAGCCGAGGGGAGAGTCGAGCAGAGGAGTCTGTTCCTGCCGCCATCACGCCAGATAAGCTGATGTGGCCAGCTGAGCTCAAAATTATGTACCCCCAGCTTAAAATGACCTTGTAAAAATAACATTAAGAGGGGAATTAAATTGTGTTAATATCAGGAACTGAGAACATCTCCAATAATAGTTCCCCTAAAGACAAACTATTGAAGTCATGATGACAAATACCAACAGAGCTTGAACAAAACAAAACCAGTATTACCTCATATTACTACTACACAACTGACACACATAGGATACTTTTAATAATATATGTCACTACTATATTCATATTGATAAATTCTGTACATATAACTTGTAATTTAAATTGATTGTGATTCCTGGTTCCCTTTGTAGTTGAATCAGG
Organism: Oreohelix idahoensis; assembly: GCA_024509875.1. Taxonomy (NCBI): domain Eukaryota; kingdom Metazoa; phylum Mollusca; class Gastropoda; order Stylommatophora; family Oreohelicidae; genus Oreohelix; species Oreohelix idahoensis. Next base: position 229,265 of record JAMPIV010008196.1, on the reverse strand, counting down.
ACACATATTCATTCATGCCAGCAATGAATACATATTGTTATTTGAAAAGTTATCAGTGACTCCTTTAAGATATCCTTGTAGAGTGTTTTATGTATGTGAGTGTCACAGTGTTGTCAAGTGTGGTGGAATAAATTAAATTGTTTATCCGTCTGTTGTTGTTATGACTTACACTTCATCATACACATACCCTAGACATACAACGTAGTCATCACACTATTCCAGAATAATTCTGACTGAGATATATATATATATGTGGCAGCAAGTAAGGTTATCTATAATACACTACACTTATTAGATATAGATACCTTCACAGCTGATCTCAGTCAGTACACTAAGTCCCCTATAAATATTTATAACATCCCACTTCACCACAAGAGGGAAATGTGGAGCTTGAAAGTATCTCAAGGACTTAGGGGAACCTCGTATGAGGTTTTTTCGAAATTGAGCCGGGAAGATCAGGAAGACTATGACATATTAAAACAGGCCCTTTTAATTAGATACGAGAAGAATGGTGAGTATTATAGAAAGAGATTTAGAAATGCTAAGCTCCTGTCTTGGGAGACATATTATCAATTCTCTGCAAGGTTGGAAACCTATTTGGAGAAATGGACAGCTCTGGGGAAAACCCAAGACTTAAAGGAAATGATTATGATAGAGCAGGTGAGAGAGTCCATGGCTCCAGACATGAGAAAGTTTCTCATGGAACAGGGTGCGGAGAGATTAGATGATGTGCTCAATGTTGCTGAGAGGTATCAGGCAGCCCAGGCAGAAGTAGCTGGAGCTAAAAAGAAACAGGTAGACAATAATAAAGCTCCTCAACCCCACAATAAGTTTGACAATAGAGATCAGAATAATAGGGGTAAACCCAACTGTGATAGACCCAAGTTTGACCCTCGAGATAGAAACCCGCAACTCAATGAGAGGAAACCCTACAGACCGGAAAATAAATATTGCAAATTTTGTAGAATGAATAACCATAATACATTGTACAAAAGACTGTAGGAAGAAAAATATCCCTCCTTACCACGCTGCATGCCTTAAAACAGGAAACAAGGGACAAAAAGGAAAACCTACTGGACAGCAGGAATCTTATCATCCCCCTGTATGTGAAGACGTAGTATGTAATGGGGCCACCATCGGGTGCCTTTATGATACTGGATTGGATTTTGACTCAGTCGTAAGTTCTCACCTGGTTCACCCGGATCAGTATACCACAGAAACAGTGGAGATACAAGCGGCAACCAAGGAAGTAGCAACTATGACACTTCCCATAGCACGAATCAGTGTAAAGACACGCTATGTGGAAGGGGTGATTAGAGCAGCAGTGATAAACGAACCAATCTACCCTCTGATATTGGGGTGTAGATATGTCTTTTTAGGAAACACCAAAAGACCTATGATTATGTCAACAGTACAGACCAGATCACAAGCAAGGAAGGAGGATGAAAACCCAATAAATACTCATCAAGAGGAGATGAGGAAAGCACAGGCTCAGGATAGGTCACTAAAGCCGTGTTTCAAGAAACTGCCAAAATGCCATACACCTCCAAACCAAGGAGACTTCTATATGAAGAATAAACTCATGTATAGGAAGGCTGGAACTGGATCCACTGGTCACGGACAGCTGGTACTTCCCACCTCATATAGGGAGAAAGTGATAAAAAGATCACATGTCGGATCAGACGGTGGACATGAGAAAATAGGTACCACTTGTCAAAAAGTGTCTAAAAAATTTTATTGGCCAGGCGTAGCTGCAGATGTTGCAGAATTTGTGGAGGCCTGCGACCAATGCAACAAGGGAAAGCCCACACGTTGGGAAAATAATCAGGACCTACAAAAACACTACGGTGAAAACAGGCCTAAAAATAAAAAGAGGAATAAACATAACAAAGTAGACACGGTGGATAGGAAAACCCCTTTTCACACACAGTCTTCACAAAAATCAGTTAGAATGGCCCTATGAGTAGTATTGTACAAACAGTGACCTCAACCCAGTCCCACCCGACAATCCCTTGGTCGGAAATCCGGGAACTGTATGAAAATAAAAGAGAGGGAAGCACTCTAAATTCGAAACTGAAACTACGGGGAAAACCCCAGGAAAAGAATTGGTAGTGGACGGTTCGTGTGTGATTACAAACAAAAGGGAGGAAGATCACTACCACCATACTTCCAGTTACATGATAATACCGGTGCCATGAAAAATTGGTCTCCACAACCAAAATTAACGAGACCAATAAAAGGTCCATTGGAAGCCTTATTGAGGACGTGGACAGATGAGAAGGCAGAGGAGACTGTTACCTCATCATATCAGTATGTGAACAAGCTAACCACTCGCTTAAAAACTGGCTGGAAAATTGCAAATGATAACCTAAGACAAGCCAGGAAGAAACAAGCTGCATATTACAATAAGAAAGCGAAGGATAGGGAGCTAGCTGTGGGAGAGAAGGTGCTTCTTCTACTACCCGGCAGCAGCAACAAACTTCAAATTGGATGGCAAGGTCCATACACAGTTTTGGAAAAGGTATCTAGAACTAACTACAAGATAGACAAGAAAGGGAAGGAAAAAGTCTATCACGTGAACTTTTTAAAGAAATATAATGAGAGATACCATGTGGAAGGGACACACTTAATGACCTTAGCCATAGCCACTGAGATGAAGAATGAACCTCTCACCTCTGCTGAATACCCACTGAAACCCTGTGAGACTCATGCACAGGTAAAGATCAGTAAACATCTGACAAAAGGGCAGAGGGAGAAGATTCAAAAGGTTCTGGAGAATCATACAGACGTGTTAACGGATAAACCGGGGCACACAAACTTGTTGGAATATGACATGAAACTCCTAGACCCAACACCCATCTGTATGAGAGCCTATACTATCCCATTCGCAAAAGAGAAAGCTTTGAAAGAGGAGATAGATTATCTGTTACAAGAAGGGTTTATTTCGAACAGTGAATCTCCTTATAGCTCCAGTGTGGTATTGTTGAGGAAACCCTCTGGGGAACATAGACTGTGTATAAATTACAGGAAACTGAATGCTGTCACAGAGAGTCAGGTGGATCCATTACCTGATACTAACCAACTGTTTGCCAGGTTAAACAAGGCAAAATATTTTTCCAAGGTAGATCTCAGCAAGGGATATTACCAAATTCAAGTGAAGCCTGAGATCCGACCTTATCTGGCGTTTAGCACATCGGAAGGGCACTATGAGTTTAACATGTTACCTTTTGGATTGAAGAATGCCCCGAGTGTGTTTTCCAGAATAATGCGAAAATTGTTGGATCCACTGAAAAACCCATGTATAACAAATGTCATGGATGATATCCTCATCGCTACGGAAACATTTGAAGAACACGTTAACTCTTTGAATACGCTATTTGATAGACTCAGAGAGGCAAATTTGACTGCTATACCAATAAAATGTTGTATTGGATGCAAAGAATTGGAATTCTTGGGACATACGGTACATCAGGGTAGCATGACCCCTGACCCCAAGAACCTGGAGAAATTACAGAGAGCACCCAGACCACAGACTAAAAAGGATGTGCGATCCTTTGTGTCACTTTGTGGCTTTTATCAAAAATACATTAAAAACGTTAACTCTGTGTGTGCGCCTCTGACGGATTTAACTCGTAAAGGAAAACCGGATAAAATTGAATGGTCGGCAGAATGTGAATTGGCATATAATGAGTTAAAGGAAAAACTCACAAGCAAGCCTATATTGAAATTACCTGATTTGAGTCAGTAATTCGTGGTAAGAACGGACGCTAGTAATGTGGGCTTGGGGGCCACTTTGTTACAAAGGTCCTTTTCACCCGCTGGGGAATTGAACCCAGTTGCTTATGCCAGTCGCAAATTAAACCGGGCGGAACAAAATTACTCAACAATTGAAAAAGAATGTTTGGATTTAGTCTGGGCGATCAAGAAGTTCCAGATCTATTTATATGGTAGAACATTCGTGGTACAATTAGATCATCAGCCATTGGTATTCTTGGCACAGGCAAAACATGGAAATGCCCGTTTATTGAGATGGTCTTTACTCATTCAACCATGTTCGTTTACCATTGAATACATTCCTGGATCGCAGAATGTTGGGGCAGATTTTTTGAGTAGGCACCCACTTGCAGAAAACCCAGATACACCTAAAGCCTAGTTGAGGTCAATTTGGTCGAATTTGTATCACAGATTATAAAGCAGCATTCGGATGCAGGCTTTTCAAAAGGGAAGATTTGTAGTGAGATCTCCGTGATACACTCGCCCAAATATATTGGATTACCGCATTTTGAATTTTTCTTCAATACGCCCAGCATTTGCCCTACCCTGCTCATATTTTTCAAAAAGTCCAAATCTAGTGACGTAGAGTTACCGTTTCTGACCCGCTACTATAAGAATTTGAAAATTGTCAAGGACGATAAAATCTAAGGCAAAATATTGGACACTCCTTGAATATTTTTTAACTAACGTATTCTAAGAATCTATTATTAGTTACAACATGCGATAGTGTCGTTAGACGTCGTTCTTCAGAACGTCTCATTTTCAAAAACGCCAGAGAGCTGATTGCGATTTGAAACTATTAACGCCACGCGAGGGTACCCACAACTCTTACTACTGGCTTTTTCGTTGCTCCGTCCTAATTTTTAAATATAACATGAAACCGTTTTTTGCAGCCGGTCAGCACGTGTTTCGTTAAAAAAAAAAAAAAAGACGGGAGATATAGAGAGAGAGGGGGTTAGTATGGACAAAGCCTACAACCACTTGGGTATTTGCAAACTGAAACTAATGAACGATTGAGTGCAGGGGAGCGGACGGGCTAAAGAAAGACAGAAAACGTAAATAATGTAATGCATTCTATAGAAGGAGGAATAACAATGAAAAGACAGAAAGGACTTAAAAGTAATAATGCTGTTTATTCAATACTATACTATTTCCTATGAAAACGTATCTAGACTTATAAATAAATTTTAAAAAGTACAAAGATGCTAACTTAGATAAAGACGCAGATGAAAATATACTGGATAAATAAAGGACATTAGCCTGATTAAAAATCACTTTTCATCTGTTAGATAGCTTCAAAAGTGACGGAGTTATCGCATAAAATAAAATTGACAAAACAGACCGACAATCACACTGTTGTCCCAGCTCGATTTAAAAGTAACATTTTTCTAGTCGTTGCTTGGAAACAAGTCACAGTGACTTGCCTCTTTTGGGTAGACACTACTGGGAGGAAGGGAGAGGTATTAACTGTGACGTTTTGCCCCTCCTAAAGCGACTGACGAACTTATTTGAAAAGCGTAAATAAAGGTTGGGATTTTCAAAAATAAATGTCAAATCGGTGTAGTTTAAACTGATTGGATAATGTTAGAATAGACATAGAGGGAAATAAAACCACCGCATCTGCTCTGCAGGGTGCCACTTGATAGAGATTTTTCATACACGGAAGGTTCAGAGCAGTTAATAAGCAAATTGCCTTTGCGTCTAAAGCAGTGGCTGTCTAGAAGTGACCATTGACAGCCTGGTTAAACCTTAACAAAGTGTGTGATTATTTCATTGATTGCGGTAAGATGCATAACCTTTTTAATATATTATTTGATGTAGAGGCTAACCCAGATCGGGGGCCATATCATTGTGTGTGTACGACATTTTGCCTTTGTGGAAGATTGCGACATACTAGGAGCAGAGACATGTCTAAGAAGACTTAGGAAGCAAATCAAACTAAATTTGAGTTGAATATTGTCATACATATTTTGACTGTAAGACCAGAAAGTCACTGGCAGGCCTATTGGTATAATAACCTTAGAGAAAAGAAAAGATTGTATTTCAGCTGAAGAAGATGATGTATATTGACAGGGGCGTTGAGACTATGTGGAAAAGAAGATACCCACTGTTTATGAGGAAGTCACAATAAAGTTAAAGACTGTAGCTAATTTAGTTAGCTATTGTATCTGATCAACATACTTGTTTAATGATGTTAAATTAGTAGTGGTGGAGACCATTAACTAGGGACTGAGTAAGGCCTGTTCCTATTGTTTCAGGGTTACATCGCCCAGTTTCAAGTTGGTCAGAAGACGGAGCTGTAGAAGTTGAGGCAACCTACCGGTTGTTTCTGTATAAATTCATACAAGTATTCGCAGCTTCCAGAATACACTGCAGTGGAGAAGTGTGCAGTGTCCTCGAACCAGTCATCCAGGGTCAACCAGTATTCAAAGATAAGCCCATATCTAACGGGCTTATGCTATCTCAAATGTATTTCAATCTCCACCCTATTCAGTAACAGTATGTGAAGTGATGTGAAAACCAGTTTTTTCCAATAGTGACTCTTCGTATAACAGGGTTTTTCTCACCAGGGAATAACATTTTAGAAACTTTAACTAATTAAAATATATTGGACAGATGTCCTTATTGTGTATTAACTTTGATAAAACTATAATTTCATTTTAAGTTAAACATTCCTGTCCTAAAAAACTTTGAGGGACAGGAAATTAAATTGTATATACACATATATCATAACTTTAAACCCAGTCTTGTGTATTTAATTTTAGTAATTTACATGTGTATTTGTTTAACGCAATTATCACTACATTTCCATTTCCCTAGACACCAAGCCATATAAATTAACATCACAAACACTAGTTACCCAAAATAAATCGCAGAGTGAGATCGTTGGGTGGTAGCAGCCAGGCACCCTGATAACATCAACTTCAACTATTAGACTCAGGGACTTGCATAGCTGACCTCACTCTGTAGACACATTCTGACTACCTTTTCTTTACTATCAAAACCCACCACACTATTAATAGCTGATGTGAAATGCAGCTCGTTAATTATTTATAACAATTAAAAATATTAAATAAGTATCGTAATTTCCACACAATAACACCATTTCAAACAGAACTGGAATTTAAACCCAGTCAATCAACTGCGATTTATAAAATATATATGAACGTTTATTAATTAAAATAGAAGTTTGGTAAAGATTGCAGGTATGTATTTACACAAATTGACACAAATTGGAAAATTATAACATTTCATTGTCTTTGTTCATCGTTTTGGGCAATTGGTGACTTCTGAATTGTTTCTTCAAATTAATGAATATTTATCTAAATCAGATCATTTCACTGCTGACCTCATGATGCATCAGGTGTTGATGTCCAAGATACGTATTTCACCTAGACAGGTAGCCACAATGCTACGATCCTGCGAATTTGCAGAGGTGATCTTTGAACCAAACAGAGCTGTATTTTATGCTTCTTATCAGAAACATTTGTTGTTACTCTCTCGGAATAGAACCCTTCAGACACAATATTACGGATCTGAGCTTATCAGTTTTGCAAGTCTGCTCACAACCAGGTCAACTTTGCTTTTCTCTCCTATGGACTAAGGCTTTGTGGCTTCGACTAGAGTATATCCGTCCGCTGGACGTCTTTTAAGCTATGTAATTTTGACTCCAGAATTGAATTAAAGTGGGCTTATATACCCAACCTGTCGGCGTCTGTGGCCTAATGGATATGAACGCAGTTTCATAATCCAGATATACCAGATTCGAAACCTGCTGCAGGCGGTTTGGTAGCAGATCGCTTTGTGTGGATTTTTAACAATGGTATAAGTGCCGTACCGTTCAGAAAGCAATGGCAAACTACTGAATTAAAAAAATTGCCTAGAAAAATCACAAACAGCCAATAAAAGCTGAGGTTAATTGCCACGTCCTGTAAAGGATAAGCAACTAAATTTTTTTATATACACAACCTAGATCTAACCTTTTCTTTCTCGGTGGTCCACGTCGGCGTTTACTTTTCCAATAGTAACTTTCGTGAGATTTCAATGCTTTTTTGCTATATTTCAGACACAATCATGATTTCCTCGTCAATCACCAAAGATAATGATTTCCCACTGCCATAATTACATGTATTTGTAGTTGCTGTTCAAATCCCAAATATAATTTTTCCGTTCGGGGTATGATCATAAAGTTATAGCAGAATTACTGGTGTACAATTCACAGTTTATATCATAAAGATACTAGTTTACATGGCAATTATAGAACGTCTTGCCCATTTTGCTAGAATGGTCCAGAAAAGCGCCCGTCGTCCCGAAGTTCGTATTTATGTGTTTTTGCTCATTACAAGTGCAACAATAACCATGTTTTAGGTTTACACCGTCACCTCAATGAACACCTTAGTAGTCCTATGCGAGTTCAAGTCACCAGACAAGAAGCCACAAGATGCCTGATATTCCTACACCTTGAGTTATATGGTTATCTCGGGTAATAAAAGCCCGATTAAGGAACGAATGCGTTCAGATCACTGCTTGCTGTTGTAGAAGACAGACTCGAAGACAGCCACACAAGACTTGTAGAGGTAGCTTACATAAAGTCACGGGGACACGTTAACACATGATCACTGGTTTGGTGTTCGTTTGTCTGTGTGCTTGTTTCATTGTTAACTCTCCAATTTTGCTAGCTGTTAACTTACTGAGTTGCAAACCCATTTGAAATACAATCCCTGCCTTAACGCTTAAGAGTTTTAGTAGTGTGACTTGGCTGCACGTCAGTAACGCAGATCACACATCTCATCTCACATCTTAGTTCACCCTATCACAGCACTTTACAGTAAATAGATTCTTATTGTATAGTTTGTGGTTCCTTGTTTTGTAGCACATAGATGTTTTTATTTAAATTTTACAAAACATCGGATCCTTATTTTTCTATTATGTAAATTCTTAATCTATAGGACATAGGGGTCCGAAGTGGCTAAGAGATATAGCGTCTGCTTCTAATTCTAGATCGCTCACGGTACAGGGAATATATTTGACGGACATTTTTTTTTCAGAACATGGAACCCAATGATGTCATATTTTCCCCTCCCCTGATCTCCTGGGTGGTGGGATCGGAGGCCTAGGCTTCTTGGATGAGGGCGAAAAGTAGGAGGTCCCGCGTGCAAGTTGCGCACGTTAAAAATCCATCGGCAGCTGGAAATCGTAAAGAGTAGGTCATACGGCGCTGCCCTGACAAAATTTTAAAAGTAAGGAAACCTACCCACCACAAAAATATTTATAGAATGTGGGATTCGTGTATGCACACATTGGGATCCTCGCTGGTGCGACGGAGTTCATGCACTGTGCAGATATACTCCTTGTGTGATCTAAAGCAAGAGATATGAGAAGTGATAGAGTTGTCCGTGTGCAATGAAAATGGTCCTAAAACAAAACCATACATGGATTCGTATTCTGTAGTATAAAGAATGCTTTTTTTTTTGCAAGTTTGTAATAATTTTATTTTTACATTGCAGTATATAGATTGTTTCATTTTGTAATACATTGGTTTTTCTTTTTGTTAATCATTGTTTCCTAATTTGTAGTACATGTCACAAAATGACCGTACTATTCATTTTGTTGTGTTTTACCAGTCTTCTTTTCCATATTCTGCTTTCGTTTTATGTCTTCCTAGACCGTATTTTCTCTCATATTGAACGCATGACTTAAGTTTTATGTGGTTATTTTTCCTGATCTATCCTGGAAATTGATAACGTAAACAACTCAGCTGGGAGCAAAAAGATAAACACTGCGCTACCTTACTTACTTAGGCGTTCCTCTTCTACCGTGCGCTGTAGATGTCTGGAAGAAAGAGCACCAAACAATCCTATCGACTATCTTCCTTCTGGCCTGGTTTCGTTCTAGTCCCCAGTCCTTCAAAAATTGTCTAATGTTGTCTTCCCAGCGGACTCTGGGTCGTCCTGGAGGTCTGGATCCCCGGCTCTTAGTTTCCCATGCTTGTCGTGGTAGCCGATCTTCTCCCATTCCTCAGACATGGCCAAACCATCTTAGTTGGGACCGTTCTACTTGGGTCTGCAGGGGTTGTGTTTTTAGACCTTGACATATCGTTTGGTTGCGGACCATGTCTCTTCTCGTTACTTCAACCACCTTCCTCAGATACCTCCTTTCTGATGTGTGGATCTGGCTTTTATGGGTTGTAGTAGTTGCCCATTACTCGCATCCATACGTCAAGACTGGGACATAGGTGGAGCGGTATACAGCCATCTTCGTCTTCTTACTAACTTCTCTTTTGCTTATGAATCCTAGATTTATGGCTTGAAAAAAAGTATCCAAGTTGCTGCTCTTCGGGTAGCTAACTCTTCTGTGATGCCTCCCTTCCGATGTATTAAAAATGGTCAACGTGCCCCAAGACCTGTTCTCCCAGCTTAATCTGATGCCTTCTTTCCTCTCGTGATATCACCATGGTTTTTGTTTTCGAGCTGCTGATGACCATCCCTCTCTTCTCAAGTTTTTCCTTCTAGACTTGCAGGTTGGATTGAAGATGTGCCTCTGATTTAGCAATCAATGCAACATCATCAGCAAATGCCAGCTCTGAAATACAGTACAGACCTGTCTCATCTTCCAGTACCCCACTAAAGACTTTCTTGTCCTCTCCCTACATGCCTTGGTGACATCGTCTTATCACAGAATATCACCTTGGTCTACACTAGTGGGGGTCCTGAACTCTTCTGATTTATGGTTTTCCGGCCTCACATAATTTCTAGAAGACCTGTAGAAGCTCTGTACAGCATGAGTCAGATATGCTGGAATGTTCTTCCTTGTAAAACAGTTCCAAACTTTCCTCCAGGGGACCCTGTCAAAAACCTTTTCCAGATATGAAACAAAGATGGATCTCATCCTATACTCAAGGGCCTTTCCACTCAGCTGTCTGAGTGTGAAGATTAGGTATTGAGTGCTTTCGGTTTGCTCGGAAGACACTTGACTTCATCCATTTGTGGCTCAGCTGGGTGTCTGAGACTTTGCTCCAGGTTTCTTGAACAGATTTTACCAGGGACACCGAGAAGGTTTCCACATTGTCGGTTGACACCCTTTATTTTAAATCGGTGTTATGATTGGAAATCTCCCAACCCTTTGGTATGGTCTTGTTGCAGCAAGCTGCCTGTAGGACCCTTAGGACTAATAGGTCGCCTATGGCTCCATGTACTTAACCACTTCTGGTGTTATACCATCATGCCCTGCTGAATAGCCCATCTTGACTTTCTCCAGTGCTGCCTTCAGTTCTTCCACCTTTATGCCATCTTCACCACTATTGGTTTTTTCTTCTGTGCTAGTGGTTATCATTTCTGATGCTTGTCCTTGCTCACCATTAATGAGTTCTGAGAAATATTCTTTCCATCTTTCCATTACTTCCTTTGTTGCAGTAAGCAATTTGCCTTGCTTGTCCTTTATAAATTTAAGAGGGCTCTGTTTTTCCTTCCTCATGTTCTTTAGTGTCTTGTAGAACAGGGTTTTGTTTTCTTGAGCTTCTTTTTCTAGCTTTTCTCCACTTTCTTCCCAGGACTTCTGTTTTGCTGCTAGCACCTTGTTCTTTGCTTCTGTTCTGCGTATCATATATTCTTTTTATTCCGCTGTTTTTTCTGCTGTGTATTTAGTTCCTATATATTGTTTCCGTGCCTTTTTCTTCTCTCATATTTTCTCTTTAACCTCCTCTGTCCACCAAGGTGTCGTCTTTCTCTTCTTCCCAAGTCGGACTTCACCACATGCTGCTGCTGCAGCTAACTTTATGATGTCCTTGAATTTAAGCCAGAGGGTTTCCAGGTCATCAGGTTGCTCTTCTGTGTTTCTCACTGCTGTAGCAATAAGCTCCTGATATCTGGTCTTAACTTCTGGCTCTCTCAGGGTGTAGGTCTTAATGCTCATTTCTCCGATTCCTTTACTTAGCTTCTTACGTGATGTTAAACAATTCCTAGGCCGAGCACCTCTTTCAGTTGTTCTTTTTAGTTGTTATCAGGTACGTGGTAATCATTTCCAATCTCTGGCCCACTCCAGACTCTAGCATCCTGGACATACTTGAATGAGCTCTTCCTAACTATGGTATAGTCGATCACTGCCCAGGTGCGTATCTCGTTCACACCAATCTGGGCACTTATAATTCTTGTACTGACAATCGGAAGATAAACAGGAATTGCCAGCGGGAAAGTTACATAACCTACCGAGGGATGGACACTCGTGTTTGGCAACACTGATAATAAATTAAACGGAAGGTTTGTTATAAAGTACAGACATGTGTCATCTAAAAGTACAAGTGATAATACCTTACATGTGAGGAGTTTTAAATTACATATGTCAGCAAAATTTCATGCGAGACGGGGGAAAAGATATATTCTTAAATCAAACGTTTAGATTTGCTTGGTCTAGCTAAGATATATTAAATAGACTATGTTTAACTGGCGACTCTCGCAGCGTAGAAAGCTTACAGAGCGTGAGTGAAAGGGCCCATATAATGTAGCACATATTTTGACAATCCAGCACAGTGTTTCTTTGAGTCAAGCTGACACCTCCAGACTAGCCAGGACCGAAGAAATATAGGATTTCAAGAAAGAGGATTGGACCAAGTATTTGAGGATCGTTTGAAAATAGCCAGCAAGAAAACTCGAGTGTATAATAATGGAAACCTGAAAGTTTTTGGAATCTAGAAACTGGATAATAGTGAGATTATCATTAAAGTAATACTCGAAAACCTGTAAGACGGCCCCACAACCTATGGCCCGACATTATTCGGAAGTCTTCCTGTGACGAAATGGACGACCTCTATCGATCTTTGGTTCTCTCCGGCAGTATCGGTACATTTGTGGTACTGATTTCTATTCTTCTTCTTCCGTCCTTAGCCACCGACCGTCAAAGCAGTCAGTGGCCATTACGCCTAGTGGCGTCTTAGGGCAACAGCAGATAGGTTTTCTTTGCCATTGTTTCCCATCACGCCAAATGATTTCTATTAGGTGCTGTTAATTATCGCACTTTTCGTTCTTTCGTTCTTTCTTTATTTTTCTGCTAAGTAGCAGATATCTGATTTTATCAAGTCACCATGTAGGTGATAAATATGACATTTGCAAGGAATGCTACCTAGATTTGTGGTTATAGGCGCGGCAGATTAAAACTTAATCGTTCTGCGCTATCGGCTTAAATCACCGATAACACCCGGAGTTTGCGCACTCATACGACAGATAACGAGATTACTGTCTGTGTGATACAGGTGGGCAGACAAATGTGATATAATTGCTTCCGGGCCTTGGTTAAAAAGTAATCACGTATTTATTACATTTTAGACAATATGAGTCTACAAATGTGTTTGTGAGAGTGTATGCAAGGCATCAGATATCCATATATGATAATACATGACCTTTGCAGCACCTTATTTCGCGTGGGCCTATTTTATAATATCACAGCCTATCTTGCATGATTTGAAATTGATCTTTCTGATTAGATTCATAACATCATTGGAGGGAATATAGCATGACCAATTTCACAGTTTATTTCTCTGTGATTTGCACGCTCGCCAAGACAACATTAGACCTCGCCACAGTGAAAACTAGATTCATAATTCCTAATTGTTATCCGGACCTTTTATTGGAGAACCAGAAAAGACTTAGAAAAGCACAAGAAATCTCTACATTTAATAAGGAACATCGGAAAAAGGAAACTAAAGAAACACGGAGTCAATCTATTGTAAAATTAAAAGAAATCCCAGACACGTGTAAGAGAAGATTCGTCTCTTTTATTCATCTGTGCGACAAGTCTGTAGCCAGGATTAGTGTAAGTTGTGATTTACATTTCATATTTTATTACTAACATGTGAACTAACATATATATGTATATACTACCTTGTGAAGTTTAATGTCTGAAACTTGATATTGGATGTCAATGTCATTTGAGGCTGGCAACCTGTATATAGAATGATGATTCATGAACCACCACTGTAAGGGCTGGTGATTGCTTTATAGATAAGTTTCGTAAAGAGAACTAAATGCATAAAGTAGTTCCAGGTTCCAGATGGAGCAAGGAGGGAAAGATGAAAAGAAATGAGGTACATTCTCAGAATAATACTTACATTTTCAAAGCAGTGTAAATGCCCCTTTAAACAAATTCACTTTAAAATTAATGTAAGCTTTCACGCTTTAAACCAGCATGAATGTCTATGTGAAAATATTGATTTCAAATAATAGAAGTTTCAAACTTTTCCACAAGTGTAAATGTAAAGGAAACATAAATGAATTTATATTTTGAACACTTTTAAATCAGTGGAGATGTAAATGTAAACAGAATCTATCTGTAATATTAACCTTCCATTTAATGTCATTTTAAGCTAAAAGCTATTCAATTTAAATGTAAAGGAAGTTTTATCCCGAGGGATTAAATTTAATTCTCATCGAGAGTAAACTCTGAGTTCAGTGGGATGGTGAAATAGAAGAGGGGGGACGCATAACTATGTGTCGGAGAACGCCATACTCAGAAGAGCGTTCTTTTCTATTCTTCAATCACAGTTATTGGTGGTACCAGCAGAACGTACTTTTTCTGGAACAAGATGGGATCAGTGGCCTACGCTTAAGATAAAGGACGCACTGTGTAGACTTTCCTTGAAGTTTCTGGGAGACGAGCTACACCCGACAACCTTGACCAGAGACGAATGATCAGTGTGAAAAGACAGAACCGTCATTGGCAGCTAAGTTCAAACATATGCTGCCACTTGAACTTCTCAACACTTTTCGCAATCCCCAAATACCAGGATGATAGCTTTTCTTTAGCCATAACTATTCAAATTATTTTCAAACTGTTAAACCTAGAGTGATTATTAAATTTTGTTATTTGAGATGTTACAAATTTAACTTCGATTTGATCTTTTAAATGTAATGCCTGTTTGTCTCAGTCAAAGTTACTAAACACACACTCTAAACAGAGCTACATATATATTATTATAATAATTCCACTGATTAACTCAGCGGTTGGGGCTTAACGAGCTAGAATAAATCATTGCATAAATTCTTCATAAAAGTGTCGGCAGATTATAGAATTAACGTGCTTAGCGACTTCCTTTTCAGCCATGCTTCGCCTTCAGGGAAGTACCTAGGTTTTATTTTTATATTTCTTTAAGTTCTTATGTCTCTTATCTAGCCTTCACTTTCTTTCTTTTCCTGACGAAGGCCTTGTGGCCGTAACGTAGACTACTTTCTTTGTCTTTTGTCCTCGTAAGACGAATCACCTTTTTTCGATTTTTTTTCATACCCATCCATTGTACTCCACGTCTTACCGCAGTTCCCCTCAAATTCCTCGATTAGCGACAGCCAGCATTGTTTTCGCTTATCTCAATATCTTATGAAGACTCCCATGTGATAGAAGCTTTACTACTCTTCTATTGACATTTCTGCGAAGAGGAATCTTGTGTAAAGAAAGACTCCATTGAAGCCTATAATAGATACTCTTGAGTTTTGGCCACTGTTGGACCACTACTGCAAAGCAGGGGAGGCAATACCGTCACACTTCCTATGCCAGCCGTTTGGAGAAACTTGTAAGCTGATGCGGGGTGAGTTGTAAAATACATTTTATTATTTTATATTTTACATTTGACTTTTTTTAACTCGCTGGTGGTTGTACAAGCTGGCAACCTCAGAATATGGAAATGATAGAGTCATGAATCACTTCAGCAAGCGCTGGAGACTGCTTCATGCCAGTTCTGTCACAGGGAATCAAAAACAGAGTTAGCCCCAGTGTCGTGTGAAATTCTAATCCACATATATAAATTAAAACGTAAATGTAAAGCCTAACAAATAAATTTAATAAAAGGAAAGAAGAATGGTAAAGAACAGTGCTGTCACAATGACTGTACTCGAAATCCCCCTTGTTTTCTCCTTCGTCTGCAAATTGTAACGTTTCACGTTGATAGTAAAAGCCTACTGCTTCAATACCCGCTTTCTACGATAAAACGTGTACTGCCTTTCTAAGAAAAACCTTGAGATACGCAAGCTGACCTATATTTAATATTCCATTCATGTCATTTTATACACTAAGTTACCATAAACGAAAGACAGATGGACTAAGGATAGAAAGAAAGGGAGGAGCTGAAAGCCGGAACGCAGGCAATATTACCACAGTCTCGCGATACACAATTACTACCATCACGCGTGTAAGGCCACAAGCACTAGTTTTTTTTCAAATCGACAGTGATAAAAAACACTACCCATACGAGAGTTAGGTTTTAAAAACCGGAAAAACGCTTATTAGGAAACATGACATTATACTGGTTTACGTTTGAAAACATTACAGTACCCAGACACCACATCGATCGAAGTGAACGGGAGGTAGAAGAAAATACATATTTTGAACGCAGCCCCTTAGCCCCATTAAATTTATATATTTGGGTTCCTTAGGACTTGCTGACAAAGAATATGTTAAACGTTACGCAAATAGTCTAGGAATTAACAAATTATAGCCAAAAGAAATAGTGAGGGATGTCAGACAACACCAAAATCAGAATCGCTCAGTGGCAGATTTTCACACCACCATTGTACGGGAAATAGGTCCCCATGTTACCTCCTATTTGATTGGCGGAAAGTAAATGTAAGGCTAAACACGATTAGTCGGGCTATAAATATTGATTCTTTGTTGTTAGGGAAACGTGAGTAGGAGTACTTTTTTTCAAACGCTTGTGTTAACATGGCACGATTGGTTAGACCCGCCAATATAGTCAATCAGAGGCGTCAGGTCAGCACCACATTTTCAAATAAACTTACTAAAGAACCAGTGCGTTGAGCGCCAGTGCATATTTTTCTAAATAAAAGCCTGGGACATCGGCAGATCGAAATTGTGCTATATTCATTGCCAGTCAACGTAACTGTGTATTATTCCATGAATTGTGGGACCGTGGTCCTAAAGTTATTGAGCAGCACCTGGTCTGAGCTTTGCTGAACCTAGAGGCTGACAGCATACTCCTGGGTCCAGATAGTGACCAGTGAGGTGTCTCCAGAACACAGGGAGGCTATCGAGCAGAGGAGTCTTTTCCTGCCGCCATCACGAAAGATAAGCGTCTGTGGCCAGAGGAGCTCAACATTATGCCCCCCCCCCCCTCAAAATCTGACTTTATAATAAAACAGAGGGAAAATACAGTGTTTAAATTGATAGGAACTGTGAACTTTTCCCCATACTATTTCCAAGATAAACAAACACTTGAAGTCATGATGACAAATAACAACATAGCTTGAAAAAACAAAACCAGTATTACCTCATATTACTACTACACAACTGACACACATAGGATAATATTAATAAAATATGTCACTACAAGGTTCATATTGATAAATTCTGTACATATAAATTGTAATTACAATTGATTGTGATTCCTGGTTCACTTTGTAGTTGAATCAGGACATATATATTAGTGAAAGTAATTAATACATATTTATATTTGAAACTTTACCAGTGACTCATTTAAGATAGTCTTATAGAGTGTTAAATGTGTGTGAGTGTCACAGTGTTGTCAAGTGTGGTGGAATAAATTAAATTGTTTATCTGTCTGTTGTTGTTGTGACTTACACTTCATCATATACATACCCTAGACATTTAACGTAGTCATCACAATATTCCAGAATAATTCTGACTGAGGTATAATGTGGTAGCAAGTAAGGTTATCTGCAAAACACTACACCTATTAGATACAGATACCTTCACAGCTGATCTCAGTCAGTACACTAAGTCCCCTATAAATATTTATAACATCCCACTTTACCACATATATTGGGGTCTCGCTCCAGGGATATTGAACTTTCTCCTAACATAGATATTGGGAATAATAAGAATTAAAAGGTATCCTTGGGTGGAAATAAATAACGTTGAGCTCTCAGTGCCTGTGGTGTCTTTGGATAAGTAATATCAGAGTGTATTGTTTAGTTAGACATTACCTACATTTACCTGTTAGAAAATGGCGGACCTGGCCAAATTTCGATCTGCTGCTGTACAGACTGCGAAAGAGTTAGGAATGGACGGGCAAATTATGATTGCTTATGTCACTGCTGAATGTGACAAATATATTGAACGGGAAGAAAGAAGATTAGAAAAAGAGGCCGAAAGAAAGTTAGAGGCTGAAAAAGAAATTAAGAGGTTGCAGATTGAGGCTGAGGCTGAGACTAAGAGGTTGCAGATTGAGGCTGAGGCTAAGAAATTGGAGGCAGAAAGAGAAGAGAAGAAATTGGAAGCAGAAGAAAGAAGATTGACTGCAGAAAGGGAAGCAGAAGAAAGAAGATTGACTGCAGAGAGGGAAGCAGAAAAGGAGGAGAAGAGATTACAAAGGGAACATGAGTTACGACTAAGGGAGTTTGAGTTTCAAGGCCATGCTCCTGAAAATGGTGCCAGTCCCTTTGCCTCTGATGCCACTGCTAGTCAGGGAGCCTCAACCTCAGCTATGAATTTTCATTTAGATCATTTTGTTGAGAAAGACGATGATATTGAGAGCTATCTAAATAGATATGAACTATTAGCTACCACATATGGGTTAGAGAGAGAAAGGTGGAGCTTAAAGTTATCTCAAGGGCTTCGTGGGGCAGCTTATGAAGTTTTTGCCAAAATGAGCAGAGGTGATCAGGAAAATTATGACATGCTAAAGCAGGCTCTTTTGTTAAGATATGAAAAGAACGCAGAATTTTATAGGAAAAAATTTAGGAATGCTAAACTACTGTCAGGTGAAACCTATCACCAGTTCTCTGCACGGTTAGAGACATACTTGGAGAAATGGACTTCTCTGGGGAAAACCCAAGATCTTAAGGAAATGGTCCTTATAGAACAATTAAGAGAGTCCATGGCTCCAGACCTGAGAAAGTTTCTCATGGAACAAGGTGCAGAGAGGCTGGGTGAGTTGCTAAATGTTGCTGAAAGGTATCAAGCAGCTCAGGCAGAGGTATCAGGTAATAAAAAGAAACAGGTGGAAAATTTTAGGGCACCACAGAACTTTAATAAATTTGATCCTAGAGATCAAAACAAAGGTAAGCACCAATTTGATAGGCCACGGTATGACAATAAAAATAAAACCCCACAATTCGATGAAAGGAAATATGATGAAAGAAAATCTTTCAACCAAGGGAAAAGGTGGTGTAAAAATTGTAAGATGAACAATCATGACACTGACCGTTGCAGAAGCAGGTCGACCTCAAGAAAGGAGGAGGATATTATGTTAGATACCACTCCAGAAGAGATGAGGAAGGCACAGGCTGGGGATAAGACCCTCAAGCCTTGTTTCAGGAAATTGTCAACTTGTCATACAACTCCAGGCAAGGGAGATTTTTACATGAAAAACAAGTTGATGTATAGGAAGACTGGAGCTAGATCCAAAGGTCAGGGACAGCTGGTACTTCCTAAAAGATATAGGGCAGAATTAATAAGGAGCCTACATGTGAAACCAGATGGGGACCATGAGAAAATAGGTACCATCATCCAAAAGGTGGCTCACAATTATTATTGGCCCAAGGCAAGATGGGACATTGAGAATTTTGTAGAAAGGTGTAGCATAGCACATGAGGGAACACCCACAAGTGGGAACATTGATCAGGACCTGGACACGCCAAGGTGCAAAATTAGGCCTGACAATAAAAAGAAAAATAAATTTGATAAAGTGGACCAAATGGAATGGGAAGCCCCTTTTCACGGACAAGCTTCACTTAACTGTTTTACAATGGCCACTATGCGGAGAGTGCAAAAAGATGTCTTACCCCAGGATAAGCCGAAAATCCCTCAATCGGACTTAAACAAACTGGAGGAAGAGGATGTAGAGAGGAAATCTCTCATCAAGAATTTTAAGTGGGGAGAAAGCCCCAAGAAAAAATTGGTAGCGGTCGTTTTGTGAATGATAAATCTGGGAAGAAAAATCATCACTATAGCGCTTCGAGTGGAAGAGACCATACCGGTGCATGGACAAATAGGTCCACAAAATTAAAGGTCCATATGTAGCGCTGTTAAGAACGTGGACTGATGAAAAGGCAGAGGAAAATATTACATCCTCATACCAATATGTGAATGAGCTGACCACTCGTTTAAAAACTGGCTGGAAACTTGCCAATGAAAATTTGAAACAAGCCAGGAAGAAACATGCTGCCTATTATAACAGGAAAGCTAAAGACAGAGATTTGGCTGTGGGAGAGAAGGTACTGCTTCTTCTGCCCGGTAGTCAGAATAAGTTACAAATTGGATGGCAAGGTCCATATACAGTTCTAGAGAAGGTGTCTAGAACCAATTATAAGATAGATAAGAAGGGGAAAGAAAAAATCTATCATGTGAATCTCCTGAAGAAATATTTGGAAAGAGAACATCAGGAAGAGACACACTTGTTG
Source organism: Oreohelix idahoensis (assembly GCA_024509875.1). Lineage (NCBI taxonomy): Eukaryota > Metazoa > Mollusca > Gastropoda > Stylommatophora > Oreohelicidae > Oreohelix > Oreohelix idahoensis. The sequence goes on along the minus strand of JAMPIV010008196.1, from coordinate 209,133 downwards.
ACCTTGTCCATTGCCATGGAGATGAAAAAGGAACCACTTTCATCATTTGAATATCCATTACACCCCTGTGAGACAGCGGCACAGGTGAAAATCAGTACACATTTAACGAAAACTCAGAAAGAGAGAGTGCAACAGGTTCTAGATAATCATGCAGAGGTGTTAACAGACCGACCAGGGCATACAAACCTATTGGAATATGATATGAAACTGATAGACCCCCCACCTGTCTGTATGAAACCATATTCGATTCCGTTTGCTAAGGAGAAAGCTTTGAAGGAAGAGATAGACTATCTGTTGAAGGAAGGAATTATTTCGCACAGTGAGTCTTCGTATAGTTCCGGTGTTGTACTCTTCAGGAAGCCCTCTGGAGAACATAGACTCTGTATAGATTACAGGAGACTGAATGCTATTACAGAAGGACAGGTGGATCCATTGCCGGATACAAATCAGTTGTTTGCCAGACTAAATAAAGCTAAATATTTCTCAAAAGTGGATCTGAGTAAAGGATACTATCAGATTCCAGTAAAGCCTGAGGTTAGACCATACCTAGCTTTTAGTACCTCAGAAGGACACTATGAGTTTAATAGATTGCCATTTGGATTGAAGAATGCGCCTAGTGTCTTCTCTAGAATGATGAGAAAATTATTGGACCCTCTGAATAATCCATGTATCACAAATTTCATGGATGATATCCTTATAGCAACAGAAACATTTGAGGAACACATTGACTCTCTGAACATGCTGTTTAATCGACTTAGGGAAGCGAATTTAACAGCCCGACCAACCAAATGTTGCGTTGGATGTAAAGAATTGGAATTCTTGGGACACACAGTTTATCAGGGAAACATGACCCCTGACCCAAAGAATTTAGAGAAACTAAAGAAAGCCCCGAGACCACAAACCAAGAAAGACGTGAGATCCTTTGTCTCATTATGTGGTTTCTACCAAAAGTATATCAAAAACTTTAATTCCATATGTGCACCGTTAACTGATTTGACACGTAAAGGAAATCCAGATCGAATTACATGGACACCACAATGTGAAATGGCTTACCAAGAATTGAAGGAAAAGCTCACAAGTAAACCTATTTTGAAATTACCTGACTTAAGTCAAGAATTCATTGTAAGGACGGATGCCAGTAATATTGGGTTAGGAGCAACTCTACTACAGAAATCAGATGCATTGGATGGGGAATTAAGCCCAGTGGCATATGCTAGCAGAAAGTTGAATAAAGCTGAAACCAATTACTCAACTAGCGAAAAAGAATGTCTTGCAGTAATATGGGCGATAAAGAAATTCAATATTTATCTGTATGGGAAGGCATTTAAGTTGCAAACGGATCACAAACCTTTGTCGTTTCTAGCACAGGCTAGACATGAGAATTCTAGATTACTCCGTTGGTCATTATTGATGCAGCCATTTGAGTTTAGCATAGAGTATATAAGTGGAAAAACAAATCTGGGAGCGGATTTTTTAAGCCGCCATCCGTGTGATGAGAATCACCCTAAACCCCAGGAATAATAATAAATTTCTCTATGTGTATATAGAATTATAGACTGACATATAACGTCTGTTTTAAGTGGGGAGAATTTGTCGTGAGAAATTCTAATCCACATATATAAATTAAAACGTAAATGTAAAGCCTAACAAATAAATTTAATAAAAGGAAAGAAGAATGGTAAAGAACAGTGCTGTCACAATGACTGTACTCGAAATCCCCCTTGTTTTCTCCTTCGTCTGCAAATTGTAACGTTTCACGTTGATAGTAAAAGCCTACTGCTTCAATACCCGCTTTCTACGATAAAACGTGTACTGCCTTTCTAAGAAAAACCTTGAGATACGCAAGCTGACCTATATTTAATATTCCATTCATGTCATTTTATACACTAAGTTACCATAAACGAAAGACAGATGGACTAAGGATAGAAAGAAAGGGAGGGGCTGAAAGCCGGAACGCAGGCAATACTACCACAGTCTCGCGATACACAATTACTACCATCACGCGTGTAAGGCCACAAGCACTAGTTTTTTTCAAATCGACAGTGATAAAAAACACTACCCATACGAGAGTTAGGTTTTTAAAACCTACAAAACGCTTATTAGGAAACATGACATTATACTGGTTTACGTTTGAAAACATTACAGTACCCAGACACCACATCGATCGAAGTGAACGGAGGAGGAAAATACATATTTTGAACGCAGCCCCTTAGCCCCATTAAATTTATATATTTGGGTTCCTTAGGACTTGCTGACAAAGAATATGTTAAACGTTACGCAAATAGTCTAGGAATTAACAAATTATAGCCAAAAGAAATAGTGAGGGATGTCAGACAACACCAAAATCAGAATCGCTCAGTGGCAGATTTTCACACCACCATTGTACGGGAAATAGGTCCCCATGTTACCTCCTATTTGATTGGCGGAAAGTAAATGTAAGGCTAAACACGATTAGTCGGGCTATAAATATTGATTCTTTGTTGTTAGGGAAACGTGAGTAGGAGTACTTTTTTTCAAACGCTTGTGTAAACATGGCACGATTGGTTAGACCCGCCAATATAGTCAATCAGAGGCGTCAGGTCAGCACCACATTTTCAAATAAACTTACTAAAGAACCAGTGCGTTGAGCGCCAGTGCATATTTTTCTAAATAAAAGCCTGGGACATCGGCAGATCGAAATTGTGCTATATTCATTGCCAGTCAACGTAACTGTGTATTATTCCATGAATTGTGGGACCGTGGTCCTAAAGTTATTGAGCAGCACCTGGTCTGAGCTTTGCTGAACCTAGAGGCTGACAGCATACTCCTGGGTCTAGATAGTGACCAGTGAGGTGTCTCCAGAACACAAGGAGGCTATCGAGCAGAGGAGTCTTTTCCTGCCGCCATCACGAAAGATAAGCGTCTGTGGCCAGAGGAGCTCAACATTATGCCCCCCCCCCCTCAAAATCTGACTTTATAATAAAACAGAGGGAAAATACAGTGTTTAAATTGATAGGAACTGTGAACTTTTCCCCATACTATTTCCAAGATAAACAAACACTTGAAGTCATGATGACAAATAACAACATAGCTTGACAAAACAAAACCAGTATTACCTCATATTACTACTACACAACTGACACACATAGGATAATATTAATAAAATATGTCACTACAAGGTTCATATTGATAAATTCTGTACATATAAATTGTAATTACAATTGATTGTGATTCCTGGTTCACTTTGTAGTTGAATCAGGACATATATATTAGTGAAAGTAATTAATACATATTTATATTTGAAACTTTACCAGTGACTCATTTAAGATAGTCTTATAGAGTGTTAAATGTGTGTGAGTGTCACAGTGTTGTCAAGTGTGGTGGAATAAATTAAATTGTTTATCTGTCTGTTGTTGTTGTGACTTACACTTCATCATATACATACCCTAGACATTTAACGTAGTCATCACAATATTCCAGAATAATTCTGACTGAGGTATAATGTGGTAGCAAGTAAGGTTATCTGCAAAACACTACACCTATTAGATACAGATACCTTCACAGCTGATCTCAGTCAGTACACTAAGTCCCCTATAAATATTTATAACATCCCACTTTACCACACCCAGGCTACGTGATCTGTGGATTAAGAGCTTGTGGTCTACGCTAGATATCTGCGTTTGACGTGTTGTGAAGATCCTTGCTTTGACGTTGGAGCGGTTACCCCTGCAACTACGCGTGGAACGTGCCCTCGCCACAGAAATCGAGAATAGATGGAGCAGTCAGCAAACCAGTCAACATCTGGCCTGATAAGTCATTTTAATCTGCAAAAGCAAATAACTCAGCCCTCAAATAAACCCCCACCTGAACTAATTTATGTGAACAAAACTTCACATTTTTGTATGTATCCACCAACTTATTTATTTACTCATGTTAAAACAATAATTGATTATTATATTTGTTATATGTGTTTACAAATTAATAGTTGATTTAATTATTACAGACAGAAGTGCACAGGTATGAATTAGTGATCTTAAATATAAATACAACAGAGCTACTTAGGAAATATTTTACTAAATAATTCAGTTTGGGGGCTCAGATACGAGCAAATATATCTTTCTCATCATAGAAGGGGCACCCGTGTGTTACCGGGGCCCGAAAGGGGAGCAAAGAATAGTAACACTGTGCCCTGCCATGCATGTCGTAGAAAGTGACTAAGGAGGGTTGGGCATGGGGCTGGTTACCCCATCCTGTAACAAATTTAAACCACAAAAAACTTCAAAAAACATGGACAAGTCAAATAAGGAAAATAAAACACATCCATCCAAGACAGGGGAAGGACCTCTCGCAGGGAGGCATATGATGCAACACAGAGAAAGCCGAAAGGAGTCTGTGTTACTGACTAACCTTCTTTCTTCTAGGAGAACTTCCAGATTTGGCACCTGGAATGTTCGGACATTAAACGAACAAGGGAAAGTGGCGCAAGTAGCAGCATAAATGAGGGAATATAAAATCGAGGTTCTGGGAATGTGTGAAACACAGTGGAAGGGGGTAGACAAGAAGAAACTCATCACAGGTGAATTGGTGCTGTCCTCAGGACATGAAGACGAAAGTTCACACCACAGTGAAGGTGTAGCTTTTATGTTATCTAAAGAAGCACAGAAAGCACTCATTGAATGGGAAGCCGTTGGACCCAGAATAATAACAGCTACTTTTAAAACAGCTAAAAAGAAAATAAATGTAAATGTCATCCAATGTTGTACACCAACTAATGACAAAGAAGAGTCTGTGAAAGAAGCATTTTATACTAGACTACAGGAAATTATGGAAAAAGTAAAAAGAAGAGACATCACAATTTTGATGGGTGACATGAATGCAAAGATAGGTACAGTCAACACCGGCTTTGAAGAAGTCGTGGGAAAACATGGGATACGAATAATGAATGAAAATGGGGAACTATTCTCAAACTTCTGTGCTTCAAATCAACTGGCTATAGGAGGAAGCATGTTTCCACATGAGAGAATACACAAGGCAACATGGATATCACCAGACCATAGAACAGAAAATCAGATTAATCATATATGCATAAATAAGAAATTTAGATCATCATTGCAGGATGTAAAGGTATATAGAGGAGCAGATGTGGCATCAGATCACCACCTTCTGAAAGCCAAAGTAAAAATGAAACTCAAGAGATATGCAACAATGCAAAATTATAGACAACAATTTAATGTAGGACATTTAAGAAATCAAGAAACAAGAGACAAATTTGCGGTCACAATATCCAACAAATTCCAAGTGCTCCAACAGCTGGAAGATGTAGAGAATACAGAATACTATTGGCAGCAAATCAAAACGATATAGAAAGAGACATGCAAGGAAACACTGGGGAAAAGAGAAGGCAACAAAAAGCATGGATAACAACAGAAACCATCAATAAGATAAAAAACAGAAAAAACAAGAAAGCAGATTTAAACACAAGCAAAACCAGAAGTTCCAAAGCCAATGCTCAAGAAGTGTACGCAGAAGCAAACAAAGAAGTAAAAAGAAGTATCAAAAGAGACAAGAGTAAGTATATTGAGGAGTTGGCAAGAGAGGCAGAAGATGCTGCAGCCAAAGGAAATATGAGAGAACTGTATAACAGCACAAAGAAGCTAACAGGGAAATACAAGCAAACAAGTTACCTCATAAAAGACGAGAATGGAAAACTGCTCAGCAATATACAAGAGCAAATGAAGAGGTGGACAGAATATTTTGAGGACCTTCTCAATAGAACAGCTCCACAAACCCCCCCAGATATCCAGCCAGCAGAAGAAGAGCTACAAATTAATGTGAAGACCAACGAAGAAAGAAATAAAGAAAACTATCTGAGAGATAGAAAAGCGTCTGGACCTGATGGCATTCCAGCAGAGGCTATCAAAGCAGACATCGACACTGCTACAGAGATGTTATATAAATTACTTGGTAAAGTCTGGGAAAAGGAAGAGATACTAGCAGAATGGAAGGAAAGATATCTGGTTAAGTTGCCTAAGAAGGGAAATTTACAAGAGTGCACAAATTATAGAGGAATAATGTTACTACCAGTGCCAGGAAAAGTATTAAACAGGATTATCCTTGAGAGATTAAAAGAGTCTATAGACAAGAAACTGAGAGATGAACAAGCAGGTTTTCGTCAAAACAGGTCCTGTACAGACCAGATAGCCACTATGAGAATAATAGTTGAACACAGTCTGGAATGGAACTCACCACTATACATCGGATTTGTGGAATACGAAAAGGCATTTGACAGTGTAGACAGAGAATCACTTTGGAAATTGATGAGGCATTATGGAGTTCACCTGAAGATCACTAATTTAATAAAGAAAACATATGAAGACATGACATGCAGTGTTCTTCATGAAGGACAGCTTACAGAACCGTTTGGGATAAGAACAGGAGTGCGACAGGGATGCCTCTTGTCTCCATTTCTTTTCTTACTAGCAATAGACTGGGTTATGAGAATATCGACAACACACAACAAAAATGGAATCCAGTGGACTCTCACTAAGCAGTTGGATGATCTGGATTTTGCTGATGACTTGGCTCTTCTGTCCCATAACCGTAATCAGATGCAGGACAAAATGAAAACACTCGATGAGAGGTCACATCAATTGGGTCTGAAAATACTCAGGGAAAAGACAAAAATAATTAGAGTAAATGCAGGTAATGATAACAGGGTTGAACTTGAAGAAGCACCAATAAAAGATGTAGAATCGCACACATATTTTGGCAGCAATATGGACAAAGTTGGAGGGACAGACAATGATATCAAAATAAGAATACAAAAAGCAAGTGGAGCTTTCATTGCATTGGGAAATATATGGAGATAAGAGAAATCGGATCCAACACGAAAATAAGAATCTTCAACTCAAATGTGAAGTCAGTCCTATTGTATGGCTCTGAGACACGGAGAACAACAAAGACAACAACCAAAAGCTACAGACTTTCATAAATGGGTGCTTGCGTAGAATAGAAGGATTAAAATGGTATGACAAGGTTACCAACGTGGAACTGATGACAAGAACTAGACAAGTGCCAGTGGAACAAGAGATGAGAAGAAGACGATGGCGATGGATAGGACACAAACTGAGGAAACCTGTTGATAGCATTACAAGGCAGTCTTTGTTCTAGAACCCCCAGGGCAAGAGAGGAAGAGGTAGACCAAGAAACACATGACGAAGAGAGCTGGAAACAGAGGTGAAAATGATAAGGAGAACGTGGAAAGAAGTTGAGATGATGGCACGTAACAGGAGGAATCGGCATGTGTTTGTTGAAGGACTATGCTCCTTTGGGAGTGGATGGTTATGAATGAATGAATGAATCATAGAAGGGGCGGGCAGATGCAAAGTTCACGATGGCTTGGTAATTCAGCGTTGTGCTTGATTGCTGAAGTATCCTATGAAGATTTTCTAAAATAGAAACACCATTCTTTTATTTACAACTCTGCCAAGAGTTACCTTGAGCGAAGGTAGTGTAGTAAAATCTGTGAGAACAAACGCTAAATTCCATAGAATTGTACTCCCAATGCTAATATATAGAACCAGCCCGTGTGTTAGGCTTAGAATACTTCGACTATGCCAGTCGGGGAATTTAACGTATGCAGTAGTCAGGCTTATACACGATCTCGACTTCAATACTAAAGCTTTGCAAGCTTTGGGCGCCGTTCGGTCTGCATGCCTAAATAGGGGTGAGACGGCGTGACCTTAGTTCGTGTTTAACAATTTAATTTGAATAGGAGAGATAGGAGGTGGGGTTAAAGGGGAAGGAGTCCTTATTTTTGAATATTTGAGGTCAGTTTTATTTGAAAAGGAACGCTATTCACTAAACAGTCTCTGATTGGCTGTAGTATAATAGACAAACGGTTGTATAAAACCAATTAGTAGCTGGTATTCGGGGCCACTTGTTCACTAAAATTTATACACTAAAGAAGTTGTTTTAAGACAAGGAAGGAGTACTTACTTGTTTGCTATTTCTGCACTAGCAGCGATTTGGATTATGCCATATACCGCAATATTCAACTGTTTAGTGTGTAGATTTCTTTGATGCGAGTTTCATCTACGAGTGAAAGTGAGCCCAGGTGATCTAACACCTGTCCCTAAGTACTGCAGTGAGGCCTAACTACTGAGTGCCTACACAGTGATTTACCTATAGAAGCAGAATCGTGTCTTGGCAGTGGAGGCTGGCGTTTTATACATACTTCAACCAGCCTGGTTTCAGAGACCTCAGATAAGAATTGTCTGGGAAATTGATATCACAAACACTCCACTCTCTCAGTTTTCACAAAAGATAGTGTATCAGACAGTGAGGAACAAAAACGTTCAATAAACTTGTACCCGTTTCTAGGAGCAAGAGATACTTGACATTTTCCCAGTTTGAGACATATAAATAATTGTGGGATAACACCGACTCAATGACAGTTGTAAAATAATTGGTTGTAATTAATTTCATTATCATGTTGAGTTGATTATTCCTGTGTCAGAAGAATAACTAGATACAGGAAAATAAATTATAAAAAAATAAGTTACATTCCAAACTTTACCCAGTGACTTGGTTAATCATTGTTTATTAGTAATAGGTGTAGTTGTTGTCCTGTTCATATACTTCATCACATTGCATATACCCTAGACACTTGCTAGACAACCTACACACACCAATACACTTCAGTAGGGAAGATATATAATCGGGTGAGGTCGTGGTGGAAGCAGACAAGTACCCTGTAAACTTATTTGTATTTAATAAACCTCAGGGACTTGCATAGCTGACCTCACACCAGATACCATTAATATAATATTGAAACCAATAATAACAACTAATTCACCACATTAATTGGGACGCTCTTCCGGGATTTAAAGGTTCTTAGTATCCTACATTAAGTGAGTCACTAGTCCCAGTATTTGTAAAATCTTATAGTAAAAATAATCTGAGAGTGGTTTGAGATATCATTGCCCTTTGTCTTGTGTTTAGAGTTGGTTAATTAGTTAAAGTGGTGGATAGTATTTCATATTGTTAACTATAACATGGCGGATATGGCTAAATACAGATCTGCTGCTGTGCAGACTGCAAAGGAAATGAATTTAGATGGGCAAGCTCTGATTCAGTATGTGACCTCAGAGTGCGATAAGTATATGGAAAGGGAAGATAAGAGATTAGCTGAGGAGAAGAGAATTATGTTAGAGGATGCTAGGGAGCTTAAGAAATTAGAGGCTGATAGGGAGGCTGAGATCAAGAGGCTGCAGTTAGAGGAGAGGAAACTTGAGGCTGAGGCCAAGAAAGAAGAAAGGAGACTTGAGGCTGAGAGAGAAGATAAAAGACTCCAAAGGGAACATGAACTACGACTAAGGGAGTTGGAGTTACAAGGCCATGCTCCTGATAATGGAAGTAGCTCATCCACCTCCGATTCTGCTGCAGGCCAGGTTGCCTCAACCTCAGCCTTGGGGTTTCATTTTGACCCCTTTGTAGAAAAAGAGGATGATATTGAATCATTCCTCTCTAGATTTGAGGTATTAGCTACTATGTATGGGCTAGAGAAAGAGAGATGGAGTATGAAGGTATCTCAGGGGCTTAGGGGAACCTCTTATGAGGTCTTCGCCAAACTGAGCAAGGATGATTAAGATGACTACGACATTCTTAAGCAAGCTCTTCTAGTTAGATATGAGAAAAACAGTGAATTTTACAGAAAGAAATTTAGGGATGCCAAACTGTTGACTGGAGAGACTTACCACCAGTTCTCTGCACACCTGGAGACATACCTGGAGAAATGGACTGCTCTGGGAAAAACCCAAGATTTAAAGGAAATAATTATGACTGAGCAGTTAAGAGAGTCCATGGCTCCAGACCTGAGAAAATTTCTCACGGAACAGGGTTCTGAGAGGCTGGAGGAGATCTTAAATGTGGCGGAGAGATATCAGGCAGCCCAGTCTGAGATAGCAAGTTTAAAGAAGAAGCCTATAGACCATGATAAAGCTCCACCAAACCAAAACCAACCTAACTATGAACACAGAGATAAATTTAATAAGGGTAAAGCCTATTATGATAAGCCAAGTTTTGACCAACGAGATAGAAACTCGCATTTCAGAGAAAGGAGACCCTACAAACCAGAAGGGAAATATTGTAAAGTTTGTAGGATGAATAATCATAATACTATTGCCTGTGGTAAGAAAGTTCCTCCATATCACGCTGCATGCATGATAACAGTGGACAAGGGGAAGAAGAAACTGACAGAGAATCATATTAATCTTCAACATCCCCCCATCTGTGAAGAAGTGACATGTAATGGTGCCAAGGTTAGGTGCCTTTACGATTCAGGTTTAGAATATGACTCCATTGTGAGTGCAACCCTAGTGCACCCTGAACAGTATACCACAGAGAAAGTGGAGATACAAGGGGCCGTAAAGGGAATAGACACCATGACACTTCCAGTTGCCAAGATCAATGTAGAGACAAGGTACGTGGAAGGAGTGATCAGAGCAGCCGTGTGGGACGACCCTAATTACCCGCTGGTGTTAGGAAGTAAATATGTTTTTCTAGGAAGCCCGGTAAAACCTGTGGTAATGGCCACGCTTCAGGTTAGGTCGACCCCTAGTAGAACGGAGGAGGAACCACCACTAGTTTATTCTCATAAGCAGATGAGAAAGGCCCAGGCAAAGGATAAAACATTAAAACCTTGCTTTGGAAAATTGCCAACAAGCCATGCACACCCTAAGAAAGGACAATTTTATTTGAAGGAGGGACTGCTCTTCAGGAAAGCTAGAGCAGGATCCAAAGAACAGGGACAGTTGGTATTGCCAACTCCCTACAGGGAAAAAGTGATGGCACAAGCTCATGTTGTACCTGACGGTGGACACCAGAGGAGTGGAACAACACGTCAAAGGACATCTGAAAAATATTACTGGCCCCAAGTAGCTGCTGATGTTGCACAATTTGTGGGGGCCTGTGAAAAATGTAGCAAGGTACATTCCCCAAGTTGGAAAAATCATAATCAGATGCCAGCCAAGCATTCTGAAACATTTGGGCCTAAACATAACAAGGAAAATAAAAATAATAAGGTTGACATAGAGGATAGGTATCCACCTTCCCACCAACAGTTTTCACCAAAAATATTTGAATTCGCAACTCTGAGAAGGACATCCAGAGAAAATAGAAACTCAGATCAGTCAACCCCCGCTCAGTTTGAAGCCGCAGTTAGGGAACTGGCTGAAATTAATATTGAAGATAATCCGCCAGATTTGAACCCGAAACAAAATGTTAGAAGGAAAGTGGGGAGTGGACGAGTGAGCAATTCGGAAAATGCTCACAGCGCTTCACAATATGGCTATTAATTTAGCATGAAAAGGGCACTGGTGACATTGGTAGTCACCCGACCCTACACCGTCCAAGGGGAAGTATTGATCGGACCCTGGATGGAGATCACCCACACATATTATAGCAAAGATAAGGGAGAATTGATTTCTGATGCAGAAACTCATTTCCCTACATATTATCTTATTTCACCAAATTGTCGGTAGGCGGAGAATATAGTTGGTGAATATGGCCTCCATTTGAGTGGCACAATATAGAATATTATTAGAAGGGTGTTTCCACATTCAATCAAGCCTGAGATCAGACCAATTGTTGGCTGTGAACATTTCGGAGGAGCAGAGTGCCTCCATTGTTGCCTTTTTGAATTGAGGATAGTCCGAGTGTTTATTAAGGCTGATCAGGAAATTATTGGATCCCCACACAACTCAGATATCACCATATAGATCAACTCCTCATAACGTACAATTTGAGGAACATCTAATATTCTCGGGACATGTCGTTGAGCAGACTCAGAGAAGAGAAATGGTGAATACTGATTGCTAAGCAGCATTAAGACAAGCAGTAACACTTGCAGCTGTTCAGTAACATAACTGAAATAGATTCTTGGATTGCAGAGGTCTGAGGCAGCTTTCTTGAGTTGTGCTTACTTTGAATGACCCCACTGCAGAAATCCATGAAAACACAAAGGCAGGAAAAGCCTAGGGAATAGTACTTTGGTTACGCTAATTGTCTCACAGATAATAACTTGCAGTGAATGCATGTTTTAGGAAAGGAGGTGTGTAGTAAAATCTGTGAGAACAAACGCTAAATTCCATAGAATTGTACTCCCAATGCTAATATATAGAACCAGCCCGTGTGTTAGGCTTAGAATACTTCGACTATGCCAGTCGGGGAATCTAACGTATGCAGTAGTCAGGCTTATACACGATCTCGATTTCAATACTAAAGCTTTGCAAGCTTTGGGCGCCGTTCGGTCTGCATGCCTAAATAGGGGTGAGACGGCGTGACCTTAGTTCGTGTTTAACAATTTAATTTGAATAGGAGAGATAGGAGGTGGGGTTAAAGGGGAAGGAGTCCTTATTTTTGAATATTTGAGGTCAGTTTTATTTGAAAAAGAACGCTATTCACTAAACAGTCTCTGATTGGCTGTAGTATAATAGACAAACGGTTGTATAAAACCAATTAGTAGTTGGTATTCCGGGCCACTTGTTAACTAAAATGTATACACTAAAGAAGTTGTTTTAAGACAAGGAAGGAGTACTTACTTGTTTGCTATTTCTGCACTAGCAGCGATTTGGATTATGCCATATACCGCAATATTCAACTGTTTAGTGTGTAGATTTCTTTGATGCGAGTTTCATCTACGAGTGAAAGTGAGCCCAGGTGATCTAACACCTGTCCCTAAGTACTGCAGTGAGGCCTAACTACTGAGTGCCTACACAGTGATTTACCTATAGAAGCAGAATCGTGTCTTGGCAGTGGAGGCTGGCGTTTTATACATACTTCAACCAGCCTGGTTCCAGAGACCTCAGATAAGAATTGTCTGGGAAATTGATATCACAAACACTCCACTCTCTCAGTTTTCACAAAAGATAGTGTATCAGACAGTGAGGAACAAAAACGTTCAATAAACTTGTACCCGTTTCTAGGAGCAAGAGATACTTGACATTTTCCCAGTTTGAGACATATAAATAATTGTGGGATAACACCGACTCAATGACAGTTGTAAAATAATTGGTTGTAATTAATTTTATTATCATGTTGAGTTGATTATTCCTGTGTCAGAAGAATAACTAGATACAGGAAAATAAATTATAAAAAAAATAAGTTACATTCCAAACTTTACCCAGTGACTTGGTTAATCATTGTTTATTAGTAATAGGTGTAGTTGTTGTCCTGTTCATATACTTCATCACATTGCATATACCCTAGACACTTGCTAGACAACCTACACACACCAATACACTTCAGTAGGGAAGATATATAATCGGGTGAGGTCGTGGTGGAAGCAGACAAGTACCCTGTAAACTTATTTGTATTTAATAAACCTCAGGGACTTGCATAGCTGACCTCACACCAGATACCATTAATATAATATTGAAACCAATAATAACAACTAATTCACCACAGGTAGATACCTTTAAAGACCCTCAGTCTATACTCTAATTCTTGGCTATTGGTGGCCATCACTGCAGAGCAGGGGAGAGAATGCGTGATAGTACATAGATTCTTATTTTGTAACTTGTGGATTATGACGTCACAGTACATAGATTCGTATTTTGTAGTAAATAGATTATTCTTTTACATTCCAAAGGTTCATATTTTGCATTACATTGATACTTCTTTTGCTGTGCATACGTTCTTAATTTAAAGTCCATACGTTCTTAATTTGAAGACCATACGTTCTTAATTTGAAGTCCGTACGTTCTTATTTTGAAACACATAGCTTCTTACTTAACAGTACGTGGATTCCTAATTTGTGGTACAGAGATTCTTATTTGGTAATACATACATTTTTCTTTTGTAGTTTGTAGATGCCTTTTTGTAGTATACATATTATTATTTTGTAGTATACACATTATTATTTTGTAGTATACACATTATTATTTTGTAGTTTACACATTATTATTTTGTAGTGCACGGATTCTTATTTTGTGGCGCAAAAACTCTTGCTTTATAGTGCATGGATTCTTATTTTGTTTTGTTTACGAATTGTCCAAGATATATTTCCATATGTCAAGATTGGACATATATAACACCGAAGAACTATCTTACTTCCACTGACATATAATTGTTGCGTTAGAATAATTTTAATTTTGTAGTACATAGATTCTTATTATCTACTACATAGACTCTAATTTGTGCAATTTGTAGTACATAGGTTCCTTTTCATATTAGGTGGATTCTTATTTGGTAATAAATAATAATAATAATAATAATAATTGCTCCTTCAGTCACAACTGACTATGGGAATGGGCCCCTGAGGTGACAGCCCTCAGCTGCTTATTTTTCTGGTGTTCCTTTCAACGCTTTCTCCTCTCTTCTGCTTGTGTGAGCTTCTTTTCACCCTATTTGATGTGGCGCCGTAGGTAGCATCGCCACTTGGTGCGATCGGCAGCTTTATCCTCCCAGGTTGCTGGATGTATGTCCAGTGCCCTCATGTCTCTCTTGCACACATCTTTGAATCTCAGCTGTTATTTTGCCACCTGCCAGTTGTCAGTAGAAAATATCTTTCAGTAAGCGGCTGACATGGTCAAGCCAACTTGGTCTGCGCTGTAGAAGCAGTGTATACATGATTTTAACAGGAGGAGCTACACCACATTTTAAATCAAAACAACCCAAACATTAAAACTGAGATTTGTCTGTATTCACATAATTTATATTCTCCTACACAGCAGGAAAAACAGAGAAATGTAGAGAATATATGATACTCAGAACAGAAGCAAAGAACAAGGTGCTAGCAGCAAAACAGAAGTCCTGGGGAGAATTAGGAGAAAAGCTAGAAAACGATGCGCAAGAAAACCAGAAATTGTTCTATAAGACCCTAAAGAATATGAGGAAGGAAAAACAGTGCCCTCTTAAATTTATAAAGGCCAAGCAAGGCAATTTGCTTACTGCCCCGAAGGAAGTAATGGAAAGATGGAAATAATATTTTTCAGAACTCTTGGACAGTGAGCAAGGTCAAGCATCAGAAATGATAACCACTAGCACAGAAGAGGAAACCTTGGTGATGAAGATGACATAAAGATGGAAGAACTGAAGGCAGCACTGGAGAAAATCAAGATGGGCAAAGCAGCAGGACATGATGGCATAACACCATAATAACCTATTACTCCTAAGGGTCCTACAAGCAGCTTGGTGCAACAAGACTATACCAAAGGATTGGGAGATTGACATAATAACACCGATTTTCAAAAAAGAGTGACAATCAACAATGTAGAAACCAAAGAGGCATATCCCTTCTCAGTGTCCCTGGTAACATTTACTCTAGAATCCAGGAGAAGAGACTCGGACACCTAGCTGAGCTGCAAATGGATGAGGTCCAGTGTGGCTTCCGAGTACATCGAAGTACTCATGACCTAATCTTCACACTCAGATAGTTGAGTGAAAAGGCTCCTGAGTATGTGAGTGAGATCCATCATTGCTTCTTAGATCTGGAAAAGGCATTTGACAGGGTCCGCTGGAACAAACTCTGGGACTGTTTGGCAAGGAAGAACATTCCAGCACCTCTGATTCATGCTATACAGAGCTTCTACAAGTCTTGAAGAAATTATGTGAGGACGGCTAACCATAAGTCAGAAAAATTCAGAACCACCACAGGTGTAAGACAAGGTGATATCCTGTCACCTTATCTTTTCATACTCATCATGGGCGATGTCATCAAGGCATGTGAGGAGAGGACTGGAAAGTATTCAGTGGGGTACTGGAAGATGAGACAGCTCTGAATTTCAGAGCTGGCATTTGCTGATGATGTTGCCCTGATTGCTAAATCAGAGGCACATCTTTAATCCAACCTGCAAGTCAGGAAGGAAGAGCTGGAGAAAAGAGGGATGATCATAAGCAGCTCGAAAACAAAATCCATGGTTATACAACGAGAAGAAAGAAGACATCAGACTAAGCTGGGAGAACAGGTTCAGATAAGCAAAAACAATGCTGGCTGTTGCTGAACACGTTAATTCTGTAATCTGCCGACTCCATTTATGAAGAAATTACGCAATGGTTTATTCTAGCTCATTAAGCCCCCACCGCGGAGTTAATCAGTGGAATTATTATTATATATATATATATATATATATATATATATATATATATATATATATATATATATATATATATATATATATCTGTTTAGAGTGTGTGTTTAGTAACTTTGACTGAGACAAACATGTAGTACATGTAAAATGATTGAATCGAAGTTAAATTTTTAACATTACAAATAGCAGAATTTAGTAACCACTTTAGGTTTAACAGTTAAAAAAATTATTTGAATATTTATGAAAAGGTTTTCATCACTTCAATGGTTTTGGATAAGAAGTTCAAGTGGCAGCATATAGGTCAACTTAGCTGCCAATGATGATTCTAATCCTCCTCCTGATGGGTAGGTTTTCTGTACGCTACTGCCACTCGTCTCTGGTCAAAGTTCAGGCGCCGCACGTTCCCAGAACGTCAAGGAGTAACGGCCAAGCTGGTTCTGCGTCTATCTATAAGACCCTCTTATGATGGCGCCTCGCACAACATCAGTCCACTTCTACCTTCTCTTGGTTCCAGAGATAGTACTTTCTGCTGGTACCACCAATAACTGTTAATAGAAATATAAACGAAACGCTCGTCTGAGTATGGCGTTTTCCGACACATAGTTATGTCTTATCGATAATTAAGCCGATAGCGCAGGCCGATGTACGTGTTAATCTGCCGCGCCTATAACCAACAATAGTGGGTAGCACCAAGCACATGTGATATTTATCACCTACAGGGTGCTTTGATCAAATCAAATATCTGCTACTTAACCGAATAATAACGAGGAAAGAAAGAAAAGTGCGATAATTGACAGCACAGAATAAAAAAAAGCCTTAGCAAAATGAAAAAGACCAAAATAATCCAATATGGCCGCCGTTTCCATGGCAACCAATTATGTAATACCAGCAAACTCTTCATTGTGCAAATCTGTGATTGATGTAGGTTAAGTATGTGCATTTTCATTGAAATTGTGTGATTAATAACGAAAATAGCATTTCATAGTAGCTCCTCCCAGCACGTGACAACACCTGGATATTTGTCACTTTGTCTTTCCACGAAATACCGAGAATGTGGCGTAGATAGCGTAGATGGGAGGGATTGAGCCTTTCTTTTTCCTTGCTTAGCATGGGTTGCCCATGTCTCACTGCCATACAGAAGTGTGTTTGTGACGCAGACGTTATATACCGCAGCTTTTTTTTTATTTTTTATTAATGTGTTTGCTACTTTTCTTTGTAGCACGCCCCTTTCAACCATCTACCATGTACATGGAGTTGTTGGTTATATCAGGACGTGTTTCCTTTATTGTAATATGTTTTTGTTTGTATTTATTTTATACTATATTATCTCTAGTCGGTATTTTTCCTTTTGTAGTTATAGTTCAACATGGTTTTTAAAAGAAATTCCAAAATATGCTATTTTCTAATTGGTATGTTTTTAATTTTCACTGGATGGTTTCTTTGGTTAATCTGTATGTATCTGGGGCGAGTCTTTCACGAGTTTGGACTACTGACTCAAATCCTTATTTGTTTTTTATATGTTAGCTTTAGTTTTTGTAATATAGTGTTTTATTAACTTTTGTATTTCTGAAGGGGTCTTTGTGCCTATGAGATTTTCTACCCTCATTTCTACATTGTGGTTACTACAGTATGTCTTAATGTTTTGCCTCTGTTGGTCATATTTCTTGCAGTCCACCAGAAAGTGTCTAATTGTGTTTGGTTTTTGACACTCTTCACATGTGGGTTCCTCAATCATGAAATATCCAGTTCCAAGCTTGAGCCTCAGCAGTTTTTTATTAATTGGTATTTTTAGTTCATCTTTTATTTGACATTTTTTGCTTGGTTTTTTAAGGATTTTATATGAGTGTCTTGTTTTTTTACTTTGGTCCCATGCTGTTATCCACTCTTTAGTTATTGCTTGAGCAATTAAGCTCTTAATTTCAAACTTCCCTAAGCCTACTTCAATTTTGTTATGGCTAGCTCTCCCCCCTTTGGCTTCTTTGTCTGCAAGCTCATTTCCTGCTATCCCCACATGTGATGGTATCCATGTTAGTGTTGCACTGCATCCTATAGTTTGTAGATATGTATTAACCTGTAGTATTTCCTCTATAATATCTGGCCTGCTACATTCATTTCTGTTTCTGATAGCTAATACTGATGATAGGGAATCTGTGAGAATGGTTACTTTTTTTGGTGGATTTTCTGCAGCTATTTCTAAAGCTTTTAGGATTGCCACTTATTCTGCTGTAAAGATGGATGTATTACCTGTTACTTTGTATCTTTTATAAATTTTTAATTTTGGTATTGCTATTCCTGCTCCTAATTGTCCTTCTTCATCTTTTGACCCATCTGTATATATAGTTAGGCTATTATTTATATACCGTTCTATGTACTCTAGTGTTTTACTTTTTGCGGAGATTATGTCGTTAGATTTATTTATGATCTTTGTTAAGTGGGAGTCAGTTTCTGGCACTTTTAATTCCCATGGTGGGATCTTTGCTTTATACAGAGCACTACTGTTTATCGCTTTAAATAGGTCTGGGTATTGATCCACTTCATCCATTGTTTTCCACCCTGACGGGTATCTATTATGGTTTAATGGAATGTGGCCTATGTACTGGTTACCCCTATCAAAGGTTTTATGTGCTGGGTGAGTTGGATCTTTTGCCACTCTTGCTCAGTAGCTGAATCTCAGTTCTTTTCTCCTTAGCTCCAGGGGTATAATGCCTAACGCTACTTCTAGTGCCTCTGCTGATGTTACCTTTGAGGCACCTGCTATTATTGTCAGTGCCTGGTTTAGGACTGTGTCTAGTTTTTTCTTATTGCTTGGGGCGGCTGATGCATAGACAACACTGGCATAGTCAAGTTTGCCCCTAATAAATGATTTATAGAAGGTTAACATGGTCTTATTGTAAGCGCCCCAACCACTTCCTTTCATATATCTTAGCATGTTAATAAGTCCCCTACTGCTTTGCACTAATAGGTCTATGTGTTTGTTCCAGTTTAGTTGCTGGTCTAATACCATACCAAGAAATCTAGTTGATTTTGCTGTGCATACTTTTTGCTCATTAATGCTTATGTCAATTATATTGTTTTTAATTACACGCCCTCTACTGAAGATCATTCCTATGGTTTTTTTAACGTTTAGATTAAATCCCCACTTGTTCATCCAGTCAGATACTTTATCCATTTGCCTTTGTACTGTTTTATAGAGGAATGGGAGATTTCTTCCCGTTCTCCATATCGCAGCGTCATCTGCAAACTGGGATAAGTTATTTTTTTAAGTCTTTAAACTCGTCGCCTAGGTCGTTGACCATAATCGTAAAGATAGATGGTGATATTACTGATCCCTGGGGAATTCCATTCTGTTGCTCATACACCTCAGATCTATCATTGTTTATTTGTACCGTGAAGTATCTATCTTGCAGGAAGTTTTCTAGATAATTGTAGGTTCTGCCTACTATACCTAATTTCCTGATTTTGTGTAGTGCAATACTGCAGCTTGGGTCTCCGTTGTGAGTTTGGAGTTTCCCTAAACACGCATAGTGAAGCGGGCAAAGGTAGGTGCAGCTTTGCCAATGCAGCTGTAAATTTATGTAATGTAATAAATAGGTTCTTATTTTTGTACTACACAGATTTTTACTTTGTGCATTAGAGATTTATTAGTTGTCACCATCGTCACTGCCATGAACACCATCACCAGGTACCAAAGTTAGTTATTATCGTATTGCTATTACCATTATCGTCATCATCATCAAATATAATTTTTTTCAGCAGCATCATCATTACCACACTCAACTCCATCATAACATTTTCTACACCATTATCGTCATTGTAATCTTTCTCTTTATTATCAATCACTTTGTAAACATGGAGTAGAAGTTTCATCAATTAAGATACTGGTGTTAGATACGGCACGCTGGAAGACCTCGTGATAGCATCACAAGGAGCAGTACTTGGTCTGCGATACTTAACAGAGTCCAGATGTAGGAGAATAGTGAGAATTTAAAATGTACGGAGACAAGGTGTGAAGGTATATAAAGATAGAAAAAAAAGACAAAGAAAAGAATAAAAGGGTAATGAAGAAAGGGGAAAACTCGATAAGATTACACAGGGCAGGAAGTTTGTATTATATTGTGTTGTGTGTAAAGTTTAACAATTAAATATTTTTGACAACCTTTTTCTCTGTCTCAACTTTGTATTATGTCGTGAAGTGGTCGGATTCACAAAACGGTATTCTTTACCACAACTGCACGCCATACTTTAGAAATAGAAGGATGCAGAGAGAACCAATGAAAACGCACCTTTATGCAGTGTTTACAAATAACGTACTAGCCTAACAATGGAGTCTCAAAATCTGTGTAACAGGGTTTCAGTTGGAATTTAACTACAGACTTATGAGCGTAGTACAGCATGGCAGAGGTCAAGAAATCACACTTAAGAATGTTTATCTATGAGTCTGTGCAAAGATTTCCACGGGAAGTATTATGTTACGGGAGAAATATCGAATGGAAAGGCATCGACACATCAGGTTAGTCCAAAATTTTGCTGTTTAGGCTACGCATACAATAAAACTAAGGCTTGTAATATAAAGTCACTTATTTGGGTAGATGCAGATTAATTCAGGGTATATTTTAAGCCTAAAAAAAAAAGGTAAAGGAACCCGTTACACGCCCATTGAGGCATATTGGGAATATGGTGTTAGGCCCATATTATCTTGACCATCGGCACACGAGGGGTGATGTGGTCGGCATCATGCCGATTTTAAGCCTAAGATGAAGGAAATCGCTCCAGAAATAAAGAAGATGCTTGAAATATATTTTTCAATATTTGTACATCAGAACAAATTGGGCATACTTTTTGAGATACGCAAACACCCCTTTAGCCTGTGCTCTCTCGGTAGCCGGATGTGACGAATAAATAGACATTGCCTTCTGCAAATCGAGGCCATAATAAAAATTAAAATCACAGCGAGTGGTAAAAAGTGTTAGTGAAGGGTGCCTTTGCCAACTGCATCTGAGAGCAGACCATTACAACCATTAACAGCTCGACTGTGTGTGCCTGAGGGTAAGAAAGAATTTATATATATGTATATAAGTATATGTATTTCTATTGATTAATTACAGTGTGTTAGGAAGCGTGGAGATGTGCTTGAACTACTGTGTAGATTTCTGGAGGACTTACTAGCCTGTGTATATTTAAATAAATTAAGAATGGAAGCAGAAAAGGTGTCCATGGTTTTAGAAAAGCAATTAAAGAATTATTTCTTGATGGAATGGCACACACACCAGGAACAAAGGAAAGGATGAAAGGAATTGTTTTACTGTGTTGATTATGATATCACTTAGTATTTTACACAAGACCTAATAATTGGATGGAGGAGAATCATGGACAGTTAGCTATATCCACGGAATTGGAGAAAGATATGGTCACAGTGAACTGGAGTGTATTAATGCTGTCTTGATATGACATGTGCGTCTACCTGCACTCTGTCGTCTGAAACTGTCTCTTACCTCCTACCTCTGTAGAAAGGGGATAGAGATAGACAATACAGTGGTGAAACTGAATATGTTTCAGGTTGTATTCTGTAACTGACGTCCACTGAAAGGAGCTTGACTCTAATATAAGAGCTGTTGGTGCGAGTGCCCTTGATGCTATAGGGCCGGTCACCCAGTCCAAGGCCTGGAGGAGATACAAATTCCTGCCAGAACAGAGGTGGAACCGAATCAACGTCCAAATATCTACATATAAACAGATGAGTAGCCACACAAGGCTGCTGTTCAGTTCTTCCAGCTGCACCACAAAATAAGTTAATGATGAAAAAACAGTGCAATGTTATCTAGGCAACCGTCCTAGTCAGAATTAGACACACTGAAAAAACTGTGAAAAAGTTTGTAGCTATAGTAAATAGAGACTGTCTTCAACAAAGTAATTTCAGGAGAAAGAGAAAAACAGTTATATAGTTCAAAAGACTATTAATAACTAAGAACATTTGTTTTTTATTGTGTTATTTGCTTGTTGGTGTACTTGAAATGTTGATTTTTCTTGAAAGCTTTTCAAACAGAAAAGGAAAACCTGTAAAAATAAATTGTAAATATTTACCAGCAGACTTACTTAAATTATTTAAGTTAAGTTACAGTTCTTGTTGGTAAATAGTTTAGTTAAATACCCCTAGCACAGCTAATAATAATATTAACAAAGGAGGATCTGGGGAGGGGCAAGTAGGGACTTAGAGTAATAAAATTACCATCTTCTCTAGGAACTTATACAGCTTGATCCTACCTTTGATGTCTGTACACCCTTACTCTTTTCAGAGAAGGGGGTATTACTTGTAAGACCAGTCTCTTATCTGGCACTATCCTGGTATCACCTGATACAACTTTGTGTCCAGGATACTTATTAATTTCAATAATATCTACCCTCTCGCGACATATTACATGATTATTTTTGTCTTTTGCTTTATTTTATTGTTACTAGTAGTTCATGTAACAGCAAAGATTAAGTGAATCTCATGACACATTAAACACATTTGCATACATTATTAAGCGTGTCTTTAATACCATCTTTCCAACAGCAGCATGGCGTCCCCGCACACATAAACACACATATAAATAGATAAATAGATACATAGACAGACAGGTAGATAGATTGATAGATTAATTGATTGCTTGCTTGATTGAGGGAATGATTGATTGATAAACAATAGCGACGGCAACAAATGTTATCCCTTGACAAGACAGTCTCGTAACAGGGAGAAAAGTGATGGCAGCAGAAGTACATGGACGACACAGGAACAAAAGTGATAATGGATAATCTAAAATTGTGGTATTTGAAGAATGCAATAACAGAATAATTCAGGCAATCAAGGATTGCAGTCAGCCGAAACATGATCGCTTACGCCTGGCAGAAGCATAGTTTATAATAATGATTTCAGTGTTGACACAAAAAGGATGCCATATTCATCATCATCTTCCATTGTCGCTCCACATGGAGCATAGAGCCTCCACTACAGCTGGTCCCCTCTTACAGGAAGCCTGAACCAAACATTGACCTTACTCTTGTAGCGTTCAATTCTGTAGCAATGTATTTTACGTGAGGAGGGTTCCAACCCCATGCAGAACCTCATGTTAGTCACCTCGTGGGACATGCCTAATGGTGTAGTAGTGCTATTCTTTCTTTGTCTCATAAGTAACCACCGGGAACTACACAGAGCCACGTATTATGTTCTAGCTTTATAGCGTATGGCAAACTTAATGCTATTAGCAACAGGGATCTCTGAAGGGGGTTCAGAAAGACTAGGACTAATGAAACTTCCTGAAACTTTCGCACTCTAAACAAATAATGCAAAACTGTACATATGGCAGCAGAAATGCAGAATTACAAGATTCGTATCTGGAATCCCCAGGGAAAGAGAGGCAGAGGCAGACCACGCACACAAAATCCACATGGAGAAGAGCACTGGACACAAGTAAAAATGACGAAGAAGAGTGGCAAGAACTTGAGCTGATGTCACATGGCAGGAGACCTTAGCATGTGTTTGTTGAAGGCACATGCTCTTCCATGAGCTAAAAAGCATTGATTGATGGAGTTTGCACAATTACCATGTAAAATAAATTGCCACTTGGTGAGGTAAAAAAAAAACATAAGTAGTTGTATGTCCTCAGACTCAGATCTACACTTTAGGGGTCCTGAAGCTTGAACTCTTGGAGGGGCCCCTTTTGTAAGTAAAAAGTGTTGAGGATAGACAAGGCACATATTATTTAGAAAACTGGACATGGGGGCCCTGAACCTTATGCTTCATTACCTTCATAGTAGATCTGCCTCTGTATATCCATGGAAGCCAAGGGACAACGAAATGGCCTTTATTACGACTGCGACGTTTTTGTCAGGCAAAAGTACACCAAGACAACAGTAGAGACAAAAAAAAAAGAGAACTAATTCATATGTATGAAAAAACAAATGTTTAAACATGTCACAAGCCGTCGTGAAATAAACGAAAATATTAAAATAAATTATAAAACCTACATAAAAATAATAAAACTCACTATAATAACACAGAGAAAAGAAAATAGAGAGACGATGAAGTGAAACCAAAATTGGATACATAACGAAAAAACGAGAAGGGCTGCATTAAGACATCGATAAACTGGGATGAACGAAGGCAGGTAGTCATTTTGGTATAGCGAAGGACAACGAAATTCAAATATGTACCGACCATGAGGTTTTTGCCTGGGACTGACAAATCAGAACAGAAGAAAAAAGAAGTAGATAACTAATCCGAATGCATAATAAATAAAATATGATACGTGCTGTCGTGGGAGAAATTAAAGTATTAAAGTAACTGATGAATAAATAAACAAACTATTCATCAAAATAAAGCGTCTGATAGACAGAGTGGTTAAAGCGCTGGTCTTTCGCCGTTAAGGTGCATGGGTTCGATTCACGGTACCCACAAGCTCCAGTCTACCCAGCTGTAATTGGGTACTTGATTATGCTCTTGAGTTAGGGAAGGAAAAGGCAGCGAGGAAGAGAACCGGTCACCTCACGTCTCGATGCTAGACATAGTATAGTCAAGTCTCTAACACTTCACTTCCCTAAGGCTGTATCTGCTATGGGAGTACCTTGACCTTTTTTAACACTAAAATAAAGAGAGGCACAGAGAGGAAGGGAAACAGACACGGTTTAAGACAGAAATATGACACATAATGAGATAACTACCAGGCCTGCATTAAGACATCGATAAGCTGTGGGATGGACGAAGATTGGTAGTCATATCTTGCTTGGACAAAGGGCAATGAAATTCTCTACGTACCTATCACAAAGTTTTTGGCTGGGACTGTCAAATAAAAACAGAAGAGGGAATAAAATCTAATCTAAATGCATAATAAATAAAATGTGATACGAGGCGTAGTAAGAAAAATTGTATAAGCTAGCGCTGCACGAGCAAATGAATACGTTCATACAGGCAGGTTTCCGGGGAACCAGATACAATGGTGGCTTAAAGCTCCTTAGGGTATGAGATGGGAAATTGTGGTTTATGGTGGAGGCTCATGCTTGAACAATCATACAACAGGGATTTCATATATCTCAGATCTTATCAGCAAGAAGCCTTGTGTGGAATGTGAGGCCAGATCAATCTTGTAGCTGCAAGCGTCAGTTTGCCGTGTCGTGTCTGGTGTCTCATTCAATCTTTAGAAGCTAAATTGTCCGCGATCTGTAGGTTTACTAAGTCGTACAGGTGCTCCTTCAAGTGGATTACGAGGCTCTTTTCCCTTCCCAGTTTCAAATTTGTCACCTGGAGAAATAAAGTACAGTTTAAACTCCACAATGACAATTAACTGGACACTAGCGTAAACTTTTGTGAAAAAAGGACTGTTCCACAATTATAAACAAAGTAATTGAATTTTGCAGTTATGGATGTACAGTTTACAAGATATAGAGGTCAAGGATACATAGTTTTAGGATTAGCAGGTAATGGACGTATGATGTTTCGATGAATTAGCAATGGCTGTGTAGTTTTTGGGTGTAGGTTTTGGAAAACACGGAATTTCTTTGTAGTTTTAAGATAAATTGCTTCCCATTCAATAAGTGCCTTCTGTGCTTCCTTGGGAAGCAACGGGACCCCGAATTACAACAGCAAGGTTTAAATCAGCCAAAAAGAAAGTGAATATAAACATCATCCAGTGTTATGCACCAACAAACGATAAAGAAGAATCTGTGAAAGAAGACTTTTACACCAGACTACAAAATGTCTTGGACAATAAGATAAGAAAGGACATCACAATTTTGATGGGGAACCTAATTGCGAAAATAGGAACAAACAACACTGGCTTTGAAGAAATCATGGGAAAGCGTGGATTAGGTATGATGAACGAGAATGGGGAACTAATAGCAATCTTCTGTGCTTCAAATCAACTAGCTATAGGAGGAAGCATATTTCCACATAAAAGAATACATAAAGCAACATGGATATCACCAGACCACAGAACTGAGAATCAGATTGATCACATATGCATAAGTAAGAAGTTTAGATCATCATTGCATGATGTGAAAGTATGTAGAGGAGCAGATGTTGCATCAGACCACCATCTTCTGTTGGCTAAAATAAAATTAAAACTCAAGAAATTTACAACAGTATTAGCTATAGACAACAGTATAATGTGGGATATCTAAGAAATCAGGAAATAAGAGAAGCTTTTTCAATCACAGTATCCAACAAATACCAAGTACTCCAACAGCTGGAAGATGAAATAGATACGGAAGACCACTGGCAACAAGTAAAAAATATATGGAACGAGACATGTGAAGAAGTACTGAGAAAAAGAGAACATCAGCACAAAGCATAGATAACAACAGAAACCATTAGTAAGATAGAAGCCAGGAAAAACAAGAAAACAGATTTAAACAGAAGTAAAACCAGAAGCTCCAAAGCCAAGGCTCATGAAGTGTACATAGAAGAAAACGAAGAAGTAAGAAGAAACATCATAAGAGACAAGATGAAATATATTGATAATTTGGTAAGGGAGGCAGATGAAGCTGCAGCCAAAGGAAATATGAGGGACCTGTACAACAACACAAAGAAGCTAACAGGGAAATATAAGCAAGCAAATGGCCTCATCAAAGATAAGAACGAAAAATTGCTTAGTAATATACAAGAACAAATGAAGAGATGGACAGAAAATTTTGAGGAACTTCTCAATAGACCATCTCCAACTAATCCCCCAGACATCCAGCCAGCAGAAGAGGAGCTACAAATCAGCTGTGAACGATCAAGTAGAGAAGAAATAAAGAAAGCCATGAAGCTTCTGAAAGATGGAAAAGCAGCTGGTCCAGATTGCATTCCAGCAGAGGCCATCAAAACAGATATTGATACTTCTACAGAGATATTATACATAATCGTACTACTTGGCAAAGTCTGGGAGAGAGAGGAAATACCAGCAGAATGGAAGGAAGGTTATCTGGTCAAGTTGCCTAAGAAGGAACATTTACAAGAGTGCACAAATTATAGAGGAATAATATTACTATCAGTGCCAGGAAAGTATTAAACAGAATCATCCTTGAGAGATTAAAAGAGTCCATAGATAAGCAACTGAGAGATGAACAAGCAGGTTTTCGACAAAATAGATCCTGTACAGACCAGATAGCCACATTGAGAATAATAGATGAACAAAGTCTAGAATGGAATTCACCGCTATACATCGGATTCATGGACTATGAAAAGGCATTTGACAGTGGAGACAGAGAATCGCTTTGGAAATGAACGAGGCATTATGGAGTGACCATGAAGATCATTAACTTAATAAAGAAGACCTATGAAGACATGACATGCAGAGTTCTTTATGAAGGACAACTTACAGAACCGTTTAGGATTAGAACGGGAGTTAGACAGGGATGCTTTTTGTCTCCATTTCTTTTCTTACTAGCAATAGATTGGGTTTTGAAAACATCAACATCACACAACAGAAATGGAATCGAGTGGAATCTGACTAAACAGCTTGATGATCTGGATTTTGCAGATAACTTGGCTCTTCTGTCCCAAAACCATAATCAGATGCAAGAGAAAATGAAAATTCTCGATGAGAGGTCACAACAAATGGGCATAAAAATACACAAGGAAAAGACAAAGATTATGAGAATAAATGCAAGAAATGATAACAAGGTTGAACTTGAAGAAACACCACTAAATGATGTAAAATCGTACACATATCTTGGAAGTAATATAGATAAAGTTAGAGGGACAGACAGTGATATCAAAATAAGAATACAAAAAGCAAGAGGAGCTTTCATTGCACTGGGAAACATATGGAGAATAAGAGAAATCAAGTCCAACACGAAAATAAGAATCGTCAACTCAAATGTGAAGTCAGTCCTATTGTATGGCTCTGAGACATGGAGAACAACAAAAACAACAACCAAAAAGCTACAGACTTTTATAAAAGGGTGCTTGCGTAGAATAGAAGGACTGAAATGGTATGACAAAGTCACTAATGTGGAATTGATGACAATAACTAGACAAGTGCCAGTGGAACAAGAGTTGAGAAAAAGACGCTGGCGATAGATAGGACACACAGTGAGGAAACCTGTTGATAGCATTACAAGGCAGTCCTTGTTCTGGAATCCACAGGGAAAGAGAGGCAGAGGTAGACCAAAAACACATGGAGAAGAGAACTGGAAACAGAGATGAAAATGATGAGTAAAACATGGAAAGAACTTGAGCGAATGGCACAGGGCAGGAAGACTTGGCCCGTGGGTGTTGAAGGCCTATGCTCCTTGGGGAGCTAAAGGGTATTGATTTAAGATAAATAGGCAATGGATTTATGGATCGACCGTATTAGGATAAATAGATTATAAGAATATATAGATTAGAGTTTTTGGTTCGGAAATTCCCGGGAAATAAAAAAAATTTGATCGGTGGAATCCCGGAAAAAATGGCCGGGCCCCGGGTAATTTTGAAAATTATATTTAGTAGTAAAATTCGTATAATTAAATTTCTCTGAAGATGCGAGGACTCGATTGCAACCAGGTCAGTGGGGAAAAGGGCGATAGGATAGTAGGGCTCTCTCTCTGTCTGTCTCTCTCTCTCTCTCTCTCTCTCTCTCTCTCTCTGGCAAACCTTTACACATACGGAAGAAGAACAATACTAAGTAAGTAAGTAATAATTAAATAGATTTAGAAAACACAATCTTTTCTCGCTGTTTTACACTTTGATTTTGTTTGACGCATGTGTACAGCTTGTTCTAATATTTCATTCCTGTGTGAATATTTGATTCATATCTGTGGAGTTAAATTGTATAGTGTTCTTATGGAATTTGTGATTGGGAAAAGGATGTTAGTAAATCTTATAAAAATTATTAATAATTTTCATTCTTCATTATTTAAGATTTGTTTTTGCACTTTGCCTCATAGCGAAATGTGCGAAAGACTGTTTTTTATTACTTCTATTCGTAAATGATTAATGAAGTCAAAGATTTTTCCTCCAGGATAATATGAATTAATTCATAGTTATATACTTCACCTTCATGTAGATTGTTAGATGATCAGGTTCTTGTGCGTTTATTCACCGGGAAATTAATATTGTGGAAATTTATTACCCAAACCGAGCACAGTACTCTTTCTTGACTGAAAAAGTGTCATTTCACATTGTGAGCTCTCCCTCCTCCCCGTTGTTTAGAACTTTTTTTAAAACACGCCAGCCGTTCGCTTGCCGTTAATTTAAACCGTAAGGGTAGTCACGTAGCACATTCTGCAGTAGGGGAGTGAAGTGTTATAGACTTCAATGTACTGGGTCCCAGCTTTATGAGGTGTGGTGGCCTGTTCCCTTCCTCGCTGCCGTTGCCTTCTCTAACTCAAGATCAGAGTCAGGTACCCTTTTACAGCTGATTAGACTGATGCAAGACACCTGTTCCCTTCCTCGCTGCCGTTGCCTTCTCTAACTCAAGATCAGAGTCAGGTTCCCTTTTACAGCTGGTTAGACTGCCGTTGCCTTCTCTAACTCAAGATCAGAGTCATGTACCCTTTTACAGCTGGTTAGACTGATGCGTGACACTACTAAGCTTTGAATCCGAAACCCGGTAACTTATTGCGGTAGTGGAGTGTTAGAGACTTCACCATACTAGGTCCAGCATCGAGAGGTGGGGAGACCAGTTTCCTTCCTCGCTGTCTTTTCCTTCCCTAACTCAAAGTTAAGTACCCATTTATAGCTAGGTAGGCCCCACCTCTTGATGCTGGACCTAGTATGGTGAAGTCTCTAACACTCCACTACCGCAATAAGTTACCGGGTTTCGGGTTCGAAGCTTGGTAGTGTCACGCATCAGTCTAACCAGCTGTAAAAGAGTACCTGACTCTGATAGGGACTTGAAAGCTGATGATGATGATGATGATGATGATGATGATGATGATGATGATGATGACTAGCAATTCCCTAGACTTAAGGGTCTTTTATATTTGGACATGCGCCCTAATATAACCGACTAGGTTAAACGGGACGCGCCTCACCAAAACGAGACAAAACTTTAAAAAAAACAACATTCCAGTAAGTTGTATTTTTTCAGGTTTACAAAAAATAAGGACAAAAAAGGGGACGGGGTGGGTAAGAGATTTGTGACGTCGCGTAAGGGGGTGGCAAATATGTGACAACTCCACGGCCTAGACACTGCGATTGAATTTGCCGAACTGGAAAAAAGAACGGTGCTCAGTTTGGGTAATAAATTTCCACAATATTAATTTCCCGGTGAATTAACGCACAAGTACCGATCATCATTACAGACTTACAGGAGCACACACTTTCATGTGCAATATATTTAACACTTATAATGTGCGCCTCGTGTTATGTATCATTCTTCTTTCTTCTTCGATCCTTAACCACCGACCGTCAAAGCCGTCAGTGGCCATCACGCCTAGTGGCGTCTTGTAGGGCAACAACAAATTGATTCCACTTTGTACTGTCGGTGGCCATTCTTCGTACAGTGCCCCAACTCTGGTTCATTCTTTGCATCTCAGCCTCCACAGTCCTCCGCCAAGTTGTTTTTGGTCGGCCTCTCTTTCGCTTTCCTTCAGGGGTCCAAAGCATAGCTGTTCTTGTGATGGCATCGGGGTCTCTTCTGAGGACATGACCAACCCAGCTCCAGCGTCTGCCAGCTATGATGGTGTGCATGTCCTCTTGCTTGCTACGAGTAAGCAGATCTTGGTTGGTGATGGTATTCGGCCAAAAGATGCGGTGAATTTTTCTTAGGCATGTTGTGTGAAAAGAGGACAATTTTGACATTTCCTTCTCTGTGACTCTCCAGCATTCCGCACCATAGAGAAGCACAGAAAGCACGCACCTCTGGTATAATCTTAATTTTGTGCTTGTGCTGTATTGGGAGGACTTCCAGATGTTATTTAGGCTAAAGAAGGCTGTTCTTGCCTTATTCATTCTGATGTTGATGTCTTTGCCTGCCCCACCGTCTGGTGTTACTATGCTTCCTAGGTATGTGAAGGTATCTGTCTGTACCAATTGCTGATTCCTTACTGATATGGGCTCAGGGTTGCTCACATTGAGCGTCATGACCTCAGACTTCTTTAAATTGATGTTCAAGCCCACCTGCTGGCTAAATTTATTAAGTCTATCCGTTTTTTCCTGGATGTGTTGATGTGAATGTGCCAGCAGTGCAATGTCATCTGCATATTCCAGATCTTCCAATGTAGAAAATGTAGTCCATCTTATTCCTCTTGGACTGCCCTCTGTTGTCTGGCGCATCACCCAGTCTATGACTGTTAAAAAAAGAGTGGTTGATAAGGGGCATCCCTGTCGTACTCCTGTCTTCACCTCGAAGGTTAGGTTGCTCTGCCCAACACTACACGTAAAGTTGGCATAGAGGCTTTTTATGATTGACACTATGCAGCTTGGAATTCCATAAGCCCTCAGTATTTTCCATAAACTGTCCCTATGTATGCTGTCAAAAGCCTTTTCAAAATCAACAAAATTTATGTAAAGCTGTCTTTGCCATTCTGAGCACTGCTCTATAATGTTCCTGAGAGTGAATATATGGTCTACACATCTTCTGTTCTTTCTAAATCCTGCTTGTTCTTTCCTCAGTTTGTAGTCTACTGCCTTTGAAATTCTCTGTATAATTATCCTGCCTAGTATTTTGCTGGGAACTGAGAGAAGAGTGATTCCTCTCCAATTATTGCAGTCTGCAAGATCTCCCTTTTTGGGCAATTTGACAATTATTCCTTTGTTCCACTCTGATGGTGTTGTCCCCGTTTTCCACACTTGTGCAAATAGTGGTTCTAATAGTTCTGCTGCTAGCTCAGGGTCTGTCTTAAATAGCTCTGCATTTAAGTTATCATGGCCCGGAGCTTTACCGTTCTTTAACCCTTTGATTGCTGTGATGATTTCTTCTTTTCGTGGAATGTCTGTATTTACATCTAGATCGTTTTCAGCCTCAGGAACATTCAATTGTGTCTCTGGTATTTCCTTGTTCAGAGTTTCTCTGAAGTGCTCTGCCCATCTTGTTTCCTGTCCCTCTGCTGTCTTGATGAGATTTCCTTGCTTATCTCTTACTAATGTAATATTGTTTGCACCTTGTTTTCCGCTGATGAATTTAGTTATTTTGTATACTGTGCTTTGTTCATTTCTCAGTGCTGCCTCTTCTGCCTGTTTTGCAAGATCGTCTAGGAAATTCCTTTTGTTGGCTCGGGTTTGGCGTTTAACTTCCCTGTCCAGCTGGCTGTACTGTTCGCTATATAGTTGCTTTAACCTGGGGGACTTCGCTTCTGTTTTCTTTCTTTTCATTTCCTTTCTCATCTTTATGGTGTTTAGTGTTTCTGGTGTTATCCAGTCTTGCTTCTTCCTTTCCTGGAATCCTAAGCATGATTTGCTACTTTCCTTATATACTGTTGAAATGGTGTTGAAATTCTGGTCTATATCATCAGTCAATGTCTTTTCCCGGCTTTTGGCAAATTGATATCGTTTCTTAATGTCGGCCGCAAAAGCTTTTCTGGTAAGGGGGTCCTTCAATTTGCTGATGTCAAACATTTTCTGTGTAGTTACAGTTGGTCCAGCCCTTCTTAGTTTCACTTTCAGTTTTGCTACTACTAAATGGTGATCACTTCCCACATCTGCACCTCTTCTTACCTTCACATCTTGTAATGCATGTCTCCATCTACCGTTAACCATGATGTGGTCTATCTGGTTTCTGTCCCGACCATTTGGTGATTCCCATGTTAACTTGTGAATTTCCTTATGTGGGAAAAGTGTTCCTCCAATGACCAGGTTGTTAATGCTACAGAAACTTATTAGCTTATCCCCATTTTCGTTTGCTGTTCCGCTGCCGCATTTCCCCATTGTTCTTTCATTATATGTATTGTGTGTACCAACTTTCGCATTGAGGTCTCCCATTACTATAACAAGATCATATCTAGGTGTGTCTTCCATTTCTTTCTGCAGTTGTTGATAGAATTCATCCTTGACCTCCTCATCGCTATCATTCGTTGGTGCGTAGCATTGTATTATTGTAGTGTTGGTGAATCTCCCTCTCAATCTCAATCGTATCAGTCTGTTGTTGATGGGTTTCCATTCCAGTAATGTCCTTTCTATCCCTTTCTGTAGAATAATGGCTACGCCTTCACTGTGCTGTCCATCCTCTCTTCCAGAGTAAAGTACTGTTTCTCCTGTTGCTGTTTTAACTTTTCCTGCCCCTGTCCATCTGCTCTCACTTATCCCCAGGATGTGTAACCTATAGTTTCTCATTTCTGCCGTGACCTGTCTTAGTTTACCTGTCTCGTACATTGTCCTGACATTCCAAAATCCTATTCTTGTATCCTGTTTTGCGGTCAGGACATCCGTTTTCATGTCAGTGGCTTCCTTTCGGCTTTCACCACTGACAGTCATACGAGCCGCAGACTCCGAATGTCCATCCCGTAGCAAAGTTTGTTCATTTGATGTTGTTTCCGTAACTTCATTATTTTTTTTACATAGACAGGGGTGTCAGCCCTATGCTAAAACCCCCAACCTGGAGGACAGGGTACCAGCTTTTGTCTGACCCCTACCCACACAGACCAGTCCAGCTTGGTTGAACCTACCAGGAGTAAAACTCCCACTGGCATAGCTCTGGGGATTGTCAGGGTACGCAAGCTGCCATACCGCTACAGGGTATAGGTACCATTGATGGCAGATGTATCATTACCAGAGAATTAAAAACAGGGAAATCAATAGTGAGGAATAAGATAAAAAGAAAGTAACCAATTGATATTAGATATGAAATTTATGAAGACACTTTTGTGTCTTTGTGGTGGGTTTTGATGTTAAAGAAATAGATATTATTTGTAACAGATGTGAGGTCAGCTGTGCAAGCCCCTGAGGTTAGTTATTTATGAATATGTTCTCAGGGAACCTGTCTGCTACCACCCTATGACCTCAAACTGTCATTTATTTTCTCTTAGTTAAGTGTAAAGGTGTGTGAGTGTTGTCTAGCTAAATGTCTAGGGTATATGCGATGTAATGTAATGAAATGACAACACTACACTTATAAATTAATGAACAATAATGAAACAAGTCACTGTTAAAGTTTAAACGTTAAATCATTTTTTGTACAATTTATTTTCCGGTATCTCAGTTCTTTTTTTGGATACCGGAGTACTGAAAACTCAAGGTGATAATGAAATGTATTTACAACAATTAATTCAAACTATAAATGAGTCTGTTATTATTCACAACTATAAAAATGTCACTCTCGAAAAGTGTCAATTAAATCTTGATCCTATGAACGGGTAATAATGGGAAGAACGTCTGTATTCATCATGTTCTGAACTAGGAAATACACATTTGGAAACGAGAGTGGTTAATCTGAGGTATCATGTGCCCGTGGACGAATTCTTATCTTTGTAGTTGCTGGAATACAAGATGGTTTCAGTCCAAGCTAACAGCTTCAAACTGCCAAGTCAGGATACTGCCCTTGAATTCTCAACAGTGAGGCAAACAGACAATATTGACTCAATTCTTCAGGTGCAGATGTACATACAGGTATATGTTGACCAATGGCGAAGTTTGATTCAGAGATGAAACCCTGGAATGAGAGTAATAAGCCCATCCTCAACACCTCATATACCTCTCTCTATCCCTAGCTATTAAACATTTTCAACCTGGTCAGAATCAGCATGGTAACTAAACAATTAGTTAACGTTCTTATTTGGTTTTGTACCATATTCATGGTCAGATAATCTTTCAACTTCAGTTTGACACTTTCCTTGACATAGGAAACATTTTAATTAATTATATCAAGTCATGTGCAAACACGGTGACTTGCTGAAGAAGACGGCCAGTGGTTTTCTGGTCTTACATCATAAAACTGTACATCAATTTCCCCATTACTATTTAATTTTATTTTCTCCCAAGGTGTCAGTAAGCCTGTCTGGCTTTTCTACAAAATGATAATATCCTTCTTAACAACTTTGTGACACAACACAAAGTTTGATGTTGGCGCTTTCCTATATATGCCTCTACCCATAGAATTTTCATACATATTCAATAATACATACATAATAATAATAATGATGATATAAATGTTTTTTCTTACCGCATCAATGAAATATTCCTACTAATTAGTTTAATTTGCGATAATATGGTCACTTCCAGATCGCTTGCTGGTGCAGATCAGCAAAGGCAAAATCGTACTGAAGTTCTTGCCTTTAACACAACAGTAGTGTAGGAAATATATTTTACAAGTGGCACCTAACGCCGATTTCAAATTGTTTTTATCACTACTGTTAGTCTATTAGACTCTAGCCAATCAGGGACTATTATGCCTCTTGGTCCTTTTTCAAATTGAAACTTCAACTTTCAAACTTGGGATTACCTCCCCCTCTCCCAATATGTGGCAAGCTGGGAGAGATATACGTCTGTTCGTCTATCTGTCTTCTACCAATATCTCGGTTATTTATTAAGTGTTTTAAATTCTGAAAAGTAATTATTGATCAGGCTGCTGTCTGTCACACAGTAGTTATATTTTTATTCTTTCCTTTATTATAATTACTATTATTGTTTTTCCCCTTTATTTATTCAAATAACATATTTTTCTATCTACGGTAGGATACATTAACACCTTAATCTTCTATTTAACCATTAATGTCATCGTATTTGTCAACTGTCCTTTCTTTTAGTGTGCAACAAAATTATCTAAGTTTTTCTTCTCTATCCTTCTATGCCCCGCTTGGGTTCAAATTTCAAATTTCTGTAAACAATGAACTCGTAACACTACAACCTATGCTCCTTTTCTCCCCTTCTCGTACTGTATTTTCAAATATTACGTTAGTCGTATTATTTGTCTGTTCTCATTCAAAATTGAACCAACGCATCTGCCAATACATCACAAAAATGCGACTTTTAGGCCGGATGTACGAACTGTGTGTGTGTTTTTCATTTCAGTCTGCAGATCTAAGAGGTTATACATTTTGAACTGCGTGTCGAGCGAACGGGGACTGTATGGTTTTGTGTCGTCTTTTAGAAACATGCTACGATATTTCCACGCACTATCGTTTTCGGCTCGCGAGACCAAAAGAACCAAACGCGTGTCAAATGATAGCATTCTTCCGTCTCTCCCTTCCCCTTCCTCGTGTTTTCTTCTGTCCATCTTTCTTAGAACGACTAAGCCTTGCCTTTTCAAAATTGTTACCGTTAGTGTCTCAAGGACGAGGTATAAAAAGTTAGTACTGACCTGCAGGCGGGGCGATGATGTTTCACAGAACTCCACTATTTTATCCCTATATTATTTTATCTCTATAAACAAAAATATTATCTATTTGATCGGTGTAATCTCTGATCTTATGACAGTCTTCAGTCCAACAGAAGTCAGAGTCTACATATTACGTGTTTTGCGTCTAACCAGAAAGAAGCTAGAAAAATCCTACGTCCGGACAGCAGAATTCACAAGATAGGACATCATACACTTCCTAAGTTACAAGAAAAATCTTGTCCGCGTTTGTAAATGGTGGTGACGCAGCATTTTATTCGCCTGCTTTTCCAAGTGCTCACAAGTTGATTCTAAATACATATATCAAGTTCCACTCAATCAGAAGCTTGCCGTCTGCGTCAAGTTAACGCTCGCAAAAAGTGATTCTCATATATATATATATATATATATATATATATATATATATATATATATATATATATATATATATATATATATATATATATAGGTAAAAGGTAAAGGATCCCGTTACACGCTCATTGAGGCAGATTGGGAATATGGTGTTAGGCCCATATTTTCTCGACCATCGGCACACTAGGGGTGATGTGGGCAGCATAACACTGGTCGCCTTCCCAGAGTTCCTCTGGTACCCAATTTATGAGGCTGGCTCGACCCCGGAGCCGTTTGATGTTTAAATCATCCCACCTCAACTGGGGATCGAACCGTAGATCACCGAGCTAGGAAGCCAGTGCACTAACCACTATGCTTCCACGGCTCCCTTATATATATATCTTTTTCAGGTGACTCAAAAGCGTATTCCCTGAATCAAGAGCACATACTCATAAGTTGATCAGTCTTCCTACCAAGATCACTAAGTCACAAGTTGATTCGCCAAGATATAAAGCTCAAATCACCAGTTTACGATGGACGGACGGGTAGTGGATATAGATTTTTACAATGTACGGGTAGTAGATGTTTAGTTTTAGAATGAATAGTTAAGAAATATATATTCTTATTATGAATAGGTAATGGGTATATCGTTTTAGAACACACCAGAATGCCACATTGTGGACTCCAAAAGGAAAGCGAAAAAAAATCCGACCAAAAGCTACCTGGCAGAAAAGTGTAGAGCCAGAGATGCTGAGCATGAACCGGAGCTGGGGTACCACACGAAGGATAGGTGTCGACCGAGCAAAGTGGAGACAATTTGTTGCTGCCCTACAATACGCCACCAGGCGTGATGGTAACTAATTGGGTTAATCAGTCAGTGGCCAAGGACCAAAGAAGAAGAAGAAGAATCTATTACAGAGAACCCATGCAAGTATAGAGGGAAGTAAATCCCGAAACTTTACCCAAAGAACAGATATGAATATTTCTAATTAATCAACCATGTAAAGATAGACAGACGCGCCCGTTATTTCAACAGGTGGGCACTTTAGCTTACACGGTGCACTGGGCGGCTTTTCCATACTTTCCAAGAAAATGTACCATTAAAATATTGCAAGGCATGTACTTTATTGTAATATGTGTTCAATTCAGTTTTCGCAGTGCAATGCGTGCCTTTTCCCGACAAGTTGGCGAGAATGTATATCCATTTCACTTGCTATGTTTCACTTAGAAAATTAGAACGTTTAATAATGGCGCTATGGAAATGTGATTTTACAGTCATGGAATTATGGATGCATGGGTTTAGGATAATAGTGTAATGAATGCATAGGTTTAGAATGACGGAGTAATGGATGGTTAGATTTCGTATGATGAAGTAACTGATGATAGATTTAGGATGATAGCGTATTAAATTAATGTTTTTTTACACATGTAAATAATATTTAGCTTCATAACTATTCAGTGACAAAAAGTTGAAGGATTAACGAACCTTTTCTCCAGTAGTCGTCTGCGTACTCAGGATTAGTACGGACTGTATCATTGGAGCTGAAACAGATAATCATGCTGCATTTCATGTGTGTTTATAAGTTTTGTTTATCTGCAGCGGCGTATTTAAAAAAAAACGACTACGTGATGGATTATGGGTTGCAGTTGACACCTGACACAATAATGTTATCGGCGTGGACTTATAATAAATGGGACAGACAAACAGATTCGCTGAACTCTAGGAGACTGAACACAAATAACATGTGCATTTATATTAATGGACACACGTTCATTTACTATCCCTTTATTAAATAACGACACATGGCCAAACCAGGGCGTGAGTAGACATTGTACGACAACTACTATGAAAATAATCCTACGCATTACATCAGGTGATATCCCCACAGCTCGCAAAAATTGAGCCTGGACCAAACTCATGTCTACAGGCTATCAAATATATGTGAGTCTAGCACGAAAATACAAATACATCAAAACTTACTAGATGTCGCCGCCTGACATCAGGAATACAATACAATGTCACCGGATGACCTACTACTGATACCATAGGATCATTCGTGCTAATAATTATCAGTTAGATTAGGAAGAATAGTTACGAGGTTTTATTGAAATAGACTCGAGATACGCAGTTAACAGATTGAAACTGAAACTAGGTTAAATAGCGACTCAACGCTAATTTTTGGCGGGAGTTGCTCAGCAACCGATGACGTAAATCGGAATAGCCGAGACACTCCATCGGTAGGCATATAAGATCCAATAAAATAAATAAAGAATTATTAGACTGACCAACCAGAAAAGTTGTAAAAGTGCGCACCACTATGCGAAGGAAAATTTTGATATCCAAAATCAGTTGATCCCCAGTAGCCAGTTTGTACGGACGTAGAACTGCTCGTCTTGAAGTTAACAAGATATCAACTCTGTAAAGCAGATGGTTTGTTTTTAATGTTGGAAATTCTTATTTATCAGTAAGTACAGTGGTGTAGATATTTTCCTATAACTGACCTCGAAACCCTTGAATCGGTCGGTTGGATCGGAGGGTTGATCAGTGAGTTAACAATTCACTATCGTAAAACAAGCTATTGTTACCGAAACAGAACCAGGCTCGACAGTAAACATGACTCACTCTAATATCTTGGGGGCTAAGGAGATTTCTAAAATTGGATACTGGAATGTAAGAACTATGTATCAAGACGGAAAATTGGAAGAAGTAATTAAAGAAATGGATAATTATAAGTTGGACTTATTGGGTGTCAGCGAGTGTAGATGGACGGGGAAGGGCATAAAATATATTTCAGAAGAAAAAAAGCAAATTATATACTCTGGTAGTAATGATAATCGTCACACAGAGGGAGTAGCCATCCTAATGACACAGAAAGCAGCAGCATCGCTTATCAGCTGGGTACCTATCAATGAGAGGCTAATATTAGCTAGATTTCAGACACGATTTTTCAAGCTCTCAATTGTACAATGTTATGCACCAACTAACGACGCTCTTGATACCACAAAAGATGACTTCTATGAAGCACTTCTAAGTACCATCAACACAATACCCAAGCATGACATAATAGCAGTCATGGGTGATTTTAACGCCAAAGTAGGTGACAACAACGATGGAGTACAAAGATATCTCGGTACTCATGGCATAGGCTGTATGAATCAAAATGGCGAAAGACTTCTAGAACTTTGTGAAATATCAAACCTCGTTGTGGCAGACACCATCTTTCCACATAAGAATATCCACAAGATAACATGGAATTCACCTGATGGCAGAACTAAGAACCAGATAGATCACTTCTGCATAAGCGCTAAATTTCGCTCATCAGTTCAAGACGTCAGAGCATACAGAGGTGCAGAGATCGGAAGCGATCATAACCTCTGCATAGCTAAAATGAGAATTAAACTGAAGAAGTTATACCAACCGAATAAAAATAGAAGAATAGATGTACACAGACTGCAATCAAATGATATAAAGAAGGAATATAATGTCAAAATGACAACTATTTCGATGCTTTAGGCAAAATTGACAACGATATCACCACCAAGACAATCGATACTAAATGGGAACAACTGAGAACAGCAATGACAGAAGCAGCTGTAGCGACCACCGGATACCTAGTACATAAAAAGAAAAAATGGATGAGAGAAGATACTTGGGATAAAATACAAGAAAGGAAAACAGCAAAACTTAAACTACTAGCGGCAAGTACACATAATGCAGTTGAATCTTGCAAACTAACTTATAACTTGTTAAATAAAGAAGTGAAGACAAAAACTCGAAGAGATAAAAGACATTTCATCAATGAACTGGCCGTAGAAGCTGAAAATGCTGCAAGAACTGGTAATAGTAGGTGCCTTTATCAAATTACAAAACAACTATGTCACCAGCCTACTGCTATGGAAACACCTGTTAAAGGTAAATTAGGGAATTCAATACCAACAGAAAAAGAACAAATGAAGAGATGGGCTGAGCACTTCATGGAGGTGCTAAACAGACCACCACCAACAGTAACACCTGATTTTAATAATGAAACATCCACAACCACTTTGCCAATAACTTGCGATGAATTCACGCTGGACGAGATCAAACAAGCCGTTAAAAGATTAAAAAATTTTAAAGCTGCTGGAGTTGACGAAATTTCAGGGGAAATGATTAAAGCAGTTAATGACAACAACCTCTTGAGAATTTTAGATATTATAAATGAAGTATGGAGAGAAGAACAACCACCACAACAATGGAAAGACAGTATTATTGTAAAGTTACCGAAGAAAGGTGATCTATCAGACTGTAATAACTGGCGTGGTATATCTCTATTATCAGTACCTGGAAAATTATTATGTTGCATGATGTTAGAAAGACTTAAATTGCATGCTGACGAAAAGATCAGAGAAGAACAAGCGGGTTTCAGGCCGAAACGATCATGTATTGATCAAATATTCACACTAAGAACAATTATAGAAGAATCAGTGGAAAGGCAATCGCCACTTATTATCACCTTCGTCGATTTTCAAAAAGCCTTTGATAGTCTACACCGCCCATCATTGTGGAAGATACTTACAATCTATGGTTTTCCAACAAAATATGTGAATATAATCAAAGCGCTATATGACAATGCAAGATGTTGTGTTAGAACAAATAAAGGGAATACAGAATGGTTTACAGTAGAAACAGGGGTGAAACAAGGCTGTATTATGTCACCACTACTTTTTGGAATAGCTATTGATTGGGTTATGAGAAACTATACCCACAATGAACAATTGGGTATAAAATGGACAAATGGAAAATTCCTGGGGGACCTGGATTTCGCAGATGATGTAGCATTCTTAAGTTCAACACCAAGACAATCCCAAGAAGCAATAAATAATTTGTGTCATCTCTCGGTTAAAATTGGTCTCCAAATAAATGCCTCTAAAACTAAAGCTATGAACTTTTCTAACGAGACCTTTGATATCATCTTGAACGGGGAAAAACTACAGAAAGTTGAAAGTTTCAATTATTTAGGCAGTAAAATGACTCAGGATGGTGACACAACAAGAGAAATCCATACTAGAATTGCTTTGGCAGCTAGCGCCTTCAATAGATTATCTAACATTTGGAAATTACGATCATTGAATATACATACCAAGCTTCGTCTGTTTAATTCAAATGTTATCTCAGTGTTAACATACGGCTGTGAGAGTTGGAAAATAACAAAATCATTGGAGAACAAGCTGAATACATTCGAGAACAAATGTCTTAGAAAACTCATGAACATCAGTTGGAAAGAATTCAAGACTAATCGACAAATAAGAGAAGACTCTAGGCAGAAATATGTCTCCGACTATATAAGGAAAAGACGATGGTCATATATCGGTCATGTCCTACGAATGCAAAACAACAGAATACCACTACAGGCGCTCACTTGGGTTCCTGAGGGTAAGCGGAAAAAAGGAAGACCAAAAGAAACACTCAGAAGAACAATAATAAGAGAAGGAAGAACGTTGGGCCTAAATAATGTGCAAGAGCTAAGAGGAGTGGCGTCACAACGAACAACCTGGAGAGCACTGGTTTCTGCCTTATGCGCCGTGTTTGGCGCTTAAAGAATTTATTATTATTTATTATTACAGCTTCGAGTGACTTTTTTCATTTTTCAGAAATAAAACCTAGTTAGGCCAGAAATGCCTAAATGTCGGAAGGACTAGCTGAAGTTATAAGAAATGAAACGGAGCTCTTTAAAGTCAAATTATCGCAAATCATTAAAAAGGTAGAGGCTCTACTGTCATTTACTCCTGAGTCGGATAAATCTAAGAAGCAAACGAACAGGAACTAAGTCAAAATACTTACCCCAACATGGATAGGCTACAGGGAGAAAATATCCTATAAATAACCACAAAGACACATTTTTATGAGAATTTGTAAAATGAATGCATGCAAGAGACTTTGTCTGGATTGTATATAAGAATAAACTGTTTTAATGGATCCTGAAGACTCTCTTGCCTACCTCATGTTGAAAGTTTTACAGTAAATAGTGAACGTAGAGTATGCTAATAAAAGTCACACAATATTAAACACCACAGAGGAATTTCGGAACGAATCTGGGTACTATTATCATCAAGAAATACCACCTCTGGCAGTATGCCAGTATTCCTGACTTGAGTGAGACAAAAAGCATATACACACCCCACGGTCACAACAACACTAGTCACGGAAACTCGATGGCAGATGTCTGCCCTGCTGGCCATTTGAAACGATCTTGAGATAGAATGAAAATTTGACCTGTCACGATGACAGTTAGCTAGAGAAAATGATCATGCTTCTTCCGCTTCCCAGCATACTTCGTGATCAGGTGATACCATGAAACTTGGTTTCACAAGGTGTAATGACAGTTCACTCTTGTAAACAGTGTCATGCCCCTAGAAGAGTATATGAGGCACGGCAGACGTAAAACATGTCGTAACACGGCCTAAAATAAAAAAAATAAAAATTTATACGCTGGTTTGTCGGCATAGTTTGCGGGGATCTTTGAATAGACTAGAAACAATAGGGCCAAATTAAAGTAACGGAAAGAATATTTCTCAGAGCTCCTTGGTGGTGAGCAAAGGCAAGCCTCAGAAATAATAAGCACTATCACAGAAGACGAAACCAAATATGGCGAAAATTGCACGTAAAGCGGTTTGATTATACAAACCCTAACCCACTGCTCCTACCTAACGTCGCTCGTTCCGGTTTTTTTTTGCACAAAGGAAGGGCAAGGATAGGAACGAGGAAGAGGTAGAATGAAGTAAACGGAGGGAAGAGAGTGAAAGATGATTTTTAAAAAGCTGAGGAAGGAAAAGAAAGACAGAGGAGGGGAAATATGAAAAGGAAGGAAAAGGACGGGGAAAAAAGAGGAGACAAAGAAAGAAGACCAGGAAAAAGAAAATATGGGCAGACAAAATAGCAGAAGTTGAGATAAAGTATTGACAGGGAGGGTAAAAGAAAAGAAGAGGAGGGAAGTAAAGGAAATGGAGAAAAAAGAGTAAATGTGCAGTAAAAAGAGGCAGAGGAGGGAAAGGAAGGAAGGAAGGCAAAGGAAAAAAGGAAGAGGTTGAATGAGAAGGGAAATGGAGCAAAAGATGATTGAATAAAAGGAAAGAGAGGGAAAAAGGAAGGAAAGTAAAAATGGAGGAAGGGTGGGAAAGAAAGAAAGAAAAAGGAAGGAGAAGAAAGAAAGAAAAAAAAGTAAAATAAAGGAAGCGGATGGAAAAGTAAAGAAGAGGACGGAACAGAAATGAAGAGTATGAAAAGAAAAGAAGTGAAAGAAGAAGTAAAGAAGCGGAGGAGAAAGGATGAAAGAGAAAGGAAAGTAACTACAACTAGGAAAACAAACACCAAAAACAAACAAACGACTTACTAATCATCAACTGGCTCAACCTTTTTGGGTTTTGATCTGAGAAAAAAAAAAACAAGGAAAAATAGT
The DNA here is from genome assembly GCA_024509875.1 of Oreohelix idahoensis. Lineage (NCBI taxonomy): Eukaryota > Metazoa > Mollusca > Gastropoda > Stylommatophora > Oreohelicidae > Oreohelix > Oreohelix idahoensis. Next base: position 165,087 of record JAMPIV010008196.1, on the reverse strand, counting down.
TCCATAAAGGTGTCAATGATTATATCTATCTATGTCTGTCTTTGACTGTGTCTATGATTGCTTTAAGCAGGTTTATCACTGTATCGATGGCTGCACGTGTGTCAATGTTTGTGGCTGCATTTTATACACCTGTGTCTATGTTTTTTATGTGATCCGTCTGTGTCTATATCCATCTTTGTATCCATGTATGTATCTTTCTTTCCCTGTCTGCTTATGCCCGTTTCTATAGCTGCGTCTAAGTAGTTTGTGAATGTGTCTATTGATACGTCTGTTTATATTTATGAGTGTTTATGCCTGTTCTTGTGTATGCGTTTAAGACTATTTTTTTGCCATTGTGTCCACATTTTTAAGAGTCCGTTGATATCGTGGGTCCATGACTGTTTCCTTGTCTGTCTATGGCTGTGGCAATGGCTGTGTGTATGTATTATGACAATTTCTATGCATATCATTATACCCCTATTTAAGACTGAATTTTATGCCTCTGTATTTGCGTTTTTGTAATCCGTTGAGACGTGGTACGCAAGCAGACGATACGTCATGGCGTAAAAACCCAACCCTGCAGACCCAAGCAGAACAGTCCAAACTAAGATGGTTTGGCCACGTCTGCAGAATGGGAGAAGATCGGCTACCACGACAAGTACGGGAAACTAAGAACCAGGGATCCAGACCTGCAGCACGACAAAGAGTCCGCTGGGAGGACAACATGAGATAATCTCTGAAGGACCGAGGACTAGAATGGAACCAGGTGAGGAAGAAGACCGCCGATAGAATAGTATGGTGCTCCCTTTTCCAAAGATTTACACCTCGCGGTAGAAGAAGAACGACTAAGTAGGTAAGTAACCCTTCAATATCGTTTGTCTGTCAATGTGTCACTGTCTATGCATGACCGTGTCTTTATATGTTTGTCATTCGATTCATGTTGTCTTATGCCTGGGTTTACGACTATATCTTGTGCCTCTTTGTCTAAATATTTTTAATCCGTCAATATTGTTGTTCCTATGAACGTTTTACTGTCATTTTATGACTGTGCCTATGTATGTATATCAATGTGTCTATGTCTGTGATTGTGTCTGTATTTAAGTCGGCGTTGTATACCACTGTGTCTACATTTTTCTGATATATCTATGTCTATACCTATGTGTCCATGTCTTATCAATCACATTCTGTCTATGACTGTGGTCGTGGCTACATCTGTGTTAGTTTATTACTGGGTCAATTCTGTATTTAAGACTATATTGTGTCCTTCTGTGTACATTTTTTTTCCGTCATCCGTCTAAGTCTGTATTGCTGATTCTATAACTGTGTCTATGTATGTTTAAAACTATGTCTCTACTTTTTCTGTATTTAAGACTGTATTTTGCGCCTCTCTGTCTACGCTTTTATGATTTGTCTATGCTTCTATCTTTGTGTCGATGACTGTGTCACTGTCCGTCTATGACAGTGTCTATGGATGCATAAATATATTGTTATCGCTGTATCTGTGTTTATGCTTTGTTTGTATTTAAAACTGTATTTAGTGCCTCTGTCAACTTTTTTTAATCCGTCTATACCTTTGTGTCCATGACAGTAACATAGTTTGCCAATGACTGCGTCTTTGTATGCACATCATTGCGTCTATGTCTATGCGCAAGTCTGTATTTAAATGTCTACAATTTGTTACTGCGTCAGTGTTAATTTTACTTTACACTTGAAATTATTGTGACAAACAGTTTACTTGACCTACTTAGGACAACAAAACTCCTGAAATCCGCTACCATCTCCGGCAGACGGTGACCCACAAGCTCCACAATATCTCGCGCAAAGATACGCGCTGGCAAGAAGACCAATCGCCAACAGACACATCAATGCCGTAAATACTCCAATGAAAACTGGGTCATCCCATATATCCGGCGACTCCGTCGTGGTTGTCGTTGGTGTCGTTGTGGTAGAGGTAGTTGTTGTAGAAGTAGTAGTTGTTGTAGTTGTGCTAGTGCTTGTGGTTGGCATATATGTCAGGACAAATGTTGCTTCTGATGATCTTCTGGGATTCCCACCATCCTTGCAGCGAACAAGAAGGCTGTAGCTTCTGGGAATGATTAAATCCGGAATCTGACCTAATGAGAAAATAAATCTTTGTAGTGTAGTACAGTCAATATTTATTCTTTGGGATTACTTCTAGAACGACTGTTTCATAAACTTGAATCATACAGGTCGAGGATGCAAGAACAATATTTAGCTTGACCTGATAAAAAGAGCTCAACATTAAGCCTAACCTAGTGACCAGGCAAATACAAGTCTACATTAAGCAAAACCCAATGGATAACAACTTTACAGTAAGTTTGACCTGTGGATAAAACTCAACATTAGGCCTAACGTGGTGGATAAAAATCTACATTAAAGCTGAACCTGATGGATTAAAAACTCTACATTAAGTTTGACCTGTGAATAAAACTCTAGATTAGGTCTAACCTAGTGGATACAAATCTACATGAAGCCAAACCTGATAGATAAACATTCGACATTAAGTTTGACCTGTGGATAAAACTCTACATTAGGTCTAACCTGGTGGATAAAAATCAATATTAAGCTAAACCTGGTGGATGATGATGATGATGATGATGATATAATCCCTTTAGCTGTGAGCAGGTAGCTCTTGACAGCCCATTGCGTCTCTGACAAAGGTACAAGTCTTCCTCAGTTGTTGTGACGATGTGTAGAGAGTATTGTGGATGGTTGGGTGCGATGGGTGTAGCTGGTGTCGCAGGTCAGTTAGTCTTGGGCACTGTAACAGCAGGTGTTCAACTGATTCCTCATGGTGGTGGCAGTGCCTACAGTTTGGTTCACGTAGTGGGTCTATTCTATTTAAATGTTTATTGACGGGGGCATGGCCTGTTCTCAGCTGGAAAATTAGACTCTGATCTCTTCTTTTCAGTTGTTTAACTGGATCTTGAGGGTTTGGTTTAGCTTGATGTTTGAAGAATGGACGCCCTGTCTGGGAGGTAGCCCACTGGTTTAGCCATTCTTCCCTATAATTGTTTCTCAGGATCTGTTGGCAGGTTTGCAGTGTGGTTGTGGTAAAGTGGGATGTTATAAATATTTATAGGGGACTTAGTGTACTGACTGAGATCAGCTGTGAAGGTATCTGTATCTAATAGGTGTAGTGTTTTACAGATAACCTTACTTGCTACCACATTATACCTCAGTCAGAATTATTCTGGAATATTGTGATGACTACGTTAAATGTCTAGGGTATGTATATGATGAAGTGTAAGTCACAACAACAACAGACAGATAAACAATTTAATTTATTCCACCACACTTGACAACACTGTGACACTCACACACATTTAACACTCTATAAGACTATCTTAAATGAGGCACTGGTAAAGTTTCAAATATAAATATGTATTAATTACTTTCACTAATATATATGTCCTGATTCAACTACAAAGTGAACCAGGGATCACAATCAATTGTAATTACAATTTATATGTACAGAATTTATCAATATGAACCTTGTAGTGACATATTTTATTAATATTATCCTATGTGTGTCAGTTGTGTAGTAGTAATATGAGGTAATACTGGTTTTGTTTTTTCAAGCTATGTTGTTATTTGTCATCATGACTTCAAGTGTTTGTTTATCTTGGAAATAGTATGGGGAAAAGTTCACAGTTCCTATCAATTTAAACACTGTATTTTCCCTCTGTTTTATTATAAAGTCAGATTTTGAGGGGGGGCATAATGTTGAGCTCCTCTGGCCACAGACGCTTATCTTTCGTGATGGCGGCAGGAAAAGACTCCTCTGCTCGATAGCCTCCCTGTGTTCTGGAGACACCTCACTGGTCACTATCTGGACCCAGGAGTATGCTGTCAGCCTCTAGGTTCAGCAAAGCTCAGACCAGGTGCTGCTCAATAACTTTAGGACCACGGTCCCTGAAACAAGAAGGTTGTACCTCCTATTTCAGAACTAATTTATAATAAATTTCCAGACTGAACACAATACATAACAAACACTGAGTTCAGAGCGGTAGGCCAACTGCTATCTTCATCTGAAACTATTTTCACCAATATACTCCCCCCTAATGGTTACTACGCCTCTGCAATTCCAGCATGATTTCTTTCTAGTCAATAAGATAGGTGTCAGTGTACTGTTTGGCAATTCCATGTAGTTTTACTTTCCTCCGACACCTTCTGTTCAGGTTGGAGCACTATATAGGCCTTGCCTCATGTTCGCTACTGAACCACACATATATACAGACATAAATTATCAATTTACATTCAATTTTCATTAAAAAGATATCAAATATTTCAAGCTTACCACAATTCATGGAAATAATACAGAATTACGTTGACTGGCAATGAATAGGCACAAAATCCGATCTGCCGATGTCCCAGGCTTTTATTTAGAAAAATATGCACTGGCGCTCAACGCACTGGTTCTTTAGTAAGTTTATTTGAAAATGTGGTGCTGAACTAACGCTTCAATTTGCCTATATTGGCGGGTCTAACCAATCGAGCCATGTTTACACAAGCGTTTGAAAAAAAGTACTCCTACTCACGTTTCCCTAACAACAAAGAATCAATATTTATAGCCCGACTAATCGTGTTTAGCCTTACATTTACTTTCCGCCAATCAAATAGGAGGTAACATGGGGACCTATTTCCCGTACAATGGTGGTGTGAAAATCTGCCACTGAGCGATTCTGATTTTGGTGTTGTCTGACATCCCTCACTATTTCTTTTGGCTATAAATTGTTAATTCCTAGACTATTTGCGTAACGTTTAACTTGTCTTTGTCAGCAAGTCCTAAGGAACCCAAATATATAAATTTAATGGGGCTAAGGGGCTGCGTTCAAAATATGTATTTTCTTCTACCTCCCGTTCACTTCGATCGATGTGGTGTCTGGGTACTGTAATGTTTTCAAACGTAAACCAGTATAATGTCATGTTTCCTAATAAGCGTTTGTAAGTTTTTAAAACCTAACTCTCGTATGGGTAGTGTTTTTTATCCTGTCGATTTGAAAAAAAGCTAGTGCTTGTGGCCTTACACGCGTGTTAGGGGTGGCATTAATTGTGTATCGCGAGACTGTGGTAGTATTGCCTGCGTTCCGGCTTTCAGCCCCTCCCTTTCTTTCTATCCTTAGTCCATCTGTCTTTCGTTTATGGTAACTTAGTGTATAAAATGACATGAATGGAATATTAAATATAGGTCAGCTTGCGTATCTCAAGGTTTTTCTTAGAAAGGCAGTACACGTTTTATCGTAGAAAGCGGGTATTGAAGCAGTAGGCTTTTACTATCAACGTGAAACGTTACAATTTGCAGACGAAGGAGAAAACAAGGGGGATTTCGAGTACAGTCATTGTGACAGCACTGTTCTTTACCATTCTTCTTTCCTTTTATTGAAGTTATTTGTTAGGCTTTACATTTACTTTTTAATTTATATATGTGGATTAGAATTTCACACGACAAATTCTCCCCACTTAAAACAGACGTTATATGTCAGTCTATAATTCTATATACACATAGAGAAATTTATTATTATTCCTGGGGTTTAGGGTGATTCTCATCACATGGATGGCGGCTTAAAAAATCCGCTCCCAGATTTGTTTTTCCACTTATATACTCTATGCTAAACTCAAATGGCTGCATCAATAATGACCAACGGAGTAATCTAGAATTCTCATGTCTAGCCTGTGCTAGAAACGACAAAGGTTTGTGATCCGTTTGCAACTTAAATGCCTTCCCATACAGATAAATATTGAATTTCTTTATCGCCCATATTACTGCAAGACATTCCTTTTTGCTAGTTGAATAATTGGTTTCAGCTTTATTCAACTTTCTGCTAGCATATGCCACTGGGCTTAATTCCCCATCCAATGCATCTGATTTCTGTAGCAGAGTCGCACCTAACCCAATATTACTGGTGTCACAGTATAATATCTACACTTTCATGACATTGTCCTCTAAGCTCGTATCAAACTGCGAGAGGTCACACAATCAACATACTGTACTTGTAAACGCCATTCACAAAGCGTACACGAAGGCGTGCTGACAATCTCCCTTTTTAATCATCACAATGAAACACGTAGGAATTCAATAATAATAGCAATACATTGTCGGCAATAACCATGTGACTGGATCAACAAGTCCTACTACCACTGGACTATACAACAAGGCTGTACAAAAGCCAGCAACCATAAATAGAGCACGATTAATATGCAATGCGGCTTCTAAAGCCGGCCAACTGACATCTTTCTCTGTCAGGCTTCCTGTTCACTCCATTCCATTGCACCCCTTTGCACCATTTTCTTTGAAAGCTGATGTGCGCACCAAAATATATGTTTATTCCACCAAAGTCCATGTGCACAACAAAAGATATTATGTGACATCTACCCCCTTCCCCAGAAAAGAAAACGGAGTTTTCTTCTCTCTGAGAGTAGTAGATTGCACACCAAACAACAAAATATTAGACAAGTTCAACCCAAAAAAAAACAATTTTACACTGGTGTACGTAGACGTCGTGCCTACGAACACATATATCCCATGTCCCAAAAATTACAATCTAGACAGAGCATCTGCCACGACATTAAGTCTACCCTCTAATGGGATAATTGTGAACTGGAACTGTTGTAGCAACAAGGCCCACCGAGTCAACCGTGAGCTTGTCGACTTCGAAGATTTCAAAAACAGTAGAGGTCGATGATCTGTCTGAAGTATAAACTGGGACCCTATCAAGTAACGGGACAGTTTTGACACTGCCCATACTATAGCCAGGCATTCTCTTTCGATTGTTGAGTACCTGGTCTCCGCCGGTAACAGTTTCCGACTAACATACATCACAGGATGTAGTGTACCCTCGTGGTCTTGCATAAGACATGCGCCAATTCCCACAGATGACGCGTCGGTCCGCAGTATAAAGGGTTTGCTCAAATCAGGCAAAAGAAGGATTGGTCGTCTGGAAAATAACTCCTTGATTTTTGATAATGCTTTTTCGCATTCTGCCGACCATACAACCCTGTTAGGCATCCCTTTAATAGTAAGAGAGGTTAAAGCATCAGAAATTGTAGAAAATTGAGGGATGAATTTGCGATAAAAATTGACAAGTCCCATCAGGCTTCTGACCTGCTTCTTAGTCTTAGGTGCCTGTAGTTCTAAAATTTTTGTAACCGTGCCAATCTCGGGTTTTAATAGATTATTACCTACGATAAACCCCAAAAAACTCAACTCACTAAAACCGACACAAATCTTACTAGGGCGTGCCGTTAAACCATGCTTACGTAAACAACGCAACAGGGAAGACAACCCCGACATATGTTGTTCCCATGTTTCATGGAACAGGCAGATGTCATCGATATACGTAATCACATCCGTACGATGACCTAGTAACTTTCTCATCATTCTGACGAAAGTTGCGGGTGCATTAACTAGCCCGAAACACATAAAATTAAACTGAAATAATCCCTTTGGGGTAGAAAATGCCGTCAAAGGTTTAGCCGACTCGACAAGAGGAACCTGCCAGTATCCCCGAGATAAATCCAGTTTACTAAAAAACCTGGCATGGGAAAGTTGCGTAAGGAGGTCCTCTTGGTTCGGTATTGGCTCAGCGTCAATCACAGTGACACTATTTAATTTACGGAAGTCGATGCAGACACGCAAGGATCCATTTTTCTTTCGTACCACGACCATAGGGAAGGAGTAAGTAGACTCCGATGGAGAAATGATCCCAACCGTAACATGTCATCTAGTTCTTTTTCAATCGCCGACTTGAAATGTAAGGGCTGCGGATACGGCTTTACCCTGATCGGTTGGTCGTCCGTCAGGATGATATTGTGGCAGATCAAATCGGTACGTCCGGCAAATCAGTGAGAACATCCTTAAACTCTCTAATGACCGATCGTGCCTCCGATTTCTGTGTTATCGTTAGGTCGTTACATATCTGCACATTCTCCCAAGACTCAGAAGGAGCAAGGGGAACGAGAGACAGCTGGAGATTAATATCATCTCCCATGTCACCCAATTCATTAATGACCACAGAACATGCCATCTTCGGGGTCTCCCCAGACAACCTAGTGTCCACCCCTTTTAGAGCCTCTGGCCGTTCCATATAAGGTTTTAACATGTTAATGTGGAATACTTTCTCCTTGTTCCGAACCTGGATTAAATAATCAACATCCGTTACCTTCTAAAGCACCTTAAACGGTCCCTGCCATGTAATGCTCAAACGGTCTTCCTTTGATGGCAGAAGAAGCCATACCTCTTCACCGGGAACCAAGAACAGTAGTTTTGATCCGCGGTTAGCGTATTGTCGGTACCGCGCCCCCGCCACGGATAAATTATCACGTGCCACGGCACACGCTTTGACAATACGGTCACGCAGGTTTATGACGTATTCGTAACTGGAGACGGAGGACCCATCAGAACACCCACCAACCAGTATATCTTTCAGAATGTGCACTGGGCCCCTCGGATTTGCCCCGTACAATAGTTCAAATGGGGAGAACCCGGTGCTCTCCTGAGGCGCCTCTCTATAGAGAAATAATACTGCTGGAAGGAATTTATCCCAATTCTTGCGGAATTTCAGCAGTACCTTGGCCAACATATCCTTCAATGCGCCATTAAAACGTTCACATACCCCGTTTGACTGGGGATGATAAGGGCTGGTGAACGATTGGGAAATGCCCAACAATTTAGTTATCTCGGCCATTTCCTTGGAAATGAATTGACGTCCCCTATCTGACAATATTACCTCAGGAAACCCAAACCTACTGAACAACATCTGCAACGCATCCGCCACAGCCTGAGAGGTGATAGTCCTCATTGGCACAGCCTCGGGCCATCTTGTGCACAGATCCACCATTGTCAGAATAAAACGAAAGCCTCTCTCTGATGCAACAGAAAGAGGACCAACGATATCGATTGCAACTTTCTGGAAGGGGCGAACCGACAAATCAACAACCTGCAACGGAGCCTTCGGTAATTTACCTTTATGTGTCACTGGCTGACATACCCTGCAAGACCTGCAGTATACCTTAATGTCTTTGTTGTATGCCGGCCAATAGAATTGTGACAGAACTCTATGGCAAGTTCTTGCAACCCCCATATGTCCAGCGAACGGTGAATCATGTGCCACCTGCAACACCTTTGATCTAAAGGCAACAGGCACCACCACCTGGCGCTTGAATTCGAATTGGCTGGAAAAGCATCTGGTAAGAACATCATTTTTCAACTCAAACCAGTAACGTGCCGACTTCGTGCACTTTACATCACCATTTTGGGCCAAATTGTAACATTTCTGCAATGTTCCATCAGCTCGCTGCTGCTGGACAAAGTCCGATGCTGGTACATCGGGACCCGTGGAGGCAATACATGGGACCGCGTTAGATGTCGGTAGTTCCCGCTGTATCGCCAATGAATTGTCGTCTGATCTGGTCTGCGCCCTTGTGACCACCACATTGGCCAGTACTGACCGTTCGACCTGCCATTTTGTGATGTCGGCCTGAGTACAGTCACGAACACCAAGCACGTTCCCTATAATCAAATCGACCACTGGAGCCTCAAGAACACACGCCTGCACCCGACCAGAAATAAAGGGTGTATCCACCTCTATAATGGCTAGGGGGTAATATTCAACATTTCCCCCAAATGTCACGCATCCGACAGTCTTACCAATAAGGCACGATTCGTCAATACATGATCGGCGAACTCCTATCGTAGTGCACCCTGTGTCCCTCAACACAGACACCAACCGGTTCTGAACCATGCCCTGGTGTAATTCTAAGCTTCCGCTCCCATCAAGAGAAGAGAGGCACGGCAGAGTATGACCACAAATTAGTAATGGTCTGCCATCAGGTTCAAACAAAGGCCTACATCCCTCGCAATCTTCGTTATTAAAGGTTTTCAGAACGCATGCAGCATTAGCCTTTTCTGAATTGTTTGGACAGACTCTTGCAGCATGTCCCCTTCCGTCACACGCGCCACATCGAAGCTGACCACCATCATCTTTTGTCGGACTAATCTTTGGTGAATTGGGATGTTCTTGCTCCCGTTTGTCATCCCTGTCATTCCTTTTACTCGGACCACTTCTTCTATACCAGCGATGATCGGGATCGCTAGTAGTGTCTATTCGGACCTGCCTCCGAGTAGACCTGTCATGTCTATCTCCCGTGTATCTAAACGGAGATCTATCCTGACGGTAGAACGATTGATTTTTCGGGGATCTGTATCCCTTAAAATTATCATAGTTCCCATGAGATCCATGCCCACTAGAGTATTGCCGATCAAACCTTCTCCTGGCAAACCTGTCCGCACTCTTGGACCGATGTTGCCGGAAAGGTTTCCCAATAACCTTGCCAACACATGTAGCGAAAGTCTCAGGGACAAATGACTTGTGAATTGTCTTACCAGGGTGAGCGGTAACGTACTGCCGCCCCAACTCTGACATAGCAGCAATGTCTCTAGGTTTGCGTTCCTGAAAAAATGCAACCATGTCAGAACAACATGAGGACAACACCTTGTCCCGCAACATGAGATCAAACAGTCCATCAAAATCCCTAGTTATTCCCTCCAGCTCTGTCCATCTATTAAGGAGCAGTTTAATTTTGGTGACAAAAGAGCCGAAATCTTGGTCGGCACTAGGCATCGCATCTCTGAAACGAGAGCGATACCCTTCAGCTGTCAGCTTAAATTCTCTCAGCAATGTTGCCTTTACGGTATCATAATTAGTTCTGTCAGACACAGGCAAACTATATACGGTGTTTAAAGCAGAGCCGGAAAGCAATGCAGATAAAAGTGAAGGCCATTCCTCCTTCCTTGCCCTCCAGGCAAGAGCCTCTGATTCAAATCTCTCCAAAAAGAAGTCCATGCTATCTACTTCCTCCCGAAAATTCGGTAATCGTAGCCTATAAGGGCGAGCTGGCTCCCTAGAAGTCGAACTAGGATTGCCAGCATCAAGCTCCAACTTTTTTATAGCAATTTCCTTGTCCGCCTCAATCTTCATTTTTTCTAACTCCATCCGTCTTAGATCTGCCTCATTTTTTTTATTTTCTGTATCTGCCTGAATCTGTCTCAGTTCCTTATCTGCTTCAATCTGTTTCAGTACTTTATCTGCTTCAATCTGTTTCAGTGCTTTATCTGCTTCAATCTGTCTCAGTTCCTTATCCCTATCTGCTTCAATCTGTTTCAGTTCTTTATCTGCTTCAATCTTCAATTTTTGTAGTTGACGCTCCTCATAGCGTTCTCGTCTGTCATCTTCTTGTTTTTTCTGTAACTCATACTCTTTGTGTTCGGCCTTTGCCCACTCAAGCAAAGAATCCCCCGACTTTCCTGTCTTCTCTCCAATTTCTATAAAATCCTTAAGGCTAGACATAGTATAGATCTATGTGCAATACAAATGCGGTGGCAAGCTAAGAAATAAGTAAAAGTATGAAGGTTCCCAATTCCTCAAATTGTACCCATACCCCTACAAAATTAATAATAAATATATTGTTGCACACGACCAATATATATTTGCAGACGATGGGTACGATGTACCTGCAGTCACGAATACACCTGATTAAAAAAAACAAGCAGGTGAAAATACAGTATGACAAGACAGTTCCAAATAAGGGATCCGATGAAACGAATCCTTGCTTGTCTATACCCAATCAATGTCAAGATACAATGACATAAATCTCAAGCTCACACAGTGGTAGCTTTAGACAAGGACATCTGCATAATGGCTAAAAAAATGATGTCCGTCTCTTTTTTCACCAATGCGTGATTTTACAAATACATATCATATACAAAGGAAATCAAAAATTCATATACTATGAACAGTACATATAATGATGAGACACGAACTCACTTGACAAACAAACACCAACAGTACGATAAGAAAGTGATGACAGATATATGAGATAGAAACACATAAGTATATACAAACCGTACTGTTAACAAACGAGAACAAGGAGATTGTCAATATAACTTATGTACAAGATAGCAAGAAGAAAACAGGAGAATACGACAGCAAAACATGACGAAAAAGAATACTTGCAAAAATATGACACTATGCATACAAACAAGACAATCACCGCTAAAACACTGAAAATGTGCACGGTCAGTTATGCTGGACAGTCAACAGGGTCAACTCTCTGTGCCTGTACCCCACTGCAACACTGACAGTGTTACTGCCTAAAGAAATCAGTTCAACATAATCCCTTTCCCATAAGGAAAAAAAAAAATCTGTTAAACACGCCACCAATACCACACTTAAAACCAATGCATTACAATAATAAGACAACAAAGACGGCACGAAAACCAGTAGTGGACGGTGAAGCGACGAGGTCTGTAGCAAGGCAATATCAAAAGGCAGAAAGAAGTCACACAAATAATTGAAATATGTAAAACAAATGAAATTGCAAATGAAAGTATCAGAGACAATGAAAAGAACAGATAATAAAATAGTAACAGAAAAGCATCATTGCAAATACCAGCATATGGAGAAACGAGCTAAACGAAAAAAATTCAAATGGATGAGCAGAGTAGACCAGTAATTAAAAACATGACGATACGGGAAACACATAAAATAAAGTGACGTCAAAAAAGAAAGTAGAACAGCAAGAGAAAAGAAAACAAGAAATATAACTAAATTTATGACTGTCTTTCTGTAAACTGAATCCTCAAATTTCCAATCCCAGCTCCTCAATCGAATGATGATAATGAATCACGAGACAAAAGCACGAATAGTACCAACAAATGTTAGTGCTACAATCAGTTACGCTTAGTGCACTCTGCACTGTCCGGTTGCGGCAAAATGTTCTGAACAAATTCAAAGACAAGATCCACAATCGGCGTCAGTTATTCTCGTAGCTGAAGCCTTGAAGCCACCAATGGATGTAGTAATAAGAAAATACATCAATGTTCAGTATTTCCCATTCCGTTCCGCTCTCAAAAATCCACACCAATGTAACTGGCCTTCTTATGTCTGTGTCCAAGAAAGGCTATACCAGCATAATAAATGATAACTGGTAAACTCAGCGACGTCCAGAAATTATCATTCGTTATCGAACCATAGCTGCAGTAAGAAACGACATAAAGTCCATCAGCAAGACGTCACGTCTTTTATCAGCTGCGTAACATAGACCATTGCATCAGAAAAGTGTCATGGTCGTATCCGCCATTCACGTACAATTAATCAGCACGACTACAATGTTCCGTCTCATCCAACGCTATATATCAGCATCAGCATTCACGAATAATGCTGCTCAGCAAATCACGTATAGTTCCTCATCACGAACACTTTCTCAGCACGACAACGATAGTCGGTAGTATTCACAAACGAGTTAAATTTTCATGCGGACAAAATGTCACTGCAGCAGCGTCGCGCAATAAGCATGCACAGGCAAGGCAACGTATTCACGGTAGAGGTGAGCTGTAAGATGTGTACTGGCAGGTACACACGTGTAGTATCCACATAATTTGTTGTACCACAAATCCCACTGTAGGCGACGTCTTCGTGCTCTCAGCAGGTAGGCCACCACTGGACAACCTATAATCCAAAAAATCAGCAGGCAACTGCAACGACCGACAAATTTAAAACCTCTTCGCCTACGCCTGGAAGGAACTAAAACCTCCTATTTTCCACCACATTTACGACAGACCCACAATTAGCTCTCCAAATCACTGACAATGGAACTAATCCAACAATAAGACGGCGTCGTCGTCGCCCCAGCCAGACAGGAACTCATTAAACATTAGCTTCATAGTCTTCACACTGCGCAATGAGTCCATGCACGAACTTGTAGCTTGTTTTCGCCGACAACAAACCCATTGCAAAATGTCCTCATCAGAAAAAACAATCGCACATATAATGGGATGCAACCCAATCGCCAACAAAAGCCTCGACAACTGTAAACTTGCTATGAGGGAGCCCGTAATAAGATCAATACTACAAATATCCAGATACAAGCAGTCACTAACAAAGTGGAACGCTAAAATACACCTGTATAGAGGACCACAGCCCCCAAAAATATGTCACAGTATAATATCTACACTTTCATGACATTGTCCTCTAAGCTCGTATCAAACTGCGAGAGGTCACACAATCAACATACTTGTAAACGCCATTCACAAAGCGTACACGAAGGCGTGCTGACAATCTCCCTTTTTAATAATAACAATGAAACACGTAGGAATTCAATAATAATAGCAATACATTGTCGGCAATAACCATATGACTGGATCAACAAGTCCTACTACCACTGGACTATACAACAAGGCTGTACAAAAGCCAGCAACCATAAATAGAGCACGATTAATATGCAATGCGGCTTCTAAAGCCGGCCAACTGACATCTTTCTCTGTCAGGCTTCCTGTTCACTCCATTCCATTGCACCCCTTTGCACCATTTTCTTTGAAAGCTGATGTGCGCACCAAAATATATGTTTATTCCACCAAAGTCCATGTGCACAACAAAAGATATTATGTGACAACTGGCATCAGTCCTTACAATGAATTCTTGACTTAAGTCAGGTAATTTCAAAATATGTTTGCTTGTGAGCTTTTCCTTCAATTCCTGGTAAGCCATTTCACATTGTGGTGTCCATGTAATTCGATCTGGATTTCCCTTACGTGTCAAATCAGTTAACGGTGCACATATGGAATTAAAGTTTTTGATATACTTCTGGTAGAAACCACATAATGAGACAAAGGATCTCACGTCTTTCTTGGTTTGTGGTCTCGGGGCTTTCTTTAGTTTCTCTAAATTCTTTGGGTCAGGGGTCATGTTTCCCTGATAAACTGTGTGTCCCAAGAATTCCAATTCTTTACATCCAACGCAACATTTGGTTGGTCGGGCTGTTAAATTCGCTTCCCTAAGTCGATTAAACAGCATGTTCAGAGAGTCAATGTGTTCCTCAAATGTTTCTGTTGCTATAAGGATATCATCCATGAAATTTGTGATACATGGATTATTCAGAGGGTCCAATAATTTTCTCATCATTCTAGAGAAGACACTAGGCGCATTCTTCAATCCAAATGGCAATCTATTAAACTCATAGTGTCCTTCTGAGGTACTAAAAGCTAGGTATGGTCTAACCTCAGGCTTTACTGGAATCTGATAGTATCCTTTACTCAGATCCACTTTTGAGAAATATTTAGCTTTATTTAGTCTGGCAAACAACTGATTTGTATCTGACAATGGATCCACCTGTCCTTCTGTAATAGCATTCAGTCTCCTGTAATCTATACAGAGTCTATGTTCTCCAGAGGGTTTTCTTAAGAGTACAACACTGGAACTATATGAAGATTCACTGTGCGAAATAATTCCTTCCTTCAACAAATAGTCTATCTCTTCCTTCAAAGCTTTCTCCTTAGCAAAAGGAATCGAATAGGGTTTCATACAGACAGGTGTGGGGTCTATCAGTTTCATATCATATTCCAATAAGTTTGTATGCCCAGGTCGGTCTGTTAACACCTCTGCATGATTATCTAGAACCTGTTGCACTCTCTCTTTCTGAGTTTTCGTTAAATGTGTACTGATTTTCACCTGTGCCGCTGTCTCACAGGGGTGTAATGGATATTCAAATGATGAAAGTGGTTCCTTTTTCATCTCCATGGCAATGGACAAGGTCAACAAGTGTGTCTCTGCCTGATGTTCTCTTTCCAAATATTTCTTCAGGAGATTCACATGATAGATTTTTTCTTTCCCCTTCTTATCTATCTTATAATTTGTTCTAGACACCTTCTCTAGAACTGTATATGGACCTTGCCATCCAATTTTTAACTTATTCTGGCTACCGGGTAGAAGAAGCAGTACCTTCTCTCCCACAGCCAAATCTCTGTCTTTCGCCTTCCTGTTATAATAGGCAGAATGTTTCTTCCTGGCTTGTTTCAAATTTTCATTGGCAAGTTTCCAGCCAGTTTTTAAACGAGTGGTCAGCTCATTCACATATTGGTATGAGGATGTAATATTTTCCTCTGCCTTTTCATCAGTCCACGTTCTTAACAGCGCTACATATGGACCTTTAATTTTTTGGACCTATTTGTCCATGCACCGGTATGGTCTCTTCCACTCAAAGCGCTATAGTGATGATTTTTCTTCCCAGAATTATCATGCACAAAACGACCGCTACCAATTTTTCTTTTGGGGCTTTCTCCCCACTTAAAATTCTTGATGAGAGATTTCCTCTCTACATCTTCTTCCTCCAGTTTACATAAGTCCGATTGAGGGATTTCCGGCTTATCCTGGGGTAAGACATCTTTTTGCACTCTCCGCATAGTGGCCATTATAAAACAGTTAACTGAAGCTTGTCCGTGAAAAGGGGCTTCCCATTCCATT
Source organism: Oreohelix idahoensis (assembly GCA_024509875.1). NCBI lineage: Eukaryota > Metazoa > Mollusca > Gastropoda > Stylommatophora > Oreohelicidae > Oreohelix > Oreohelix idahoensis. Next base: position 148,789 of record JAMPIV010008196.1, on the reverse strand, counting down.
TGGTCCACTTTATCAAATTTATTTTTCTTTTTATTATCAGGCCTAATTTTGCCCCGTGGCGTGTCCAGGTCCTGATCAATGTTCCTACTTGTGGGTGTTCCCTCATGTGCTATGCTACACCTTTCTACAAAATTCTCAATGTCCCATCTTGCCTTGGGCCAATAATAATTGTGAGCCACCTTTTGGATGATGGTACTGTTGCGTACATATTTTTTATATGTCGCACAGATTACAGTTGATACGATTACAAATGAAAATGTAACTATCTGTTTGATAAAAGGATATTTATTTATGAACTTACAACTTTTAAGAAAGGGGAATAACTCAGAATAGTAAATGTGTATTTTATTCTTTGAGTGATCGGTTCCTGTTTTGTTTCCGTGGATTGAACAAGCGGAGGAATCTAGATTTTCTATTATAGCTGGAAACAGATTGTTCTCGCTTAAGGTTTTGCAGGAATATTGAAAGTCCGAATCTAGGTTTACTGTTTGTCTGTTTGAGACGATTCCGTCTTATATCATGTTATCTTTGTGTGTCTGGGCTGGATTATTTGTTCTTACACTCTGAGCGGATGAAGATAAGAGAGTGTGTTCTTCGGTTATGGAGTCTGGCGGGACGCCAATGTCGGGCGGTCCAAAGTTTTGTGATCTCAAGTTATCATGGGGAAGAAGATTGTGTCTTCTAGGACTGTTTTAGTCTATGTGTTCCCCAGTATTGTTTCTATTACGCCAGAAAAGTGTTTTTGTGCTTGCTATTGATTCTTGGCCAAGGTAAACGTACTTTTACTGACTTCGTTCCTAGGCTTACGATGGGTTATGTTTAGGCCTACATGAATCTACTTATGTTCAGATGTCAGAACGACATATCGTTTAGCAGCACTAAGAATGTTTCTACACAGCAATTATGAGGACAGATAATGCTGATATTGGTGGAAACTTTGATATCCTTATGAAGTGAATCTTTCTAGAAGTTTTGTCATCTCACCGTTGTGTGAGCGATGTTAACGACCAAGGAAGCCATCTTGGAATCCGAATTATTGTTAATCAAGCATCTGGTGGTAATAGTAAACCCTTTACTTACAAGGTCAAGGTACCAGCGTTCAATCCTTCCAGTGATGACATAACATTCTGGTTAAATAGATTTGAACGCTCTTGTCGAGCCCATAATGTGGACAAATCACAATATGCTAACCAGTTGTGAGAAAATTTGAAAGGTGATTCTCTGACTAGTTTAAGTTTGGTTGAAGAGGCTGACAAGGATAATTATGATGTTATTAGGGCAGCCTTATTAAAGAAGTACCAGTTGTCTGAAGAAGGTTACCGGAATTTGTTTAAGACAATGGTTCCTGAGGCAGGTGTAGAATTCTCAGAATTCATTGCAAGGACACGTCTTACATTTGATCGTTGGATTGAGTTGTCCAAAACAGAAAAGACATATGAAGCCCTTATGGACTTGATACTCAGAGATAAGATTATGTCAAGTATAAATAAACCATTCCTTGAATTCTTACATGAGCGTAAACCCAAGACACTAAAAGAAATGGAACAGTATTGTACCCAATACGTCACTGCACATCCAGACGTAGCTATTAGCAATACTAAGGTTAGGGAAGGTATGCCAGTTGCTTCAGCAACACCATACAACCCTAATCACTCACGCAGATTCCAAGAACCTCAAAATAGGTTTAATAAAAAAGGTAGCCATAACGGTTATCAGAACCAAGGTAACCAATCATTTCAGGGTTCTTCTTCGAATACCTGGAGACGAGCCGACAGCCCTCGATTCAGAGGTGGTCATAATTATAGAAACTTTCGCAAAGGAAGTCATTATAGAAATTATCCAAGTTTTCCCTCATGGAGACAACAAGATCATAATTACAGAGATACTCATTATAATGAATATGATAATAGTAACCAAAGGAACTATGACTCAAACCCAAGTAGGGGTTATAACAGTGGAAACAAGGATAATTACAGAGGCAATAATAACAGAGGTAGAGCACAATACAAAAAACATAAATCTCATTACCAGGCGAACTCTGCTCAGCAAGAGTCCCACGAAGCCTATAAACAAAATAAAGATAATGATGACTCTAATAATATGGCATGTGCCGCTTTTGATTTTGGGAGAGCATCTCAGTGCCCCCAATGCAAAACATTATTTGAGCCAACCACAGTGTCTACTTTAAGCTGTGGCCATCCTCTTCCCGCTCTTCCTGCGTCAATCGCGCATGATGGAAGAGGTTCTCTAGTCTTACACAAAGGTTTAGTAAATGACAATCCAGTCTCAGTACTTTTTGATTCTGGATGCACAACAATTGGTGTTAGGCAGTCACTAATAGATCCTTCTCATGCTACAGGCAAAGTAGTCAAATGCGTAACATTTGGCGGCACCATAGAGAAATACTCTACCGCTATCATTAGGATTGCTACTCCTTTCTTCACAGGAGATGTACACGCATGTCTTTTGCCGAATCCGATCGCTGATCTTATCATCGGTCGCATTCACGGAGTCAAAGAATGCACTTCGCAACAAATTTCCGTTTGGGAAAAGCAAAATATGCAAACTGCTAATGTTGTAGTCACTAGAGCTCAAGCTCTCAATATGCCTGAAACTTCATCTACTGAAGATATTGAAGTGCATAACCAAGATGATCCCTTGGTAATTTCTCGTGACTCGTTTATAAAACAACAAGAAGAGGATCCGACTCTTAAGAAATTCTTCACTCTTGTAACGAAAGGTGATCCGAATAGAGATACCAAGCGTAAATCTTGGATTACAATGAAGAATGGTGTACTTGTACGTATGGTGCAAGACTCCACTAATTCAAGTCATTCTCAGATTCTTGTACCCAAGAAATTGAGAGTTAAAATTTTACAACATGCACACGACTCTCAGTGTGCTGGACACATGGGTTTTTCCCGTACAAAGTCAAGAGTTCTTGCGGCTTTCTTTTGGCCTTTCGTGAATAAGGACATACGGATCTATTGTCGATCTTGTAAAGTATGTCAAGAAGTCAAATCCAAAGGTCCTCGTCATGCTGCGCCCATTCAGGCTGCAGACATTCCTATTCGACCATTTCAGAAAATGGCGATAGACATCATTGGTCCATTTAAGATCAAATCTGCTAGAGGACATCAATTTATCTTAACGTGTGTGGACATGTGCACACGTTGGCCAGAGGCTATCCCTCTGAAGAGCATTACTACTGCTGACATTGCAGATGCTCTTTGGCTTATATTTTCTCGCCTGGGATTCCCCGGAGAAATATTATCAGATCATGGCACCCAACTAATATCGGATACCATGTCTCAAGTAATGTCTACTCTACAGATAGAGAGATCTTTGAGTAGCATCTATCATCCTATGTCCAATGGGATGGTAGAACGGCTAAATAGAACACTTAAGAACTTATTAGGAAAGATAACTGAGGATCATCCTCAAGATTGGGACAGGGTTCTACCCGCGGCCCTCTTCGCTTACAGGGAGGTCCCCAATGAACATACAGGATTTTCTCCTTTTGAACTTGTCTTTGGCGCGCGACCGCGCGGCCCTATGTCTTTGCTTCATGATCTCATAACAGCGGACAATATTGACGATGACACAAAATCCTCTTACGAATATGTCATCACGCTGAGAGAAAAAATTATCGAAGCATGCAAATTAGCAACGTCCTCTTCTGAATTTGCTAAACAGAAGGCAAGGCAATTTGCTAATAAGAAAAGAACTTTACGACAACTTTGTCCTGGTGACAAAGCATTTGTTTTGCTACCTTGTAGGGAAAATAGACTCCTTATTTCTTGGAAAGGTCCGTACGATATAATATCGAAAATTTCAGATGTTGACTATATTGTCGATATTAACGGGAAGCATAAAACCTTCCACATCAATATGCTTACGGAATTCCATGAACGTCCTGACTATTTACAGCCTATTTTCCAGGCAACGGACGATTCTCCAGTTCAACATGGTCAGTACTCATCACTGTCCGTTATACAGGATGAGGAAACAAGTTTTTCGGATGTTAATCTTCCGCTTCCAATGATCCCACTTCATTCTAGTGAATCATGGAAAGACGTTACTGTTTCTCCTGATTTGTCTCTAGGAGAACAGCGACAGGTTTCGGCTATGTTACAAACATTTCAGGATGTCCTCACTGACATCCCTGGGCAAACTCATGTCATTGAGCATGACATTATTCTAACTGAACATACTCCTATTAGGGTTAGACCTTACCCTATCCCTATACATTTTCAAGCACAGGTTGAAAAGGAGTTAGATGAAATGATAGATTTACAAATAATCGAACCATCCACTTCTGCTTATTCTTCGCCGATGGTTATTGTTCGAAAAAAAGACAATAACATACGTCTTTGCGTTGACTATCGCAAATTGAATCAAGTGACAAAGTTTGATGCTGAACCTATGCCTTTACTAGAAGAGCTACTTACTCGACTTTCTAAATCTCATTTTTTCACTAAACTTGATTTGTCTAAAGGATATTGGCAAGTTCCATTATCCGAACGCGCCAAACCTCTTACCGCTTTTTCTACTCCTAGAGGCCTTTTCCAATGGAATTTTATGCCTTTCGGCCTTATGAACGCACCAGCTACATTCGTACGCATGATGCGTCGAATCCTATCGTATCGGTCAGATGTCATTGCTTATCTAGACGACATCTGTCTTTTTAGCGATACTTGGGAAGATCACTATTCAGGGTTAGTTGAATTGTTATCAACTCTACGCGAGCATAACCTGACAGCAAAACCATCGAAAGCTTGCATTGGTTTTAGCGAAATTGCTTTCCTAGGCCATCGAGTAGGTCATGGTTTCCTGAAGACAGAGGACCATAATATCACTAAAATACTTAACATCTCTATCCCTAAGACTAAAAAGCAAGTGCGAAGTCTTTTAGGTCTCATACAATTTTATGGACGATTCATTCCGAATCTGTCCTCTATCATGGCACCTCTTTCGACACTACTAAAGAAAGGGTCGCCTAATATGGTTCACTGGTCTCAGGAATGCCAATTATCACTAGATAAGATCAAAACTATGTTTTCAACACCACCTATTTTAGTGTTACCTACTACAGATAAGACATTTGTTCTTCGTAGTGACGCTTCATCCACTGGGATTGGAGCGGCACTAATGCAAGAGTACTCTGGAACTCTGCATCCTGTAATGTACATATCCAGAAAACTTAATGCTGCAGAAAGGAATTACTCGGTTTTAGACCGGGAATTATTGGCGATGGTTTGGTCAATTCTCAAACTTCAAAGATTCCTTCTTGGTGCACATTTCATAGTGGAAACTGACCAGAAAGCTCTTACTGCTATCCAAAGTAAGAACTTGAAGAGCTCGAGATCAACTCGATACGCGATCGCTCTTCAACCTTTTCATTTTTCGGTACGAGCTATCCGTGGTTCAGAAAATGTGATGGCGGACATTCTGTCGAGATGCCCACATGATGCCACTTAACTGTTAAATATTGGACTTTCCTAACATGTATAACTTTACATCAGTTATTCTTTTTCTTCTATATCAAAATGTGTACACATTTGTAATATATGATTTGGTGATTGTATAAATACTTAGCGGTTCACTTATTTTGATTCACTGCTAATTCTTTGATGATGTTTCTTTTGCCAATCGTGAACTTATGATACCTAATATGAAATGATTATTGAAATTATTGTATACATTGTGTCATTGCCAATATGGTAGTAGGCATTGGTGGCAACTCCCTGGAAATGTTTACACTTAGAGAAATACTTTCTCTAAGTTGTTGAGATATATATTCTCATTCTTTGCCTTAATCTGGCTTTATAAATTCTTGATACTTCTCATCTGCACATCATATGTGCGTTGGGAGGGGGGGGGGGCGATTTTATGTGGCTCTCAGAGAGAAAAAAAAAATTTCATTTTTTTTTCCCGGGGGTTGCGGTAGTCTGTTGCGTACATATTTTTTATATGTCGCACAGATTACAGTTGATACGATTACAAATGAAAATGTAACTATCTGTTTGATAAAAGGATATTTATTTATGAACTTACAACTTTTAAGAAAGGGGAATAACTCAGAATAGTAAATGTGTATTTTATTCTTTGAGTGATCGGTTCCTGTTTTGTTTCCGTGGATTGAACAAGCGGAGGAATCTAGATTTTCTATTATAGCTGGAAACAGATTGTTCTCGCTTAAGGTTTTGCAGGAATATTGAAAGTCCGAATCTAGGTTTACTGTTTGTCTGTTTGAGACGATTCCGTCTTATATCATGTTATCTTTGTGTGTCTGGGCTGGATTATTTGTTCTTACACTCTGAGCGGATGAAGATAAGAGAGTGTGTTCTTCGGTTATGGAGTCTGGCGGGACGCCAATGTCGGGCGGTCCAAAGTTTTGTGATCTCAAGTTATCATGGGGAAGAAGATTGTGTCTTCTAGGACTGTTTTAGTCTATGTGTTCCCCAGTATTGTTTCTATTACGCCAGAAAAGTGTTTTTGTGCTTGCTATTGATTCTTGGCCAAGGTAAACGTACTTTTACTGACTTCGTTCCTAGGCTTACGATGGGTTATGTTTAGGCCTACATGAATCTACTTATGTTCAGATGTCAGAACGACATATCGTTTAGCAGCACTAAGAATGTTTCTACACAGCAATTATGAGGACAGATAATGCTGATATTGGTGGAAACTTTGATATCCTTATGAAGTGAATCTTTCTAGAAGTTTTGTCATCTCACCGTTGTGTGAGCGATGTTAAGGACCAAGGAAGCCATCTTGGAATCCGAATTATTGTCAATCATTCATCAGAGAACAGGGTTGTCCCTTACTACCCGATAATGATCCAGAGATCACAGTTATGAAAGAAAGATCTATTATGGGAGATTTAGCATTTACTCCGAAGATATGTGCTGAATGCTATTTGAAAGAATCTACGCTAGAGTACAAGCTACACTCATGCTAAGAGAGATTCTGTACAAGAGTCACTATGAACATTATGTATAAACTGACGTGATCTGTCAGTACAACCTGATATATATATATATAGATGTGGATTAACTATAGAACTCTGAATGCTTGTCTACAAATGTTCCAGTATGAGGTTATCCAGCATGTATGCTAACTTAAGATGATACACCATTGATCAACACCATGCTGTTTATGTCGTCATGTGTTCCTGTAACCATACACGTACTGTTCCAGTGTGCGTCTCATTAAACATTATAAAAAGAACACAGTAGTCCCAGTAATCCTTGACTGCTACATGTGAGAGTATGAATATATTGTTACCAAGTTGTCAACTCTTCAGAACCATTCTACCATTCGCGTACAATGTACTCTCACTTCAATGTTTACACTACCCTGTGTAGGTCGAGTTGACCTGTGTCTGTCTTCACGGTGACAGCACCTCTTTGAATACAACAGTACTACCAGCCATCATACTTTACAGTGAGGTTCTTTACACCACACTCGATTCTTTACAGTGGAGTCGCAAACAACAGAACTTTACCGTGGTGTACTACACCAGTAGGCCATCATATTTTTACAGGTACCTATTTTTTCATGGTCCCCATCTGGTTTCACATGTAGGCTCCTTATTAACTCTGCCCTATATCTCTTTGGAAGAACCAACTGTCCGTGACCTTTGGATCTAGCTCCAGTCTTCCTGTAAATCAACTTGTTCTTCATGTAAAAATCTCCCTTGCCTGGAGTTGTATGACAAGTTGACAATTTCCTGAAACAAGGCTTGAGGGTCTTATCCCCAGCCTGTGCCTTCCTCATCTCTTCTGGAGTGGTATCTAACATAATATCCTCCTCCTGTCTTGAGGTCGACCTGACCTGAAGGGTGGCCATAACTATAGGGTTCCTTCTGCAACGGTCAGTGTCATGATTGTTCATCTTACAATTTTTACACCACCTTTTCCCTCGGTTGAAAGATTTTCTTTCATCATATTTCCTTTCATCGAATTGTGGGGTTTTATTTTTATTGTCATACCGTGGCCTATCAAACTGGTGCTTACCTTTGTTTTGATCTCTAGGATCAAATTTATTAAAGTTCTGTGGTGCCCTAAAATTTTCCACCTGTTTCTTTTTGTTACCTGATACCTCTGCCTGAGCCGCTTGATACCTTTCAGCAACATTTAGCAACTCACCCAGCCTCTCTGCACCTTGTTCCATGAGAAACTTTCTCAGGTCTGGAGCCATGGACTCTCTTAATTGTTCTATAAGGATCATTTCCTTAAGATCTTGGGTTTTCCCCAGAGAAGTCCATTTCTCCAAGTATGTCTCTATTCGTGCAGAGAACTGGTGATAGGTTTCACCTGACAGTAGTTTAGCATTCCTAAATTTTTTCCTATAAAATTCTGCGTTCTTTTCATATCTTAACAAAAGGGCCTGCTTTAGCATGTCATAATTTTCTTGATCACCTCTGCTCATTTTGGCAAAAACTTCATAAGCTGCCCCACGAAGACCTTGAGATAACTTTAAGCTCCACCTTTCTCTCTCTAACCCATATGTGGTAGCTAATAGTTCATATCTATTTAGATAGCTCTCAATATCATCGTCTTTCTCAACAAAATGATCTAAATGAAAATTCATAGCTGAGGTTGAGGCTCCCTGGCTAGCAGTGGCATCAGAGGTAAAGGGACTGGCACCATTTTCAGGAGCATGGCCTTGAAACTCAAACTCCCTTAGTCGTAACTCGTGCTCCCTTTGTAATCTCTTCTCCTCCTTTTCTGCTTCCCTCTCTGCAGCTAATCGCTTGTCTTCCCTTTCTGCAGCTAATTTCTTCTCTTCTCTTTCTGCAGTCAATCTTCTTTCTTCTGCTTCCAATGCTTTAGCCTCTTTGTCAGCCTCAATCTGCAACCTCTTAGCATCAGCCTCAATCTGCAACCTCTTAATTTCCTTTTCAGCCTCTAACCTCTTATCTTCGGCCAATCTTTCAGATTCTAGTTTTCTTTCGGCCTCTTTTTCTAATCTTCTTTCTTCCCGTTCAATATATTTGTCACATTCAGCAGTGACATAAGCAATCATAATTTGCCCGTCCATTCCTAACTCTTTCGCAGTCTGTACAGCAGCAGATCGAAATTTGGCCAGGTCCGCCATTTTCTAAAAGGTAAATGTAGGTAATGTCTAACTAAACAATACACTCTGATATTACTTATCCAAAGACACCACAGGCACTGAGAGCTCAACGTTATTTATTTCCACCCAAGGATACCTTTTAATTCTTATTATTCCCAATATCTATAACAGGAGAAAGTTCAATATCCCTGGAGCGAGACCCCAATATATGTGGTAAAGTGGGATGTTATAAATATTTATAGGGGACTTAGTGTACTGACTGAGATCAGCTGTGAAGGTATCTGTATCTAATAGGTGTAGTGTTTTACAGATAACCTTACTTGCTACCACATTATACCTCAGTCAGAATTATTCTGGAATATTGTGATGACTACGTTAAATGTCTAGGGTATGTATATGATGAAGTGTAAGTCACAACAACAACAGACAGATAAACAATTTAATTTATTCCACCACACTTGACAACACTGTGACACTCACACACATTTAACACTCTATAAGACTATCTTAAATGAGTCACTGGTAAAGTTTCAAATATAAATATGTATTAATTACTTTCACTAATATATATGTCCTGATTCAACTACAAAGTGAACCAGGAATCACAATCAATTGTAATTACAATTTATATGTACAGAATTTATCAATATGAACCTTGTAGTGACATATTTTATTAATATTATCCTATGTGTGTCAGTTGTGTAGTAGTAATATGAGGTAATACTGGTTTTGTTTTTTCAAGCTATGTTGTTATTTGTCATCATGACTTCAAGTGTTTGTTTATCTTGGAAATAGTATGGGGAAAAGTTCACAGTTCCTATCAATTTAAACACTGTATTTTCCCTCTGTTTTATTATAAAGTCAGATTTTGAGGGGGGGGGGGGATAATGTTGAGCTCCTCTGGCCACAGACGCTTATCTTTCGTGATGGCGGCAGGAAAAGACTCCTCTGCTCGATAGCCTCCCTGTGTTCTGGAGACACCTCACTGGTCACTATCTGGACCCAGGAGTATGCTGTCAGCCTCTAGGTTCAGCAAAGCTCAGACCAGGTGCTGCTCAATAACTTTAGGACCACGGTCCCTGAAACAAGAAGGTTGTACCTCCTATTTCAGAACTAATTTATAATAAATTTCCAGACTGAACACAATACATAACAAACACTGAGTTCAGAGCGGTAGGCCAACTGCTATCTTCATCTGAAACAATTTTCACCAGTATACTCCTCCCTAATGGTTACTACGCCTCTGCAATTCCAGCATTATTTCTTTCTAGTCAATAAGATAGGTGTCAGTGTACTGTTTGGCAATTCCATGTAGTTTTACTTTCCTCCGACACCTTCTGTTCAGGTTGGAGCACTATATAGGCTTTGCCTCATGTTCGCTACTGAACCACACATATATACAGACATAAATTATCAATTTACATTCAATTTTCATTAAAAAGATATCAAATATTTCAAGCTTACCACAATTCATGGAAATAATACAGAATTACGTTGACTGGCAATGAATAGGCACAAAATCCGATCTGCCGATGTCCCAGGCTTTTATTTAGAAAAATATGCACTGGCGCTCAACGCACTGGTTCTTTAGTAAGTTTATTTGAAAATGTGGTGCTGAACTGACGCTCTAATTGCCTATATTGGCGGGTCTAACCAATCGAGCCATGTTTACACAAGCGTTTAAAAAAAAGTACTCCTACTCACGTTTCCCTAACAACAAAGAATCAATATTTATAGCCCGACTAATCGTGTTTAGCCTTACATTTACTTTCCGCCAATCAAATAGGAGGTAACATGGGGACCTATTTCCCGTACAATGGTGGTGTGAAAATCTGCCACTGAGCGATTCTGATTTTGGTGTTGTCTGACATCCCTCACTATTTCTTTTGGCTATAATTTGTTAATTCCTAGACTATTTGCGTAACGTTTAACATATTCTTTGTCAGCAAGTCCTAAGGAACCCAAATATATAAATTTAATGGGGCTAAGGGGCTGCGTTCAAAATATGTATTTTCTTCTACCTCCCGTTCACTTCGATCGATGTGGTGTCTGGGTACTGTAATGTTTTCAAACGTAAACCAGTATAATGTCATGTTTCCTAATAAGCGTTTGTAAGTTTTTTAAAACCTAACTCTCGTATGGGTAGTGTTTTTTATCACTGTCGATTTGAAAAAAAGCTAGTGCTTGTGGCCTTACACGCGTGTTAGGGGTGGCATTAATTGTGTATCGCGAGACTGTGGTAGTATTGCCTGCGTTCCGGCTTTCAGCCCCTCCCTTTCTTTCTATCCTTAGTCCATCTGTCTTTCGTTTATGGTAACTTAGTGTATAAAATGACATGAATGGAATATTAAATATAGGTCAGCTTGCGTATCTCAAGGTTTTTCTTAGAAAGGCAGTACACGTTTTATCGTAGAAAGCGGGTATTGAAGCAGTAGGCTTTTACTATCAACGTGAAACGTTACAATTTGCAGACGAAGGAGAAAACAAGGGGGATTTCGAGTACAGTCATTGTGACAGCACTGTTCTTTACCATTCTTCTTTCCTTTTATTGAAGTTATTTGTTAGGCTTTACATTTACTTTTTAATTTATATATGTGGATTAGAATTTCACACGACAGTGGTACTTGATGGGAACTGGAGCAGTGCTGCTCCTCTTTTGGATAGTTTATCGGCTTTTTCATTTCCTGGGACTCCGACATGCCCAGGGATCCCCTGGAGTGTAACTTCGACGCCATAGGAAGTGAACAGTTAGTCAATTAATTTACAGATGTTATTAATATCAGGAGACATTTTGCTTTCCAGGGCTTGAAGTGCTGATTTTGAGTCTCAGAATATAACGATATCCTCGGGTGGAGCGATTCAACTTTCAAAGTCTCAGATTATCCGGCACAATGCTTTTCCTAGTGCTGTTATTTCTGCATCATAGCAGGAAAAAATTTCTCAGCAAGGGCCAACGATGCAAGGGTGGTCTTCTGGGTGCAGGTTGGGGTATTTTATCACTGTGCCATATCCAGCATTGGTGGTAGCTTTAAATGCAGATCCATCTGTGTGGACATGGATGATGTCTTGTGGATATGAGTCTATAGTTTCTAAAGCGATGGTTTTTCAGTAGTGGTACTAGAGTGTTCTTGTCTGCTGAGGAGTCAGAGAATTCAGTTCTTACTGTGGGAGTAGTTGCCTGCCAACAAGGTGGTGCATTATTGATAGTTACCACTGGCTTTCTAACTGCTGGTAGGTGGTGTTTGATGCTAGCTTCTTTTGCATTTTTAAGAAAAGATGTCTTTTGTATTCTGTGTTTTTGGTGCCACTGCTCCATCATTTTCCTATTCTCCTCCTTTGTGTCCATTCTCAGATACCTTTCGTATGTTTCCACAGCTGAACGTTCTCTTCTTAGGTTTAAAGGGTCAATATTGGTGTTGATTTCGCATGCATCTGTCGGCGTTGTCTTCATGGCACCACTTATAAGCCGTAGAGCGTGATTTTGAACTTTGTCTAGCTTTTGTAGGAGGCTTTTACTTGCAATAGTTTGGAGGAGGAGCGAGTAGTCAATTACTGGGCGAACATATTGTCACAAAATTAACCGTGATACAACGTTAAAATATCTCCAATGATACAACGTAGGGATAAAAACTAATGCGTAAGCTACTAGAATACATGATCGCCCACGCCGCGGGTCATCACCCGCCATGGAATTTAAATTGTTAGACGTGGAGGCAAAACGTTTACCCTTGGAGCGGGATGAGAACGGAGATCAGAGGGAAAAATATGACTGAACGCGTGCTTGAAACTAGCGAGGCTAAAAGGACGCAAATTGGTGGGCCAAGGAAAAATTCACGTCCCCAAGTTGACACAAGGTAAAGAAATCGACAAAAGGGACCTTAGCTATTATACGCCACAGTCATTTCTTGGACGCTTTTGCGATAACTTAGTCCGTTTATTTGAATGCAGTGATGAACGCATTATAGAAGATTCTAGAAATATTTGAAAAGTAACTTTTTCTTAATAATAATGTTAGGAATATAAAACCTAGCTGGCCGGATGGCCCATCTTGAGCAGTGAAATAATATGCTTTCATTTATACAGACGGACAGATAATAAGAAAGATATTGACAAAAGAATGTGTTGTTCATATCAGCGAGCGTCTGCATTGAAACAAAAATGTCCCTAATTTTCACAAACTGTAGCCTTGAGACTCAAGGTGCTAAAATCTAGTTGGTATGAAAGAGAGGGGATGGGCTGGAGAATTGTGGCTAAAAATAACTTTAAAGGCAAAATTGTGTAGGGGAAGGTGGAGTTGGTTCACTTGTTTTTTGTGAAACGCAAGTAGAGACGGACGGACCAACAGACAATAAGGCATACTTGACTGAGGTATGACTGAAATGACTTTTTGGTAGTAGGTTTGAATTTGAAAGGAAAAAAGGCGGTGATTGGCCATAGATGAATATATTATCGGCGCTCAGACGCGCATTTTTGCCATTCGTTATAAGTTGTCCTAGTAGACACAGTAAATAATATAGTGGTGTATTCCCAGAAGCAAATTGATATCTTTAGAGGGACGCCATACTAAAGCCAGCAGCTCAGCTGAGTTTTGCTAGCAATTAACTGTGTTCTATATTCATAATTCTGGTAAGACTGAAAGTATTTCTTTGTATATTTTAATATGTGTTTAATGTTTCGAGTGATTTGATACTGCCATATCAAAATCTATCCCTTACAACAAGTAAGGATTCGCTCTAGACCCCCCGCCCCAGTTCAGGGTCTAGAGACAAATAAAATACATAAACTCCAGTAAGGATTATGAAGGACAGATCAAGTGTTGAGATCAGTGAAACATATCACCTATCCTATTCTATGGCAGAAAGCTAATGAACATATTTCAGAATATGTAGTCTGGGAGAACTTATCCTATGTGAAACCAACTTGGTAAGATGTGTTGTATGGTCAAAAAGATCTGACCCGTCTATGTGGTGTTGTTGTTGTGTGTAGTGTTGTGTCCAGAAATGGGTTAGAGGATGGAATTCTGACACATGACCAATACTTTATTGCAGAGCTATGAGTTTTTATTTGGCACCAAGGTGGTGTCAAATGATGAGTTACTAATACAAGAGTGGACCCGTGCAGTTTATATTTTGGCAGAGCAGCCTGATATTGCCCCCAAGCACGGAGAGGTGGGGCCACCAGATCTCAGCACCAGAGCTGCACATTCAAGCTACGTGAGCGTCTGGTCTGCTGAGAATTCACCAACTCAACTTATTTTCTAACACACCCATAAAATTTCCATCAAATAACTGGACAATGTGTAGTCGCCATAGACAGGGAGTGATGAGGCCACCCCAACAGCACATCCATTAAGTGTTCTCCCAATTAGATTACAACTATAAACAGTAGTAATATTAACTAGTCTAGTAACATACATATGTACACACCTTGCATTTATTATGTCATATTCATGCATTTCTTTCATAATTGCAAAACCTTTTATATGTTCTGGCCAAAATAAAACCTTGGTTCAGAACAAATAAATTTAAAGAAAATTACTATCCAAATTTTACACATCTCGAGTTAGTTCAGTGTGTTTTAACACTTTATTACTACTATTAGACTTGTTAAATATCTGTGTGTGTGCATGTAGACCACCACAACACATTACATATCAATACCCTAGAATTTTAACGTAGCCACATTCATTAGAAAAAAAAAGATAGGTGTGAGGTCTTAGTGGTAGCAAGAAGGGCCTTCTGACAATTCACAGCTACACTTATCTCAGGAGCCTTCACAGCTGACCTCATGCATAACAATAAGTAATATCACCATCATACAATACCATCAAAACCACTACATATATTGGGGACTCTGGTCCGGGATAATTAGCCTATCAATAATATTAGGATCTCCTGGGGGGAGAAATAAATTAGGGGAACACATTTTAAAAATTAAAAGTGTCCCTGAAAATAAAAGTTGGTGAATCTTCACAGCCAGTGGTAGTTAATTGATTAATTAATTAATTAGAATTATTTTAGACTAGAGTAATTAGAATTACTTTAGTAGTTGGAAATTTTATTTTGCACATTGCTAGATTTGTTTAAAAAGTATGGCGGAGCTGGCCAAATTCAGATCAGCTGCTGTGCTGACGGCAAAGGATATGGGAATGGATGGTCAGGTTTTAATTCAATATGTAACGGCTGAATGTGACAAGTATATTGAACGGGAAGAAAGAAGATTAGAAAAAGAGGCTGAAAGAAAATTAGAATCTGAAAGGTTGGCTGAAGAGAAGAGGTTACAAATTGAGGCTGAGACTAAGAGGTTACAAATTGAGGCTGACAAAGAGGCTAAAGCATTGGAGGCAGAAGAAAAACGACAGCAAAGGGAGGCAGAAGATAGAAGGTTGCAGAGGGAGCACGAATTACGACTAAGGGAGCTGGAGCTACAAGGCCAGGCTCCTGAAAATGGTGCCAGCCCTTTTGCCTCAGATGCTACGCCCAGTCTGGGAGCCTCAACATCAGCTATGGGGTTTCATTTAGACCATTTTGTTGAAAAAGACGATGACATAGAGGGGTACCTAGGACGTTTTGAGTTATTAGCTACTACATATGGGTTAGAGAGAGAGAGAGGTGGAGTTTAAAGTTATCACAGGGACTGAGAGGTACTTCTTACGAAGTCTTCGCAAAAATGAACAGAGAAGACCAGGAGAATTATGACATGTTAAAGCAGGCTTTGTTATTGAGGTACGAAAAAAATGGTGAATTTTATCGTAAGAAATTTAGAAATGCCAAACTGTTGTCTGGGGAGACATACCACCAATTCTCTGCCAGACTGGAAACCTATTTGGAGAAATGGACTGCTCTGGGGAAGACCCAAGATCTTAAAGAAATGATCATGATTGAGCAATTGAGAGAGTCCATGGCTCCAGACATGAGAAAATTTCTCATGGAACAAGGTGCAGAGAAGTTGGGAGAGGTTTTAAATGTCGCTGAAAGGTATCAGGCAGCCCAGGCAGAGGTAAGTGGTGCTAAAAAGAAGCACATAGACAATTTTAAAGCTCCACAGCAATTTAATAAATTTGATAATAGAGAGCAGGGAAATAAAGGTAGGACAAACTTTGAACGGCCAAGAAATGACTACCGAGACAGAAACTCACAGTTCAATGACCAAAAATCCAATGAAAGAAAACCGTTTAACCAAGGAAAAAGATGGTGTAAATGGTGCAAGAAAGATAACCATAACACCGAATTTTGTAGAAGGAAACCTTCAAACATTGCTGCAATGAAGTCGGGGACTCAAAGATTAAAGGTTAATCCTAAGGGACAGCAGGAACCTTATCACCCCCCAGTTTGTGAGGATGTTATTTGTAATGGGGTCACCATAAGGTGCCTTTATGATACAGGTTTGGATTATGATTCAGTTGTGAAGTCTAGCCTAGTGGACCCAAGTCAGTATACCACAGAAACAGTGGAAATACAAGGGGAAACTAAGGACATACCACTCATGACACTTCCCATCGCAAGGATAACGGTGAAAACTCGCTATGTGGAAGGAGAAATCAGAGCAGCAGTGATAGATGAACCAATCTACCCTCTGATATTGGGGTGTAGATACGTCTTCTTGGGGAATCCCGAGAGACCTGTGATCATGGCGACAGTGCAGACCAGGTCACAGAAGAAGGAGGAAGAAGGTGAACCTATAAATGCTCATCCAGAGGAGATGAGGAAGGCGCAGGCTGAGGATAGGACACTCAAGCCATGTTTTAAAAAATTGCCCAAATGCCACACACCTCCGAGCAAGGGGGAATATTTTATGAAGAACAGATTGCTATATAGGAAGACAGGAACTAGATCCACTGGTCACGGACAGTTGGTTCTTCCCAAGATATATAGGGCAAATTAATAAGGAGCTTACATGTTGGAAAAGATGGGGACCATGAAAAAGTCGGTACCATCTGCCAAAAAGTTGCTCGCAAATACTATTGGCCCGACGTAAATGTCGATATTGAAAACTTTGTAGAAGCATGTGGCATATTTCATGAGGGAACACCCACAAAGGGAAAATATGTGCAGGACCTAGAAACGCCACGGGGCAAAATTAGGCCTGGAAAGAAAAATTATTATACTCAGGTAGACAAAGTGCAATGGGAGCCCCCTTTTCACACCCAGTCTTCACTTGAATGGATTAACATGGCCACTATGCGACGAGTACAAAGAAGAAATTTTACCCAGGATAAGATGACAATCCCTCGGTCAGACTTATATAAACTGGAAGAACAGAAAAGAGAGCGAAGATCTCTCATAAGCAATCTAAAGTGGGGAGATAAACCCAAGAAAAAAATTGGTAGTGGTCGATTTGTGAGTGATGATTCTAGGAAGAAAAGTCCTCACTATAGGGCTTCTAATGGAAGGGACCCGACGGGTTCCATGAAAAATACGTATGATAAATTAAAGGTCCAGATGTAGCCTTATTAAGGACCTGGACAGATGAGAAGGCGGAAGAGACTGTTACCTCATCTTATCAATACGTGAACGAACTGACCACTCGTTTGAAAGCTGGATGGAAACTGGCAAATGATAATTTGAAACAAGCCAGGAAGAAACATGCAGCATATTTTAATAGGAAGGCAAAGGACAGAGAACTAGCTGTGGGAGAGAAGGTGCTGCTTCTACTACCCGGTAGCCAGAATAAATTACAAATTGGATGGCAAGGTCCATATACGGTTCTAGAGAAGGTGTCTAGAACAAACTATAAAATTGACAAAAAGGGGAAGGAGAAAGTTTATCATGTAAACCTGTTAAAGAAGTATCTGGACAGACCACTCCAGGAAAGCACCCCCTTACTGACCTTAGCTATCGCAACTCAAATGCAAAAGGAACCACTCACCTCACATGAATACCCATTACATCCTTGTGAAACAGCAGCACAGGTAAAAGTCAGTAAGCACCTGACTAAAAACCAGAGGGAGAGAGTTGAACAGGTTCTGGAGGAACATACAGATGTATTAACAGATAAACCAGGCCATACAAATTTGCTACAGTATGACATGAAACTGGTAGACTCAAACCCAATCTGTATGAGAGCCTATTCTATTCCGTTCGCGAAGGAGAAGGCATTGAAGGAAGAAATAGATTATTTGTTGAAGGAGGGGATTATTTCACACAGTGAATCATCTTTTAGCTCTAGTGTCGTTTTGTTGAGAAAACCGTCTGGGGAACACAGACTGTGCATAGATTACAGGAAACTGAATGCTGTCACAGAAGGACAAGTGGATCCATTACCAGACACAAAACAGTTATTTGCCAGACTGAACAAGGCAAAATACTTTTCAAAGGTGGATCTTAGTAAAGGCTATTACCAGATCCCAGTGAAACCTGAAGTGAGACCTTATTTGGCTTTTAGCACTTCGGATGGACATTATGAATTCAACATGCTACCATTCGGACTGAAAAATGCTCCGAGTGTATTTTCAAGGATGATGCGCAAATTGTTGGATCCCCTGAATAACCCATGTATCACGAATTTCATGGATGATATTCTCGTCGCCACAGAGACATTTGAAGAACACATTGAAGCTCTAGAAATGTTATTTAATAGGCTTAGGGAGGCGAACTTAACTGCTAGGCCAACAAAATGTTGTATTGGATGCAAAGAGTTGGAATTCTTGGGACACACTGTATATCAGGGTAACATGACCCCTGATCCCAAGAACTTGGAAAAACTGCAGAGAGCACCTAGACCACAAACAAAAAAGGACGTGCGATCATTCGTGTCGTTATGCGGATTTTATCAAAAATATATCAAAGATTTTAACTCTATTTGTGCTCCTCTGACTGATCTGACTCGCAAGGGACTTCCAGATAAAATTATTTGGACTGCGCAAAGTGAATTAGCGTTCCAAGACTTAAAGGAAAAACTCACTAGCAAACCTATTCTCAAACTGCCGGATTTGACACAGGACTTTGTCTTAAGAACCGATGCAAGTAATGTGGGACTCGGAGCGGCTTTGTTGCAAAGATCATCTTCACCTGATGGGGAACTGAAACCAGTCGCTTATGCAAGCCGCAAATTGAATAAGGCGGAACAAGGATACTCCACAAGCGAAAAAGAATGTTTAGCGTTAATCTGGGCAATAAAGAAGTTTCAAATCTATCTGTTTGGTAGGACTTTTGTGGTCGAGACGGATCATCAGCCTCTCGTATTCTTATCTCAGGCTAAGCATGAAAACGCAAGATTGCTGAGGTGGTCTTTATTGCTTCAACCTTATCAGTTTAGTATCCAATATATCCCAGGCAAATTGAATGTCGGTGCAGATTTCCTCAGTCGGCACCCCTGTGATCAAAATTAGAGTAATGGCAGGAGTGAGGAGAGATTTTATCTATGTGTATCACTGGTTTTGGAACTTGCCGTAGGCATGTTTTCAAGTGTAGTGGATTGATGGTATTGTATGATGGTGATATAACTAAGTGTGATGCATGAGGTCAGCTGTGAAGGCTCCTGAGATAAAATGTAACTGTGAATTGTCAGAAGGCCCTTCGTGCTACCACTACGACCTCACACCTATCTTTTTTTTACTAATGAATGTGGCTACGTTAAATGTCTAGGGTAATGATATGTAATGTGTTGTGGTAGTTTACATACACACACACAGATATTTACTAAGTCTAATAATATTAATAAAATGTTATAATACACGGAACTAACTCAGCTGTGTAAAATTTTTGATAGTAATTTTCTTTACATTTATTTGTTCTGTACCAAGGTTTTATTTTGGCCAGAACATATGAAAGGTTTAGCAATTATGAAAGAAATGCATGAATATTACATAATAAATGCAAGGTGTGTACATATATATGTTACTAGACTAGTTAATATTATTACTGTTTATAGTTGTAATCTATTTGGGAGAACATTTAATGGATGTGCTGTTGGGGTGGCCTCATCACTCCCTGTCTATGGCGATTACACATTGTCCAGTTATTTGATGGAAATTTTATGGGTGTGTTAGCAAATAAGTTGAGTTGGTGAATTCTCAGCAGACCAGACGCTCACGTAGCTTGAAGGTGTAGCTCTGGTGCTGAGATCTGGTGGCCCCACCTCTCCGTGCTTGGGGGCAATATCAGAAGTTTGGTGGCCCCACCTCTCCGTGCTTGGGGGCAATATCAGAAGTTTGGTGGCCCCACCTCTCCATGCTTGGGGGCTATAATAGGCTGCTCTGACAAAATGTTACTGCACGGGTCCACTCTGGTAATATTCAACACCTCATTTGACACCACCTTGGTGCCAAATAAAAACTCACAGTTCTGCAATCACAGTATTAGTCATGTGTCAGACTTCCATCCTCTAACCCATTTCTGGACACAACACTACACACAACAACAACACCACATAGACGGGTCAGATCTTTTTGACCATACAACACATCTTACCAAGTTGGTTTCACATAGGATACGTTCTCCCAGACTACAGATTCTGAAATATGTTCATTAGCTTCCTGCCATAGAATAGGATAGGTGATATGTTCCACTGATCTCAACACTTTATCTGTCCTTCATAATCCTTACTGGAGTTTATGTATTTTATTTGTCTCTAGACCCTGAACTGGGGCGGGGGGTCTAGAGCGAATCCTTACTTGTTGTAAGGGACAGATTATGCTATTGCAGTATCAAATCACTCGAAACCTTAAACAAATATTAAAATGTACAAAGAAATAATTTCAGTCTTACCAGAATTATGAATATAGAACACAGTTAAATGCTAGCAAAACTCAGCTGAGCTGCTGGCCTTAGGATGGCGTCCCTCTAAATATTTCAATAGCTTCTGGGAATTACACCACTTAATAATTCACTGTGTCTACTAGGACAACTTATAATGAATGGCACAAAATGCGCGTCTGAGCGCCGATAATATATTCATCTATGGCCAATCACTGCCTTTTCTTTTTCAAATTCAAATATCCTACCAAAAAGTCATTTCAGTCATACCTCAGTCAAGTATGCCTTATTGTCTGTTGGTCCGTCCGTCTCTACTTGCGTTTCACACAAAAAAACACACTTGTTTTTTGAACCAACTCTGCCTTCCCCTACACAATTTTGCCTTTAAAGTTATTTTTAGCCACAATTCACCATCCCACCCCGTCTCTTCATTCCAACTAGATTTTAGCACTTGCGTCTTCAAGGCCACAATTTTTTGAAAATTAGTGACATGTTTTATTTCAATGCAGACGCTCGCTGATATGAACAACACAGTCTTTTGTCAATATCTTTCTTATTATCTATCCGTCTGTATAAATGAAAGCATATTATTTCACTGCTCAAGATGGGCCATCCGGCCAGCTAGGTTTTATATTCCTAACATTATTATTAAGAAAAGTTACTTTTCAAATATTTTCTAGAATCTTCTGGAATGCGTTCATCACTGCATTCAAATAAACGGGCTAAGTTATCGCAAAAGCGTCCAAGAAATGACTGTGGCGTATAATATCCAAGGTCCCTTTTGTCGATTTCTTTACTTTATGTCAACTTGGGGAACGTGACTTTTTCCTCCTCTCCCCACCACTTGCGTCCTTTAGCCTTGCCATTTTCAAGCACGCGTTCAGTCAGATTTTTCCTTTTGATCTCCGTTCTCATCCCGTTCCGTTTTGCCTTCAAGTCTAACAATTTAATTTCCATGGCGGGTGATGACCCGCGGCGTGGGCGATCATGTATTCTAGCAGCTTACGCATTAGTTTTTATCCCTACGTTGTATCATTGGAGATATTTTAACGTTGTATCATGGTTAATTTTGTGACACATCTCCCCACTTGAAAACATGCCTACGGCAAGTTCTAAAACCAGTGATACACATAGATAAAATCTCTCCTCACGCCTGCCATTACTCTAATTTTGATCACAGGGGTGCCGACTGAGGAAATCTGCACCGACATTCAATTTGCCTGGGATATATTGGATACTAAACTGATAAGGTTGAAGCAATAAAGACCACCTCAGCAATCTTGCGTTTTCATGCTTAGCCTGAGATAAGAATACGAGAGGCTGATGGTCCGTCTCGACCACAAAAGTCCTACCATACAGATAGATTTGAAACTTCTTTATTGCCCAGATTAACGCTAAACATTCTTTTTCGCTTGTGGAGTATCCTTGTTCCGCCTTATTCAATTTGCGGCTTGCATAAGCGACTGGTTTCAGTTCCCCATCAGGTGAAGATGATCTTTGCAACAAAGCCGCTCCGAGTCCTACATTACTTGCATCGGTTCTTAAGACAAAGTCCTGTGTCAAATCAGGCAGTTTGAGAATAGGCTTGCTAGTGAGTTTTTCCTTTAAGTCTTGGAACGCTAATTCACTTTGCGCAGTCCAATTAATTTTATCTGGAAGTCCCTTGCGAGTCAGATCAGTCAGAGGAGCACAAATAGAGTTAAAATCTTTGATATATTTTTGATAAAATCCGCATAACGACACGAATGATCGCACGTCCTTTTTTGTTTGTGGTCTAGGTGCTCTCTGCAGTTTTTCCAAGTTCTTGGGATCAGGGGTCATGCTACCCTGATATACAGTGTGTCCCAAGAATTCCAACTCTTTGCATCCAATACAACATTTTGTTGGCCTAGCAGTTAAGTTCGCCTCCCTAAGCCTATTAAATAACATTTCTAGAGCTTCAATGTGTTCTTCAAATGTCTCTGTGGCGACGAGAATATCATCCATGAAATTCGTGATACATGGGTTATTCAGGGGATCCAACAATTTGCGCATCATCCTTGAAAATACACTCGGAGCATTTTTCAGTCCGAATGGTAGCATGTTGAATTCATAATGTCCATCCGAAGTGCTAAAAGCCAAATAAGGTCTCACTTCAGGCTTCACTGGGATCTGGTAATAGCCTTTACTAAGATCCACCTTTGAAAAGTATTTTGCCTTGTTAGGTCTGGCAAATAACTGTTTTGTGTCTGGTAATGGATCCACTTGTCCTTCTGTGACAGCATTCAGTTTCCTGTAATCTATGCACAGTCTGTGTTCCCCAGACGGTTTTCTCAACAAAACGACACTAGAGCTAAAAGATGATTCACTGTGTGAAATAATCCCCTCCTTCAACAAATAATCTATTTCTTCCTTCAATGCCTTCTCCTTCGCGAACGGAATAGAATAGGCTCTCATACAGATTGGGTTTGAGTCTACCAGTTTCATGTCATACTGTAGCAAATTTGTATGGCCTGGTTTATCTGTTAATACATCTGTATGTTCCTCCAGAACCTGTTGAACTCTCTCCCTCTGGTTTTTAGTCAGGTGCTTACTGACTTTTACCTGTGCTGCTGTTTCACAAGGATGTAATGGGTATTCATGTGAGGTGAGTGGTTCCTTTTGCATTTGAGTTGCGATAGCTAAGGTCAGTAAGGGGGTGCTTTCCTGGAGTGGTCTGTCCAGATACTTCTTTAACAGGTTTACATGATAAACTTTCTCCTTCCCCTTTTTGTCAATTTTATAGTTTGTTCTAGACACCTTCTCTAGAACCGTATATGGACCTTGCCATCCAATTTGTAATTTATTCTGGCTACCGGGTAGTAGAAGCAGCACCTTCTCTCCCACTGCCAGTTCTCTGTCCTTTGCCTTCCTATTAAAATATGCTGCATGTTTCTTCCTGGCTTGTTTCAAATTATCATTTGCCAGTTTCCATCCAGCTTTCAAACGAGTGGTCAGTTCGTTCACGTATTGATAAGATGAGGTAACAGTCTCTTCCGCCTTCTCATCTGTCCAGGTCCTTAATAGCGCTTCTAATGGACCTTTTATTGGCCTCCCAAATAGCAGAGTTGCGGGAGCCATCCCGGTTGAACTATGTGGTACCTCCCGGTACGCAAACAATGCGGCGGGCAGGAATTGATCCCACAGATCCGGTTTTTCGTGTGCCAGCTTTCTCAGGATAGAAATGAGAGTCCCGTTGAACCTCTCTACCTGGCCGTTCCCTTGTGGATGGTACGGACTACAATGAAAGTGTCTGGCTTGAAATAGCTTAAAAACTTCTTCCGTTAGTTTCCCCTTGAACTGAGAACCATTATCCGTCAAGATTTGATGCGGGAATCCTAATCGGGTAAATATTGTAAGTAGTGCCTCTGCTACATGTTTTGAATCAATTGATGGCAGGGCTACCGCCTCTCCCCACATAGAACAAGTGTCCACCAGAGTAAGGATGTAACTGTTCCTCCTCTTGGTCCGAGTGAGAGGTCCACAATATCCACTGCAACCCTCTCAAAAGGTGTTCCCACTATGGGCATTTCCCCTAGAGTTGCAGGAGCAGTCCAGTGCTTTGGAGCTACCCTTTGACATTCTGGGCAGGATTTGACATATCTTTTTATATCCTCCGTTATCCCTGGCCAGAAGTAATGACAAGCTATACGCTGTCCTGTGGCGCTGATCCCCATGTGACCACTGAAGGGAATCGCATGCCCGAGTTCCATCACTTTATCCCTATATGAAGTGGGAAGAACCAGCTGGTTGTGACCATTTGTTCCAGTTCCGGCCTTCCTGTATAAGAGTTTGTTCTTCATAAAATATTCCCCCTTGCTCGGAGGTGTGTGGCATTTGGGCAATTTTTTAAAACATGGCTTGAGTGTCCTATCCTCAGCCTGCGCCTTCCTCATCTCCTCTGGATGAGCATTTATAGGTTCACCTTCTTCCTCCTTCTTCTGTGACCTGGTCTGCACTGTCGCCATGATCACAGGTCTCTCGGGATTCCCCAAGAAGACGTATCTACACCCCAATATCAGAGGGTAGATTGGTTCATCTATCACTGCTGCTCTGATTTCTCCTTCCACATAGCGAGTTTTCACCGTTATCCTTGCGATGGGAAGTGTCATGAGTGGTATGTCCTTAGTTGCCCCTTGTATTTCCACTGTTTCTGTGGTATACTGACTTGGGTCCACTAGGCTAGACTTCACAACTGAATCATAATCCAAACCTGTATCATAAAGGCACCTTATGGTGACCCCATTACAAATAACATCCTCACAAACTGGGGGGTGATAAGGTTCCTGCTGTCCCTTAGGATTAACCTTTAATCTTTGAGTCCCCGACTTCATTGCAGCAATGTTTGAAGGTTTCCTTCTACAAAATTCGGTGTTATGGTTATCTTTCTTGCACCATTTACACCATCTTTTTCCTTGGTTAAACGGTTTTCTTTCATTGGATTTTTGGTCATTGAACTGTGAGTTTCTGTCTCGGTAGTCATTTCTTGGCCGTTCAAAGTTTGTCCTACCTTTATTTCCCTGCTCTCTATTATCAAATTTATTAAATTGCTGTGGAGCTTTAAAATTGTCTATGTGCTTCTTTTTAGCACCACTTACCTCTGCCTGGGCTGCCTGATACCTCTCAGCGACATTTAAAACCTCCCCCAACTTCTCTGCACCTTGTTCCATGAGAAATTTTCTCATGTCTGGAGCCATGGACTCTCTCAATTGCTCAATCATGATCATTTCTTTAAGATCTTGGGTCTTCCCCAGAGCAGTCCATTTCTCCAAATAGGTTTCTAGTCTGGCAGAGAATTGGTGGTATGTCTCCCCAGACAACAGTTTGGCATTTCTAAATTTCTTACGATAAAATTCACCATTTTTTTCGTACCTCAATAACAAAGCCTGCTTTAACATGTCATAATTCTCCTGGTCTTCTCTGTTCATTTTTGCGAAGACTTCGTAAGAAGTACCTCTCAGTCCCTGTGATAGCTTTAAACTCCACCTCTCTCTCTCTAACCCATATGTAGTAGCTAATAACTCAAAACGTCCTAGGTACCCCTCTATGTCATCGTCTTTTTCAACAAAATGGTCTAAATGAAACCCCATAGCTGAGTTTGAGGCTCCCAGACTGGGCGTAGCATCTGAGGCAAAAGGGCTGGCACCATTTTCAGGAGCCTGGCCTTGTAGCTCCAGCTCCCTTAGTCGTAATTCGTGCTCCCTTTGCAACCTTCTATCTTCTGCCTCCCTTTGCTGTCGTTTTTCTTCTGCCTCCAATGCTTTAGCCTCTTTGTCAGCCTCAATCTGCAGCCTCTTAATTTCTCTATCAGCCTCAATTTGTAACCTCTTCTCTTCAGCTACCTTTCTATCTTCTCTTTCAATATATTTATCACATTCAGCCGTTACATATTGAATTAAAATCTGACCATCCATTCCCATCTCCTTTGCCGTCAGCACAGCAGCTGATCTGAATTTGGCCAGCTCCGCCATACTTTTTAAACAAATCTAGCAATGTGCAAAATAAAATTTCCAACCACTAAAGTACTTCTAATTACTCTAGTCTAAAATAATTCTAATTAATTAATTAACTACCACTGGCTGTGAAGATTCACCAACTTTTATTTTCAGGGACACTTTTAATTTTAAGGGACACTTTTAATTTTTATAATGTGTTCCCCTAATCTAATTCTCCCCCCAGGAGATCCTAATATATTTAATGGGCTAATTATCCCGGACGAGCCCCCAATATATGTAGTGGATTGATGGTATTGTATGATGGTGATATTACTAAGTGTGATGCATGAGGTCAGCTGTGAAGGCTCCTGAGATAAAATGTAGCTGTGAATTGTCAGAAGGCCCTTCTTGCTACCACTACGACCTCACACCTATCTTTTTTTTACTAATGAATGTGGCTACGTTAAATGTCTAGGGTAATGATATGTAATGTGTTGTGGTAGTTTACATACACACACACAGATATTTACTAAGTCTAATAATATTAATAAAATGTTATAATACACTGAACTAACTCAGCTGTGTAAAATTTTGATAGTAATTTTCTTTACATTTATTTGTTCTGAACCAAGGTTTTATTTTGGCCAGAACATATGAAAGGTTTAGCAATTATGAAAGAAATGCATGAATATTACATAATAAATGCAAGGTGTGTACATATATATGTTACTAGACTAGTTAATATTATTACTGTTTATAGTTGTAATCTATTTGGGAGAACATTTAATGGATGTGCTGTTGGGGTGGCCTCATCACTCCCTGTCTATGGTGACTACACATTGTCCAGTTATTTGATGGAAATTTTATGGGTGTGTTAGCAAATAAGTTGAGTTGGTGAATTCTCAGCAGACCAGACGCTCACGTAGCTTGAAGGTGTAGCTCTGGTGCTGAGATCTGGTGGCCCCACCTCTCCGTGCTTGGGGGCAATATCAGAAGTCTGGTGGCCCCACCTCTCCGTGCTTGGGGGCAATATCAGAAGTCTGGTGGCCCACCTCTCCGTGCTTGGGGGCTATAATAGGCTGCTCTGACAAAATGTTACTGCACGGGTCCACTCTGGTAATATTCAACAACTCATTTGACACCACATTGGTGCCAACTGAAACTCACAGTTCTGCAATCAAAGTATTAGTCATGTGTCAGAATTCCATCCTCTAACCATTTCTGGACACAACACTACACAACAACAACACCACATAGACGGGTCAGATCTTTCTGACCAAACAACACATCTTACCAAGTTGGTTTCACATAGGATAAGTTCTCCCAGACTACAGATTCTGAAATATGTTCATTAGCTTCCTGCCATAGAATAGGATAGGTGATATGTTCACTGATCTCAACACTTGATCTGTCCTTCATAATCCTTGCTGGAGTTTATGTATTTTATTTGTCTCTAGACCCTGAACTGGGGCGGGGGGTCTAGAGCGAATCCTTACTTGTTGTAAGGGACAGATTATGCTATTGCAGTATCAAATCACTCGAAACCTTAAACAAATATTAAAATGTACAAAGAAATAATTTCAGTCTTACCAGAATTATGAATATAGAACACAGTTAAATGCTAGCAAAACTCAGCTGAGCTGCTGGCCTTAGGATGGCGTCCCTCTAAATATTTCAATAGCTTCTGGGAATTACACCACTTAATAATTCACTGTGTCTACTAGGACAACTTATAATGAATGGCACAAAATGCGCGTCTGAGCGCCGATAATATATTCATCTATGGCCAATCACTGCCTTTTCTTTTTCAAATTCAAATATCCTACCAAAAAGTCATTTCAGTCATACCTCAGTCAAGTATGCCTTATTGTCTGTTGGTCCGTCCGTCTCTACTTGCGTTTCACAAAAAAACACACTTGTTTTTTGAACCAACTCTGCCTTCCCCTACACAATTTTGCCTTTAAAGTTATTTTTAGCCACAATTCACCATCCCACCCCGTCTCTTCATTCCAACTAGATTTTAGCACTTGCGTCTTCAAGGCCACAATTTTTTGAAAATTAGTGACATGTTTTATTTCAATGCAGACGCTCGCTGATATGAACAACACAGTCTTTTGTCAATATCTTTCTTATTATCTGTCCGTCTGTATAAATGAAAGCATATTATTTCACTGCTCAAGATGGGCCATCCGGCCAGCTAGGTTTTATATTCCTAACATTATTATTAAGAAAAGTTACTTTTCAAATATTTTCTAGAATCTTCTGGAATGCGTTCATCACTGCATTCAAATAAACGGACTAAGTTATCGCAAAAGCGTCCAAGAAATGACTGTGGCGTATAATATCCAAGGTCCCTTTTGTCGATTTCTTTACTTTATGTCAACTTGGGGAACGTGACTTTTTCCTCCTTTCCCCACCACTTGCGTCTTTTAGCCTTGCTAGTTTCAAGCACGCGTTCAGTCAGATTTTTCCTTTTGATCTCCGTTCTCATCCCGTTCCGTTTTGCCTTCAAGTCTAACAATTTAATTTCCATGGCGGGTGATGACCCGCGGCGTGGGCGATCATGTATTCTAGCAGCTTACGCATTAGTTTTTATCCCTACGTTGTATCATTGGAGATATTTTAACGTTGTATCACTGGTTTTAGAACTTGCCGTAGGCATGTTTTCAAGTGGGGAGATGTGTCACAAAATTAACCGTGATACAACGTTAAAATATCTCCAATGATACAACGTAGGGATAAAAACTAATGCGTAAGCTGCTAGAATACATGATCGCCCACGCCGCGGGTCATCACCCGCCATGGAAATTAAATTGTTAGACTTGAAGGCAAAACGTTTACCCTTGGAGCGGGATGAGAACGGAGATCAAAGGAAAAAATATGACTGAACGCGTGCTTGAAACTAGCGTGGCTAAAAAGACGCAAATCCAATGAAAGAAAACCGTTTAACCAAGGAAAAAGATGTTGTAAATGGTGCAAGAAAGATAACCGTAACACCGAATTTTGTAGAAGGAAACCTTCAAACATTGCTGCAATGAAGTCGGGGACTCAAAGATTAAAGGTTAATCCTAAGGGACAGCAGGAACCTTATCACCCCCCAGTTTGTGAGGATGTTATTTGTAATGGGGTCACCATAAGGTGCCTTTATGATACAGGTTTGGATTATGATTCAGTTGTGAAGTCTAGCCTAGTGGACCCAAGTCAGTATACCACAGAAACAGTGGAAATACAAGGGGCAACTAAGGACATACCACTCATGACACTTCCCATCGCAAGGAAAACGGTGAAAACTCGCTATGTGGAAGGAGAAATCAGAGCAGCAGTGATAGATGAACCAATCTACCCTCTGATATTGGGGTGTAGATACGTCTTCTTGGGGAATCCCGAGAGACCTGTGATCATGGCGACAGTGCAGACCAGGTCACAGAAGAAGGAGGAAGAAGGTGAACCTATAAATGCTCATCCAGAGGAGATGAGGAAAGCGCAGGCTGAGGATAGGACACTCAAGCCATGTTTTAAAAAATTGCCCAAATGTCACACACCTCCAAGCAAGGGGGAATATTTTATGAAGAACAGATTGCTATATAGGAAGACAGGAACTAGATCCACTAGTCACGGACAGTTGGTTCTTCCCAAGATATATAGGGCAAATTTAATAAGGAGCTTACATGTTGGAAAAGATGGGGACCATGAAAAAGTCGGTACCATCTGCCAAAAAGTTGCTCGCAAATACTATTGGCCCGACGTAAATGTCGATATTGAAAACTTTGTAGAAGCATGTGGCATATTTCATGAGGGAACACCCACAAAGGGAAAATATGTGCAGGACCTAGAAACGCCACGGGGCAAAATTAGGCCTGGAAAGAAAAATTATTATACTCAGGTAGACAAAGTGCAATGGGAGCCCCTTTTCACACCCAGTCTTCACTTGAATGGATTAACATGGCCACTATGCGACGAGTACAAAGAAGAAATTTTACCCAGGATAAGATGACAATCCCTCGGTCAGACTTATATAAACTGGAAGAACAGAAAAGAGAGCGAAGATCTCTCATAAGCAATCTAAAGTGGGGAGATAAACCCAAGAAAAAAAATTGGTAGTGGTCGATTTGTGAGTGATGATTCTAGGAAGAAAAGTCCTCACTATAGGGCTTCTAATGGAAGGGACCCGACGGGTTCCATGAAAAATACGTATGATAAAGTAAAGGTCCAGATGTAGCCTTATTAAGGACCTGGACAGATGAGAAGGCGGAAGAGACTGTTACCTCATCTTATCAATACGTGAACGAACTGACCACTCGTTTGAAAGCTGGATGGAAACTGGCAAATGATAATTTGAAACAAGCCAGGAAGAAACATGCAGCATATTTTAATAGGAAGGCAAAGGACAGAGAACTAGCTGTGGGAGAGAAGGTGCTGCTTCTACTACCCGGTAGCCAGAATAAATTACAAATTGGATGGCAAGGTCCATATACGGTTCTAGAGAAGGTGTCTAGAACAAACTATAAATTGACAAAAAGGGGAAGGAGAAAGTTTATCATGTAAACCTGTTAAAGAAGTATCTGGACAGACCACTCCAGGAAAGCACCCCCTTACTGACCTTAGCTATCGCAACTCAAATGCAAAATTAACCACTCACCTCACATGAATACCCATTACATCCTTGTGAAACAGCAGCACAGGTAAAAGTCAGTAAGCACCTGACTAAAAACCAGAGGGAGAGAGTTCAACAGGTTCTGGAGGAACATACAGATGTATTAACAGATAAACCAGGCCATACAAATTTGCTACAGTATGACATGAAACTGGTAGACTCAAACCCAATCTGTATGAGAGACTATTCTATTCCGTTCGCGAAGGAGAAGGCATTGAAGGAAGAAATAGATTATTTGTTGAAGGAGGGGATTATTTCACACAGTGAATCATCTTTTAGCTCTAGTGTCGTTTTGTTGAGAAAACCGTCTGGGGAACACAGACTGTGCATAGATTACAGGAAACTGAATGCTGTCACAGAAGGACAAGTGGATCCATTACCAGACACAAAACAGTTATTTGCCAGACTGAACAAGGCAAAATACTTTTCAAAGGTGGATCTTAGTAAAGGATATTACCAGATTCCAGTGAAGCCTGAAGTGAGACCTTATTTGGCTTTTAGCACTTCAGATGGACATTATGAATTCAACATGCTACCATTCGGACTGAAAAATGCTCCGAGTGTATTTTCAAGGATGATGCGCAAATTTTTGGATCCCCTGAATAACCCATGTATCACGAATTTCATGGATGATATTCTCGTCGCCACAGAGACATTTGAAGAACACATTGAAGCTCTAGAAATGTTATTTAATAGGTTTAGGGAGGCGAACTTGACTGCTAGGCCAACAAAATATTGTATTGGATGCAAAGAGTTGGAATTCTTGGGACACACTGTATATCAGGGTAACATGACCCCTGATCCCAAGAACTTGGAAAAACTGCAGAGAGCACCTAGACCACAAACAAAAAAGGACGTGCGATCATTCGTGTCGTTATGCGGATTTTATCAAAAATATATCAAAGATTTTAACTCTATTTGTGCTCCTCTGACTGATCTGACTCGCAAGGGACTTCCAGATAAAATTATTTGGACTGCGCAAAGTGAATTAGCGTTCCAAGACTTAAAGGAAAAACTCACTAGCAAACCTATTCTCAAACTGCCGGATTTGACACAGGACTTTGTCTTAAGAACCGATGCAAGTAATGTAGGACTCGGAGGGGCTTTGTTGCAAAGATCATCTTCACCTGATGGGGAACTGAAACCAGTCGCTTATGGAAGCCGCAAATTGAATAAGGCGGAACAAGGATACTCCACAAGCGAAAAAGAATGTTTAGCGTTAATCTGGGCAATAAAGAAGTTTCAAATCTATCTGTATGGTAGGACTTTTGTGGTCGAGACGGATCATCAGCCTCTCGTATTCTCATCTCAGGCTAAGCATGAAAACGCAAGATTGCTGAGGTGGTCTTTATTGCTTCAACCTTATCAGTTTAGTATCCAATATATCCCAGGCAAATTGAATGTCGGTGCAGATTTCCTCAGTCGGCACCCCTGTGATCAAAATTAGAGTAATGGCACCATTTACACCATCTTTTTCCTTGGTTCAACGGTTTTCTTTCATTGAACTTTTGGTCATTGAACTGTGAGTTTCTGTCGCGATAGTCATTTCTTGGCCGCTCAAAGTTTGTCCTACCTTTATTTCCCCGCTCTCTATTATCAAATTTATTAAATTGCTGTGGAGCTTTAAAATTGTCTATGTGCTTCTTTTTAGCACCACTTACCTCTGCCTGAGCTGCCTGATACCTCTCAGCAACATTTAAAATTTCCCCCAACTTCTCTGCACCTTGTTCCATGAGAAAGTTTCTCATGTCTGGAGCCATGGACTCTCTCAATTGCTCAATCATGATCATTTCTTTAAGATCTTGGGTCTTCCCCAGAGCAGTCCATTTCTCCAAATAGGTTTCTAGTCTGGCAGAGAATTGGTGGTATGTCTCCCCAGACAACAGTTTGGCATTTCTAAATTTCCTACGATAAAATTCACCATTTTTTTCGTACCTCAATAACAAAGCCTGCTTTAACATGTCATAATTCTCCTGGTCTTCTCTGTTCATTTTTGCGAAGACTTCGTAAGAAGTACCTCTCAGTCCCTGTGATAGCTTTAAACTCCACCTCTCTCTCTCTACCCCATATGTAGTAGCTAATAACTCAAAACGTCCTAGGTACCCCTCTATGTCATCGTCTTTTTCAACAAAATGGTCTAAATGAAACCCCATAGCTGAGTTTGAGGCTCCCAGACTGGGCGTAGCATCTGAGGCAAAAGGGCTGGCACCTCTTTCAGGAGCCTGGCCTTGTAGCTCCAGCTCCCTGAGTCGTAATTCGTGCTCCCTTTGCAACCTTCTATCTTCTGCCTCCCTTTGCTGTCGTTTTTCTTCTGCCTCCAATGCTTTAGCCTCTTTGTCAGCCTCAATCTGCAGCCTCTTAATTTCTCTATCAGCCTCAATTTGTAACCTCTTCTCTTCAGCTACCTTTCTATCTACCCTTTCAATATATTTATCACATTCAGCCGTTACATATTGAATTAAAATCTGACCATCCATTCCAATCTCCTTTGCCGTCAGCTCAGCAGCTGATCTGAATTTGGCCAGCTCCACCATACTCTGTAAACAAATCTAGCAATGTGCAAAATAAAATTTCCAACCACTAAAGTACTTCTAATTACTCTAGTCTAAAATAATTCTAATTAATTAATTAACTACCACTGGCTGTGAAGATTCACCAACTTTTATTTTCAGGGACACTTTTAATTTTAAGGGACACTTTTAATTTTTATAATGTGTTCCCCTAATCTAATTCTCCCCCCAGGAGATCCTAATATATTTAATAGGCTAATTATCCCGGACGAGCCCCCAATATATGTAGTGGATTGATGGTATTGTATGATGGTGATATTACTAAGTGTGATGCATGAGGTCAGCTGTGAAGGCTCCTGAGATAAAATGTAACTGTGAATTGTCAGAAGGCCCTTCGTGCTACCACTACGACCTCACACCTATCTTTTTTTACTAATGAATGTGGCTACGTTAAATGTCTAGGGTAAGGATATGTAATGTGTTGTGGTAGTTTACATACACACACACAGATATTTACTAAGTCTAATAATATTAATAAAATGTTATAATACACTGAACTAACTCAGCTGTGTAAAATTTTTGATAGTAATTTTCTTTACATTTATTTGTTCTGTACCAAGGTTTTATTTTGGCCAGAACATATGAAAGGTTTAGCAATTATGAAAGAAATGCATGAATATTACATAATAAATGCAAGGTGTGTACATATATATGTTACTAGACTAGTTAATATTATTACTGTTTATAGTTGTAATCTATTTGGGAGAACATTTAATGGATGTGCTGTTGGGGTGGCCTCATCACTCCCTGTCTATGGCGATTACACATTGTCCAGTTATTTGATGGAAATTTTATGGGTGTGTTAGCAAATAAGTTGAGTTGGTGAATTCTCAGCAGACCAGACGCTCACGTAGCTTGAAGGTGTAGCTCTGGTGCTGAGATCTGGTGGCCCCACCTCTCCGTGCTTGGGGGCAATATCAGAAGTTTGGTGGCCCCACCTCTCCGTGCTTGGGGGCAATATCAGAAGTTTGGTGGCCCCACCTCTCCGTGCTTGGGGGCTATAATAGGCTGCTCTGACAAAATGTTACTGCACGGGTCCACTCTGGTAATATTCAACAACTCATTTGACACCACAGTGGTGCCAACTGAAACTCACAGTTCTGCAATCAAAGTATTAGTCATGTGTCAGACTTCCATCCTCTAACCATTTCTGGACACAACACTACACAACAACAACACCACATAGACGGGTCAGATCTTTCTGACCAAACAACACATCTTACCAAGTTGGTTTCACATAGGATAAGTTCTCCCAGACTACAGATTCTGAAATATGTTCATTAGCTTCCTGCCATAGAATAGGATAGGTGATATGTTCCACTGATCTCAACACTTGATCTGTCCTTCATAATCCTTACTGGAGTTTATGTATTTTATTTGTCTCTAGACCCTGAACTGGGGCGGGGGGTCTAGAGCGAATCCTTACTTGTTGTAAGGGACAGATTATGCTATTGCAGTATCAAATCACTCGAAACCTTAAACAAATATTAAAATGTACAAAGTTGGTTCACTTGTTTTTTGTGAAACGCAAGTAGAGACGGACGGACCAACAGACAATAAGGCATACTTGACTGAGGTATGACTGAAATGACTTTTTGGTAGTAGGTTTGAATTTGAAAGGAAAAAAGGCGGTGATTGGCCATAGATGAATATATTATCGGCGCTCAGACGCGCATTTTTGATATTCGTTATAAGTTGTCCTAGTAGACACAGTAAATAATATAGTGGTGTATTCCCAGAAGCAAATTGATATCTTTAGAGGGACGCCATACTAAAGCCAGCAGCTCAGCTGAGTTTTGCTAGCAATTAACTGTGTTCTATATTCATAATTCTGGTAAGACTGAAAGTATTTCTTTGTATATTTTAATATGTGTTTAATGTTTCGAGTGATTTGATACTGCCATATCAAAATCTATCCCTTACAACAAGTAAGGATTCGCTCTAGACCCCCCTCCCCAGTTCAGGGTCTAGAGACAAATAAAATACATAAACTTCAGTACGGATTATGAACGACAGATCAAGTGTTGAGATCAGTGAAACATATCACCTATCCTATTCTATGGCAGAAAGCTAATGAACATATTTCAGAATATGTAGTCTGGGAGAACTTATCCTATGTGAAACCAACTTGGTAAGATGTGTTGTATGGTCAAAAAGATCTGACCCGTCTATGTGGTGTTGTTGTTGTGTGTAGTGTTGTGTCCAGAAATGGGTTAGAGGATGGAATTCTGACACATGACCAATACTTTATTGCAGAGCTGTGAGTTTTTATTTGGCACCAAGGTGGTGTCAAATGATGAGTTACTAATACAAGAGTGGACCCGTGCAGTTTATATTTTGGCAGAGCAGCCTGATATTGCCCCCAAGCACGGAGAGGTGGGGCCACCAGATCTCAGCACCAGAGCTGCACATTCAAGCTACGTGAGCGTCTGGTCTGCTGAGAATTCACCAACTCAACTTATTTTCTAACACACCCATAAAATTTCCATCAAATAACTGGACAATGTGTAGTCGCCATAGACAGGGAGTGATGAGGCCACCCCAACAGCACATCCATTAAGTGTTCTCCCAATTAGATTACAACTATAAACAGTAGTAATATTTACTAGTCTAGTAACATACATATGTACACACCTTGCATTTATTATGTCATATTCATGCATTTCTTTCATAATTGCAAAACCTTTCATATGTTCTGGCCAAAATAAAACCTTGGTTCAGAACAAATAAATTTAAAGAAAATTACTATCCAAATTTTACACATCTCGAGTTAGTTCAGTGTGTTTTAACATTTTATTACTATTATTAGACTTGTTAAATATCTGTGTGTGTGCATGTAGACCACCACAACACATTACATATCAATACCCTAGAATTTTAACGTAGCCACATTCATTAGAAAAAAAAAAGATAGGTGTGAGGTCGTAGTGGTAGCAAGAAGGGCCTTCTGACAATTCACAGCTACACTTATCTCAGGAGCCTTCACAGCTGACCTCATGCATAACAATAAGTAATATCACCATCATACAATACCATCAAAACCACTACACATATCCAGTATAGAGTTGGCGTAATGAGTGCTGGTCTGCTCCCCACCCACAGGAGGAAAGGTGCTTGATGAGCTTAAGTCTTGTGGATGCTTTCTCAATCAGTTTGTCTATGTGGGGTCTCATGGTAAGTCTGCGGTCGAGTTAGACTCCAAGATATCTCGGGCATTCTTCGTATGCTAGTTTCTCTCCATTCATCCAGACCTCAATGTTGTTCTCATTAACTCTCTTATTTAGACTGAACGGGCCATACACAGTTTTTTTCTACATTGATTTCAAGTTTCCAGAACAGGCAGAATGCAGAGATGGTTGTCAGGTTTTTGTTCATATTTTAGTGATGGTTTGGAGGTATTTTCCTTTTGTCCAGATGACTAGGTCATCAGCAAATAGCGCTTTTTGGCAGGTGATGACATCTGGAAGGTCATTTATAAATGACTGAAGAA
This sequence comes from Oreohelix idahoensis, assembly GCA_024509875.1. NCBI lineage: Eukaryota > Metazoa > Mollusca > Gastropoda > Stylommatophora > Oreohelicidae > Oreohelix > Oreohelix idahoensis. The sequence goes on along the minus strand of JAMPIV010008196.1, from coordinate 111,842 downwards.
TGATGAACTAGCTGACCCAGATGTACCTTGTATATGCTATCCTTCTGGCAGGACGTGACGATCCTGGGATACTGTTACACTTGGCTGCCTCCCTTCGGGGATACTACAAATGCATCCATAGCCCCCCCCCCCCCCCTGTTACGGTGTATGATATTAACGCCGTCTGCTAAAGGTTATCGGACGTGCAAATGTAAAGGTTAAGACATTTAATATATTGCGATAGATGTTTCAATTATTGAACGCTCCATACACGATCGATTATGACGTGTCTAGCGTTGTTTGGGTCACAGTCGGTAACTAGGAGACGCTAACCCTTTGTTACTTGACCGCCAAGCTGAATAGCTGCGTTTTGTTAACCTTCCAATTCAATGGCATGATATAGCCATTTATATGTGCATTATGATGGACCAGGGTCAGTCCTAGAACTCTACATGAGAGGAAACTTATGGAGGTTAGTGATTAACTAAATCCTTGGAAGGAGAAAGATAATCGTCTACTTTATACGAAGTAATTAGACTCACAGTCTCACTGTCGGCAGGTAGCCATTCTATCTGCGCGTGCATATAGCTGTGATGTTCTGACGACAATTACTGCATTGTATCCTTAAACGGACATTGACACGTAAAACAGCAGTCTACGCTATTGATTGATTGATGCATGTACTTCATGTGTGAATTGAACTGTTTATGTATGTGTGTAATCCATATTAAATTGTGAAGGACTCGAACCGGAGGCATTATTAGTTGAATCACGTTACACCATTCAACTTTATGAATTATGTATTTTATATCAAGTTACTGAGTTAACAAGATGAACAGTTGTTTACATCTTGATGCCAAGTTCAGGCATTACGACAAACCAAAGGTGAGGTTCACCCCATTCGCGTACGAATATTAGCACGATCAGAATTCAAGCAACACAACCAGTAACCACACACGAAAGTCCTTCAACAAAAGTGGCGGCCGAATGCGGGGAACGACAGAAAAAAGAAACAAACTTCTGTTCCTTACGCACATGTTAACCACAAATATTTACGATCAATTTTCGATCACATGATCCAGTCGAAGATGACGCAGTACTCATTATAATGCCTAACAACGTGACGTCACCGAAAGTCGTGTAGGTGAACTGTCGGAGAAACCAAAGCCGTTTCTAAGTCTAACCAGGGGAAACATGAGCCATTGAAGCAAACACACGATATGGACTACAGGAGCAGACAGTCAGGGGCATTAGCCTAGCTGTTGACGACCTCTAGCACTGATCTAAGCAACGGAAAAGATAAGTCTAGTTGTTTTAATACTGTCGTCATTGCAAACAGTAATACTGAGTCCATGCCTTTTGCCTGCATAGGCATGTCTTTTCTGAATGTGTTGTTAATTAGTGGGAGGTAGGGAGGATGAACCGAAATTAGATTCTGTGGCTCTCACGATGCCTGAATTGATTTCGGTCGTTTCTTAGGGCAGTTAAACGATTGCACTTTTGGAAGCCCCATTGAGGTTTGCCATTGGACTGTCTGTCCAAATCTGCTGTCGTTTGACGATTTGTGTTAGCTGTACCGTTCCGTAGATAACTGGTGTATTTTATTTGTACTAAGTTCACATTTTTATTCAGTTTTGTATCATGTTCGTTAACTATTTCGTCCAGTCTCCTCTTACTATCAATTTATTTTATGATTGTTAAATGTTCGTCCGTTATGAGTCCTGTGATGTCATCATTTTTTGCAGTCATTTTTTTTGTGTACTTTGCATATTAAGTTGACCTCGGGTCAGACCTTGACCCTTCATTTGGCTTGTGACACTTCCGCTTGTTTTATTTAGTTCATAAATTCATTTTTAATTGTGAAAATGTCTTGTTTGCGTCTTGACATTGTTTGTACCCTTTAGTTGCATCATTGTTTTGTTTGTCCTCATGATATATATTAAATACTACATTAATAATATAACATTATATTCAATAATACACTTGTAATTTAATTTAATTAATTTTTTCTGACATTTAAGGTTAATATGGGACATTGCATAATTATGCAGTGATAGTCCAAGAAATTAGCACTACAATTTATAAGAGATGCCTAGGGCATAATAATATAATATATATATTGACCAAATAAAATAATCTTATAGTCTACCTTTGAGGTAATAGACCCATTGTATATTATTTAATATACTTTTCTGGTACTAAGAGAGTGACTTAGTACATTGAACAATATAATTACTAGGAATCATACCCAACATTATTGGATATTAAGATTAATTGTGTGATGTAATTACATTATAGTTAACAGATATCATAACTATTTATGATATAGTTAGTACTTAGATACAATATTGTTACAAAATATTGTCTATTAGTTGAACTTAGACATAAGAGTTCAGTACTATTGTGATTATTTATATTGAATATTCCTAAGTTGAGTAAGTATAATAATTACTCTGAAGCTACTATTGACTATTTTAATCAGTAATTATCAATAATTACTTACCAGATAAAAGTCAAAATGCTTACTATAGACCATTTCGTTAAAATTGGTAAGGAATATGGTTATAAATCTCAAGAACTTCGTCAGTTTGCTGAGGCAGAACTGGAAAAACATAAAGCAGAAATAGAGGAACAAAAGGCTGCATTAAAGAAAGAGGAGGAGGAACGTGAGATGAAGCAAATTGCCAAGGAAAATAGATTAAGAGAAATTGCTCAACAGGAAGAAGAGAATAAATTGAAACGAGAGGAAATTATTTTACAACAAGAAATGGAATTGGCGCGTATTAAATTGGAGACAGCAAGATTACAAGCACAAAGTGCTGATGCAAACCAGAATAATAACGCACAAAATGGATCGTCATCCAGCCAAACTAAACATTTCTACAACTTTAAATTACCCACTTTCAACTTAAACGTGGACGACCTTTCATCGTTCCTGTCACGTTTTGAACAGACTTGCAAAACAAATCATTTGCCTGAAGAGTCATGGGTACTCAAGTTAAATGAATTCTTGGTTGGAGAACCATTGACGGCTTCTCAAAATGCTGACCCATCAATAGCAAATAACTACGGTGCTATTAAGTCCTTGCTTTTACGAAGGTTTCACCTGGACGAGGAACACTGTAGGTTGAAATTTAAGGGAATTTTACCTGAATCTCCAAAAGATTTTGCAGGATTCATTGCGAACATACGCAATACATTTAATAGATGGGTTGAACTGGCAGAAGTCAACAAATCGTACGACAAATTAGTTGATTTACTACTACGGGATAAGGTATTATCTTCGGTTAGCCAGCCATTTTTTGCATATTTGCAGGAGCGTAAACCAGGTACTATCGACGAGTTAGAAAAAATTTCTTTAAACTACTGTTCGGCACATCCGAATGCAACCATTTCTAACTCCTCATTAAGAGAACCTCTACCTGTGGCGTCTAATATGGCCTACAATCATAATAACAAACAAAGACATCACAGTGTAGACAGAAGTAGGTTCCAAAGAAATCACAATGTTAACTTTCAGAAGGGACATAATAATGATTTCAACAATAAAAATGAGTTCAACAGAGGTAGATCACGAGATAGAAATTATTCACCTCAAACAAACTACCACAATGGTCAACATAACACTAATTATAATCGATCACATACTCCCAATAATAACAATAACTGGAATGGTAATAATCATGGCTCGAAACATCGAGATAATAGTTACTATAGAGGACGACGAGATAATTCTAACAATTATACTCGGAATCGATCTCATTCTCGGGGATCATCTCATTACAACCATAATACAGGGGCGGCAGTTACAAATAATACTACCCCTATAGCTCAGGTCCCACTTGACAATAATACAACACAGTCTTCTGCTGCATGTTTTGCTATTAATTATAATGTGGCAAATAGTTGCCAACAATGCAATCTTATTTTTCAGAAGGCGAAAGAAACAGTGCTTAACTGCGGACATATTACACCAGAGGTAGGTCTTGCAGTCAACGATGGAACAGGCTTACTAATTTTTAACAGGGGATTAGTTAATGGATCCGTCGTCTCAGTGCTGAGGGATTCAGGATCCACAACGACTGGTGTACGTCAGTGATGCGTGATGCCATATGATGATGGATGGCATCCGCATGTCTGGTTTTGTGTAGTGTGTAGATGTGTTCAGTCAAAACAATGTTCATGCAACAATAACAGGGCAATCCACATAGGACGTCAGTAAACTCACGACGTATAAAGTCAATGAGTCTTGAAACAGCCGTTGACGTTTTTCTTCATTATTTATTGTGGACGCCACAGTGACAAAATGGTTACGCAAATGTGTAGGCACATCAAACAGTCATTATCACAGCAACATTCAATACAGCAATAAACGGTAGACAGCATTACAATGATGAGTCAGATGCATGTTATATTTCATAGTGCTGTAAATGTAGTCAGGTGGAAAACTCCATCCTTTTCTATAACAGCCAGGAGATAACCAGATGTATGAGATCAGTTCACTCTCCTCAGTTTGACTTCAGCAAGACAGACACGTCTGCCGAAGTATAAATAATGTCCTCAAAAATATCCTCTAGATAATAAAGGTTTTCCAAACCTAGTTCATTTAACAAAGTAGCAAGTAATGGTCCTTGGTACCTGCATCAACCGATGCAGTACAATGCAGCGACATGTGAGCTGGGAAAACATCTCGTGACGACGACTTTCGAAGACAGGCTATGAATCGAAATCGCTCACGACCCAAAATCGATAGAGTTAATGAAAAAGTCAATTTACCTTGCTTTCATGAAATACACAGAAATATCACGCCTCCCGACATGTGGGAAACACTAGAGGTATTATCTCGAATAAACGAAATATCCATTAAGAGGACTACACATCCCTGACAGAACAAAAATAGCGGAGATCCCCTCTTCAACGAGGCATCTCTTTCGCCATTCCAAATCGCTCACTCCCACTAGTGGTGGGCGGAAACCGATCGACAAAGAAGCAAGACAAGTCATGCGCAGTCCAGCGCAAAAATGACCACAGCTCAAACTTAACTGCATTCGATACCAACGCGAGAAGACAAATGCTTACCGAGAAAAGTGACTATAAATTTCAAGCAGTTGTTGCCCTTGCGTTATAAAACAGATATTGAAATAAAACGATGTTGCGAGAATTTATCACGCAACATATCACCACCTCCTCCCGATAAAAAAAAATGTGGAACATATTTTTTTTTTCAATATCAAAGAGCAAGCGATAAGCGGCTCAAAACGCACGAATTATGCGCTGATAATTAATTAAATTGCCAAACAATAGGCTAATTATAGAGTGTCTGGTGAGGATATACCTCAACAGAAAAATAAATATGTCTCAAAAAATATTCACATCGGGGAGGTGTCACCAACACACATCACGTTAGCATGTAAACACAATATACGTATGCAAGTTACTATAATCATCATTAAACAGCATACTCTAATATTGTCTTTAAAAATGGATGTACAAATCTGATAGGAAAATTTAAATAGTACATTCTTTGACATGTAATGACATAAGTACATAGTAAAGTTAAACTACATGACGATCCAGGACATATGCTCTGGTATTCCGAGGGTAAGTACACAATCTAGAACTCGTAAGGTAAGTCCTCAGCTCAACAATGACATTCTGAGAAAGTACAAGCAATATAATGCTAATTAATAACTAATATGCTTCATAAGGTACAATACATTATTAATAATTGTGGCTGTTTAGTAAACTAACGGCCCTTATATTAACTACTCAGTCCTCCTCTATCATCTTAAAAAACGAACAGAAGAAGATGACAACAAAGCACGATAGTGTGTACATATAAAGTAAGTACAGATGTGCTAATCTATTGTAGAAATATAGGTGTGTTATGACTCTGTAATATATGGAAATATAGGACAGAAGTATTAGTTGGAGTCATGTGGGCATCTAGACAAAATGTCAGCCATCACATTATCCGCACCACGGATAGCTCGTACCGTGAAGTGAAAAGGTTGAAGAGCTATAGCATATCGAGTGGATCTCGAACTCTTCAAATTCTTAGTCTGAATAGCTGTAAGAGCTTTCTGATCAGTCTCTAGAATGAAATGTGCGCCCAGGAGGAATCTTTGTAGCTTTAGAATTGACCAAACCATCGCTAACAACTCACGGTCTAAAACCGAGTAGTTCCTCTCTGCCGCATTTAGTTTTCTAGAAATGTACATAACAGGATGCAGAGTATTTGCATATTCTTGCATCAGTGCTGCTCCAATCCCAGTGGATGAAGCATCACTCCGAAGAACAAAAGTCCTATCAAGAGTAGGTAATCTTAAGATGGGAGGAGAAGAAAATATATTCTTGATTTGGTCTAGTGAAGATTGGCATTCTTCAGACCAACGGACCAGATTAGGCGAACCTTTCTTCAACAATGTTGAGAGAGGTGCCATGATCGAAGATAAATTTGGAATAAATCTCCCATAAAATTGAATTAAACCTAAGAGACTCCTAACTTGTTTCTTCGTTTTAGGAACAGAGATGTTCAGTATTTTGGAAGTATTGTGGTCTTCTGTCTTCAAGAGACCATGACCAACACGATGACCCAGGAAAGAGATTTCACCAAAACCAACAAAAGCTTTAGAAGGTTTTGCTGTCAAATTATTCTCACGTAGAGTGGACAGTAAGTCATATAACCCTAAATAGTGATCTTCCCAGGTATCACTGAAGAGACAGATGTCATCTAAGTATGCGATGACATCCGAACGATGTGACAGAATTCGACGCATCATGCGAACGAAAGTGGCAGGGGCGTTCATGAGACCAAAAGGCATAACATTCCATTGAAATAGACCCCTAGGTGTAGAAAAAGCAGTAAGAGGTTTGGCATGCTCTGCTAAAGGCACTTGCCAATAACCTTTAGACAAGTCAAGTTTAGTGAAGAATCTAGAATTAGAAAGTCTAATCAGTAGATCTTCTAACAAAGGCATCGGTTCAGCGTCGAACTTTGTGACCTGATTCAATTTGCGATAATCAACGCAAATTCGTATGTTCTTATCCTTCTTCCGGACAATAACCATGGAAGAAGAATATGGTGAAGTCGATGGTTCAATTATATTTAATTGAATCATTTCATCCAATTCCTTTTCCACTTGCGACTGAAAGTGTATAGGAATAGGATACGGCCTAACCCTAATTGGATTATTGTCGGTAAGAATTATGTCATGTTCTATGACATCTGTGTGTCCAGGAATGTCAGTGAGAACATCCTGAAATGTTTGTAACATCGACGAGACTTGTCGATGTTCGTCACCAGAAAGATTAGGAGAAACAGAAACGTTTTTCCAAGATTCCGTGGAATGTAATGGAACCACTGGAAGGGGAAGGTTGACATCAGAGAAGGTAGCTTCCTCATCCTGAATGACAGACAGGGATGAATAATGACCGTGAGGTGCAGGAGCATCATCCGTTGCCTGGAAAATAGGCAGCAAATAGTCCGGACGTTCGTGAAATTCCGAAAGCATGTTTATGTGGAAAGTTTTATGCTTTCCATCAATATCGACCACATAGTCAACATCGGAAATCCGAGAGACTATTGCATACGGACCTTTCCATGCAATAAGAAGTCTATTTTCCCTACTGGGGAGTAGGACGAATGCTTTGTCACCTGGACAAAGTTGTCGTAGACATCTATTCTTGTTAGCAAACTGCCTTGCCTTCTCTTTAGCAATTTCTGATGAAGCAGTTGCTAGCTTACATGCCTCAATGATCTTTTGTCTAAGAGCAATGACATACTCATATGAGGATTGAGTTTCATCGCTAATATCATCGGCAGTGATGAGATCGTGTAATAAAGACATAGGGCCGCGTGGACGCGCGCCAAAGACAAGTTCGAAGGGAGAAAATCCTGTGTGTTCATTAGGGACTTCTCTATAGGCAAAGAGAGCCGCGGGTAAAACCCTGTCCCAATCTTGAGGATGATCTTCAGTTATCTTACCAAGCAAAGTCTTGAGCGTTCTATTCAGACGCTCAACTAACCCATTAGACATAGGATGGTAGATACTACTGAGAGATCGTTCAATATGTAAGGTAGACATTACCTGTGACATAGTGTCAGATATGAGTTGAGTGCCATGGTCTGACAATATTTCTCTGGGGAACCCCAAGCGAGAAAATATCAACCAAAGAGCATCTGCGATATCTGTAGTAGATATGCTCTTAAGAGGAATAGCCTCTGGCCAACGTGTGCACATATCGACACATGTAAGGATAAACTGATGTCCTCTGGCCGACTTGACCTTAAAAGGGCCAATAATATCTATGGCCATTTTCTGAAACGGCCGAATAGGAATGTCAGCAGCCTGGATAGGCGCAGCATGTCGTGGTCCTCTAGATTTGACCTCCTGACATACCTTGCATGATCGGCAGTAAATACGAATGTCCTTATTGACAAAAGGCCAAAAGAAAGCCGCAAGGACTCTCGACTTCGTACGGGCAAAACCCATATGTCCAGCACATTGCGAGTCATGAGCATGTTGTAATATTTGGACTCTCATGCTCTTGGGAACAAGAATTTGCGAATGTGCCGACGTAGTCGAATCTTGTACCATACGTACAAGTACGCCGTTTCTCATTGCAATCCAAGATTTTCTATTTGTATCCTGATTCGGATCACCTTTCTTCGCAAGAACGAAGAATTTTTTTAAAGAAGGATCTTCTTCTTGCAATTTTATGAAAGAGTCACGAGTGATTACTAAGTGACTATCTTGGCTATCAACTTCATTATCACTATTCAGTGAAGTTTCGGGTGTTTGTAGAGCTTGTGCTCTTGTAACTACTGCATTTGTAGCTTGCATGTTATTATCTTCCCAAGCAGCAATCTGCTGTGGGGTACACTCCCTAACTCCGTGAATACGACCAATAATAAGGTCCGCAATAGGATTAGGTAAGAGACAAGCATGCACATCTCCAGTAAAGAAAGGAGTGGCAATGCGAATTACAGCAGTAGGATATTTTTCTAGAGTGCCGCCAAATGTGACACATTTAATAACCCTTCCTGTAGCACAAGATGGATCTACAAGCGATTGTCTAACACCAATAGTGGTGCATCCGGAATCGAAAAGTAGTGAGACCGGAGTATCATTAACAAGACCCTTATGTAGAATTAAAGAACCCCTCCCGTCATGCGCAACAGCAGCAGGAAGAGCGGGAAGTGGGTGACCACAACTCAAAGTAGTTATGGTACCCGGTTCGAATAAAGTACTGCATTGGGGGCATTTGTTTGCTCTCTCAAAGTCAAAAGCAGAACCAGTGACAGCGTCAAAGTTTTTACTATCAACAACATGATTACAGGCTCCCTCAGTTTCCTGTTGTACAGCATTAGCCTGCTGATATCTCTTTTTTTTGTGTTGAGATCTACCCCGACTATTATTACCTCTGAAGTTATCAGAGTTATTATTATCTCTGCAGTTATTATTGTCTCTATTGTAATTGTTATCCTGGTTCGAATTCCAGTTTCCACGATTACTATCATGTTCACATTGATGCGAACATCTATTTGTTTGGTTCTGAGGTCTTCGGCAGGAATAACCTCTATTACCATATCCTCTTTTGAAATGCTTATAATTATTAGGGTGATAGTAACGAGTACTATCAGGTTGTCTCCAATTCTTCGAAGAAGAATCACCATGAAATTGATTTCCATGATTTTGACAGAAATTACCGCTACTCTTTCTATCAAAATTTTGTTGGGATCTACGAGCAAAGTTTTGACCATACGGAGCTGCCGAAGCAACTGGTAAACCTTCTTTCACCTTAGAGTTACCCATGGTTATGTGTGGGTGCGCAGTTACGTATTGGCAACAGAAATCTTCCATTTCTTTTATTGTTTTAGGTTTACGTTCATGAAGGAAAGCAAGGAAAGACTCATTGACAGACGACATGACTTTGTCTCTAAGTATTAAGTCCATAAGTCCTTCATAAGTTTTTTCCGTCTTAGATAGTTCAACCCATCGTGAGAAAGTAATGCGTATTCTTGCAATAAACTCGGAGAATTCAACTCCATTTTCAGGTAACATGTTTTTAAATTGTAGACGATAGCCGTCTTCGTTAAGCTGATATTTCTTTAACAAAGCGGCCCTGACAACCTCATAATTGTTCTTGTCAGGTTCATCCACCATATTTAATATACTTAGAGCTTTACCTGTCAGTATCCCTGATAACTGATAAACATATTTTGCTTTGTCTATGTTATGAGCTGTACATGCTTGTTCAAATCTGTCCAGATAGAACATTATGTCATCACTGGAAGGACTAAATGTTGGTAACTTAATCTTAAAAGTATCATTATTAGCCTTACCAGAAGATGAACCCTTGTTTGAATCATTACCATTACTCATGCTCGTCAATTTCAATTTTTCCAACTCTAAAGCTAAGACCTTTTCTTCATGTTCCATTTTTGCTTTCTCTTTCCTCTCATCAGACTCTCTCTGTAATCTTCTTTCCTCAGCCTGAGCCTCTTTTTGAAGTCTTTCATTTTCAGCTTCTTTTTCAAGTCTTTTATTTTCAGCCTCTTTTTCAAGTCTTTTATTCTCAGCCTCTTTTTCAAGTCTTTTATTCTCAGCCTCTTTTTGAAGTCTTTCAGCTTCTAGCTGTAGCTGGAGTTTTCTCTCCTCAGCTTCTGATTCCCTTTTTTGTTTTTCCATTTCCATTTGGAATCTTTTTTCATCCACCTGCATCTGCAGTTTCTTTTGTTCAGCTTCCATTGCTTTATCATATCGAGCAGTTGCAAATTCTTCTAACTTATCACCAGTCTTCCCAAGCAATTTACCCTGCTCAATAAAGTGCTCAAATGTAGACATGTTGTCTAACATATGAGTCCAAAACCTGAAATAATTAACTAATTTATTTCAAACCTAAGTGTAACAAGTCTTAATTAAGCACTTGTATATTCACATCACCTTATATTATCCCAGTCTCTGTGGGAAACAAGTCTCCAATCAAAGAACTTGTATATGAAATATCAGCACTCAATTCTTGATCATAAGTGCACTTCTCATTCAATAGTGCACGACACTATTCATCATTCATTTATCATCAGTGTAGTAGTAACAGTGCATTAGCATAGCCCATTAACTAATTACTATAACTGTAAACAATGACTATGTAAACACATGCAGAATGTAAACATTGAAAATGTAAACAATACAAACAATGTAAACAATAACAATGTAAACAATAACAAAGATCAGCAACAATACAAAAACTTTCGCAGAAATCAACTAAAAATAAAGCAGAAATTAATGAAATATCACAAAAAATGTGACGATATCTGCGATAGAATTAAACAAAATACATGACACCACAGTGTATAAACAAAAATGTTGTATGAAACTAAATTATAGACAAGAGTAGGCTAACAAATACAAACAAATCAAAACAAAACTAAAGAATGCGAAATAATAACGAAAACAATATTAAAACATGTCATCACAGCTAACATAAATAGCAACAGAAGTCGCTTAGCAAATTCCAGTATCGGAAATTTGCAAACCCTACAGAAAACGCTCACAATAGACGACCTCTATGACGTGGCATAATCTAACGGAGACACCACCCAACCGAGAACCCGCTGAAATATAAACATATAAATATACAAATAACATATAAACATATAACATATAGAATGAGATGATACACAGAAGACTCAGCAGAAGTATAAGGGCACAGTTTACATACAAACAGGCCACTTAACTTATAGGCTTCCAATCGTAGAACAGCAGAAAAACGGATGTCAATCAACGTCCTAAAGAGCGAAGCTCCAACGATGATGGCACATCTGAACTGCTTCCACTGCTAACACGATGGTACAAGAGCTTCTGAAATATTGTGTGTTGAGTTGTTTCGGCACTTGACCTTCTAATCCAAAAGTAAGTTGATGGAAATCGGTACTTGGCCTTCTTCAGAAAACAACCCGTTTCAACCGGCACTTGACCTTCTCAAAAAACGACAGCACTGGAACCTTGACAGCAGCAACTTGCTTGACTTGCGTAAAAGATAACAGCAGTCCGAGTTATCCGGCAACATGTAACAACGCCGGGTACTGTCAAATTCTTGTTTCCGTCAAAAAATTGAAATTTTGACTTTTACCGGGCAACGCCGAGTACTTTGAAAATTTTGAAGATGTTGACTGTATTGAAGAATGTTAATTTCTTGAAGGATGCTGATGAATTCTTGTTGAAAATGAAGTGGGTAAGGGACCCCGTGTTTGCTGGTACCAGAATCAAACCAGCTTATGGCCACCAAATGATGCGTGATGCCATATGATGATGGATGGCATCCGCATGTCTGGTTTTGTGTAGTGTGTAGATGTGTTCAGTCAAAACAATGTTCATGCAACAATAACAGGGCAATCCACATAGGACGTCAGTAAACTCACGACGTATAAAGTCAATGAGTCTTGAAACAGCCGTTGACGTTTTTCTTCATTATTTATTGTGGACGCCACAGTGACAAAATGGTTACGCAAATGTGTAGGCACATCAAACAGTCATTATCACAGCAACATTCAATACAGCAATAAACGGTAGACAGCATTACAATGATGAGTCAGATGCATGTTATATTTCATAGTGCTGTAAATGTAGTCAGGTGAAAAACTCCATCCTTTTCTATAACAGCCAGGAGATAACCAGATGTATGAGATCAGTTCACTCTCCTTAGTTTGACTTCAGCAAGACAGACACGTCTGCCGAAGTATAAATAATGTCCTCAAAAATATCCTCTAGATAATAAAGGTTTTCCAAACCTAGTTCATTTAACAAAGTAGCAAGTAATGGTCCTTGGTACCTGCATCAACCGATGCAGTACAATGCAGCGACATGTGAGCTGGGAAAACATCTCGTGACGACGACTTTCGAAGACAGGCTATGAATCGAAATCGCTCACGACCCATAATCGATAGAGTTAATGAAAAAGTCAATTTACCTTGCTTTCATGAAATACACAGAAATATCACGCCTCCCGACATGTGGGAAACACTAGAGGTATTATCTCGAATAAACGAAATATCCATTAAGAGGACTACACATCCCTGACAGAACAAAAATAGCGGAGATCCCCTCTTCAACGAGGCATCTCTTTCGCCATTCCAAATCGCTCACTCCCACTAGTGGTGGGCGGAAACCGATCGACAAAGAAGCAAGACAAGTCATGCGCAGTCCAGCGCAAAACGACCACAGCTCAAACTTAACTGCATTCGATACCAACGCGAGAAGACAAATGCTTACCGAGAAAAGTGACTATAAATTCCAAGCAGTTGTTGCCCTTGCGTTATAAAACAGATATTGAAATAAAACGATGTTGCGAGAATTTATCACGCAACAGTCAGTCGCTGGTACATCCTAGCTGTGCGACAGGAGAATATGTACGCTGCATGACATTTGGTGGAACTATTGAGTTTTACCCCACAGCTATTGTTCATATTAGAACACCCTTTTTCACAGGGAATGTAAAAGTATGTATGCTAAAAAAGCCTATAGCTGATCTGATGGTTGGTCGTATACACGGTAGTAAAGATTGTACTCCAGATGAGATCATAGAATGGGAGAAACATAACCTATGCACTGGAAACGCCGTGACGACTAGAGCGCAGACTCAACTCATGGAGAAAGTCGGTGATAATAAAATGGATGCAGACAACCAAGAGGAGTTTGTAGTCAATTCACCTATTGACAGGGAAACATTTGCAACCAAACAAAAAGAGGATAAATCTTTAAAAAAAATTTTTAAGCTGGTTGATAAAGTTGACAATCTATCCTCAGGTAATAATAACAAACATTGGTTTGTTATTAAAAATGACATATTGATTAGATGTTTTAATGACAAATCACAAATGAAACAACAAGTTATGGTCCCGTATACTTTTAGACGGTACATTCTTCAACATGCACATGACTCACATTGTGCTGGACATATGGGATATACTCGAACACGATCTCGAGTACTGTCTTCATTCTTTTGGCCAGGAGTGTCAAGAGATATTTCGCAGTATGTACGTTCCTGTACTACATGCCAAGAAGTGAAAGCACGTGGAGCTTTTCACACGGCGCCTATTCAGGCTTGCGATATCTCAGTAAGACCTTTTGACAAGATGGCCATAGATATTATTGGTCCATTGCTACCATCGGCCAGAGGACATAGATTCGTCCTTACGTGCATTGATTTGTGCACACGATGGCCAGAAGCTATCCCATTAAAGACCACCACTACCACAGATGTAGCTGATGCACTACATCTCATCTTTTCTAGAATAGGGTTTCCTAGAAAACTTTTATCAGACCATGGGTCACAGTTTATATCTGACACCATGAAGGAAGTCATGAAAACTTGGAACATTGATAGGAATTTAAGTAGTATTTATCATCCTATGAGTAATGGTGCGGTTGAAAGACTTAACCGTACACTTAAACAACTACTACATAAGGTTACTGCTAAGCACCCTCATGACTGGGACAGAGCACTCCCAGCTGTTCTATTTGCTTATCGGGAGGTACCGCATGAACAAACTGGCTTCTCTCCCTTTGAATTAGTTTTTGGTGCTCCCCCAAGAGGTCCTATGGGACTAATAAAAGACTTATTAATTGACGCGGAGATGACTCAGGACACTCAGTCATCTTACGAGTATGTGATTAATCTTCGGAAGAACATTATTGAGTCTTGCCAGTTGGCAACAGCTTCTTCTGAGGCTGCAAAAGCTAAGGCTCGATCTCTACAAAATAGGTCTCGACGATTACGCCAATTATTCCCAGGCGATGAGGCTTATGTGTTACTTCCTCACAATAACAATAAATTATTGATATCTTGGAATGGTCCTTACAAAGTCATTGATAAAATTTCCGACGTTGATTACGTCTTAGATATCAAGGGACACAAAAAGATATTTCATATTAACATGCTCAAGCAATTTCATACACGTCCTGAACACTTACAGTCAATTTTTCATGAACTAGATGACAACACAGTATCTACTTGTTATTATTCTAACTTATCTGTCATCCAGGAAGAAGAATCTTCTTTTCCTGAGGTACAGTTACCGTTACCGGTACCAGTAGTTCAACCTACTGAATCTTGGCGGGATGTAACCATCTCTTCAACGGTTACACCGCAACAGCGTCTACAGATTGCTAATCTATTACAATCTTATCCAGATGTGTTGACCGACGTCCCGGGTCGCACATCGGCTATCAGTCATGACATTACTCTCAATGATGATACACCTATTCGTGTACATCCCTATTCTGTTCCTTTACATTTCCTTGCTAAAACTACTAAGGAACTTGAACAGATGTTGTCTCTGGGAATCATTGAGACTAGTAATTCGCCATTCTCTTCTCCATTAGTGATTGTCCGGAAGAAGGACAATAACATCAGACTATGTGTTGATTATAGAAAATTAAATGCTAAGACTATAGTTGACAGCGAACCACATCCACTTATCGACGACTTACTGCCACGTCTATCCAACGCAACTATATTTAGTAAGATAGACTTAACTAAAGGTTATTGGCAGATACCACTGACCGAAAAGGCTAAGTACTACACCGCATTTTCCACTCCACAAGGTCTATACCAGTGGAATGTGATGCCTTTTGGGCTTGTTAATGCGCCAGCTACCTTCATTCGCCTGATGCGACAAATTTTATCAGGTAGACCAGACGTTATTACATATATTGACGACATATGCTTGTTTAGTTCGTCGTTTGAGGAACATGTTTCGGGACTTAGATATGTTTTCGACACTCTAAGGAATTATCATCTAACTGCTAAACCTACAAAGGTGCAAATCGCGTGTAATGAGATAACCTTTTTGGGACATATCATTGGATCGGGATATATCCGAACGTTACCTAGTACAGTCTCCAAAATTCTAAACATAGCAGTTCCTCAGACGAAGAAACAGGTCAGGAGTTTGTTAGGACTTGTTCAATATTACAGTAGATTCATACCAAACTTGTCATCCATCACGGCTGTATTGTCTTCATTGTTAAAAAAAGACATGCCGGTGAAGGTGACATGGACTGGTACATGCAATGAAACTTTCAACAAAATTATAAATTTGTTCTCGCATGAACCAATTTTAAGACTTCCCGATGCTTCCAAAAGATTTTTCTTACGAACAGATGCTAGTAACTACGGCATTGGTGCATGCCTGCTCCAGAACCATGATGGCGTTCTACATCCTACCTTATATATTTCAAGAAAGCTAAAGCCGGCAGAAACAAAGTATTCCACAGTGGACAAGGAACTTTTATCAGTGATATGGGCAATAACTAAACTTGAAAAGTTTTTGCTTGGTGCTCCCTTCACCATACAGACGGACCAACGTGCTGTAGCATCTTTGCGTCGATCTAACCACAAGAGCCAAAAACTCGCCAGATATGCAATCATCCTACAGCCATTTGAATTCTCCATTGAACATATTCCTGGCACTGAAAATATTGTGGCGGATGCGTTGTCACGTAATCCTATTGACGACGAATAATCAACATTGACATTCCTAAACTACGTCAATCATCACTACATTGGATAGAACGAAGTATCAACTATAAGGGAACTAACCTTGCCTTCAATTTATAAACACTATATGCATCACAGAATTGAACTAAAGACAATCAAGGTATACATATTGACATTGAAACTTCGTCTAACGTCCATACACAATATATGAATATTCGTTGAACAATCATGGAACAATATCTGACGACAAGTCGAACTTATTATCCTATGTGCACTTAATTCTTGGATGCTGGGATAAATGACATTTCTTTCCAACGTAAACGTTTGAACATTTTTGCCTAAAAGAATTCATCAGGATCAAGACTACGGATGGATCATCATATCCTATACTAATTAATTAGTTAACTTAACTTCTTAATTGAATTATTATCAATAAAATGAAATGTGAGAAAAAAATGAAATGAAAGAACAAAAAAAGAGAACGAAATATAAAAAGAAGAAATTATGAAAAGAGAAAATAAATCTCACACAAGTATTAGATTAATATTTTTTTTAATGTACCTATACGTTATTTAGTTAGTTAAATTAGATAGTTATTATTCACTAACACTTAACACACACAATTAAGTTAAACTTATATTCGAATTTCTTTCTATTTCTTCTCACTTATTTTGTCTTTTCTTCTCTCATAACATCGCGTTACATTAGAATCTTAATAATTTAACTCTTAGTTTAATTAATTAATTTAATTTTAATTAGTCAAATTAATTCCTATATGACATACTAATACGACAGACCTTACTTTAATTTAATTCTATCATTCACTATTAACATTGGACATTTTATTTAGTTGATATAATAATATGTATAATATTGATATATAATGTGATTAATGTTAGATGACTATGACAAATAGTTAGTTGACATGACCGCGACACGGTTCTACTCAGAACATCGTCGGCCATATGTCACGATTGTGTTAAATTTTTTTTTGAAAAATTGTTAAGTCGGATAGATCTTGAAAAAAAATCTATCGATTTTTTTTTCCCCGGTGTACAGGGAATTGTTACGGTATATGATATTAACGCCGTCTGCTAAAGGTTATCGGACGTGCAATTGTAAAGGTTAAGACATTTAATATATTGCGATAGATGTTTCAATTATTGAACGCTCCATACACGATCGATTATGACGTGTCTAGCGTTGTTTGGGTCACAGTCGGTAACTAGGAGACGCTACCCTTTGTTACTTGACCGCCAAGCTGAATAGCTGCGTTTTGTTAACCTTCCAATTCAATGGCATGATATAGCCATTTATATGTGCATTTATGATGGACCAGGGTCAGTCCTAGAACTCTACATGAGAGGAAACTTATGGAGGTTAGTGATTAACTAAATCCTTGGAAGGAGAAAGATAATCGTCTACTTTATACGAAGTAATTAGACTCACAGTCTCACTGTCGGCAGGTAGCCATTCTATCTGCGCGTGCATATAGCTGTGATGTTCTGACGACAATTACTGCATTGTATCCTTAAACGGACATTGACACGTAAAACAGCAGTCTACGCTATTGATTGATTGATGCATGTACTTCATGTGTGAATTGAACTGTTTATGTATGTGTGTAATCCATATTAAATTGTGAAGGACTCGAACCGGAGGCATTATTAGTTGAATCACGTTACACCATTCAACTTTATGAATTATGTATTTTATATCAAGTTACTGAGTTAACAAGATGAACAGTTGTTTACATCTTGATGCCAAGTTCAGGCATTACGAGAAACCAAAGGTGAGGTTCACCCCATTCGCGTACGAATATTAGCACGATCAGAATTCAAGCAACACAACCAGTAACCACACACGAAAGTCCTTCAACACCCCCCTCCCCCCCCCTGAAATCAAACCTGGTGGATAAAAATTCTACATTAAATTTGACCTGGCTGTTAAAATTCTACAAGATGATTGAAAAGTCACTCGTTTTTTTTTTAAAGTTTCTTTATTTTCACTTGTGTCTGTTTGGTATACGTGAAACAAATGTTAATACACGGAACAATAACTGCCATTTAAAAAAAAAATCATTTATTTCGTTTATTACAGAAGCTAAAAAATAAAAAAAAACACTCAAAGAGCCAATACGCTGACGCTATAAGAGACAATCAAAATGGCTGCCCACATTGACGTCATGCTTTGAACTAACTGAATCTTAAATTGAGCTATAATATTACTGTGTCCTAGCATTTATGAAATTAAAAAATGACAGCTAATTATCTTTATTGTGACATTCATTTCATATAAATTAGTAGGATATAATTGAAGGAATAATAATTTAAAGATAAGGAATGACTTTTCATTTCCCCCCCCCCCCCCCCCCCCCCTATATATTAAGCTTGATCGTTGGATACAACTTGACATATAAAGCTAAATATGGGACATCATAAAACACTACATTAATCTTAACCTGGTGGATACAACTCTACAACACAGCTAAGTCAAACAAAGCTCTACAATTGTGAACAACTTTTGTTCTCGTCATGACTAAGGAGTTACCTAAGAAATGGATAGAAAGACAGCATGTAAACTAAAACGAAAGGTTTAACACGTAAGTTTGATAAATAAATCAAAGACTGACAAGAAATGAGAAGGTATGTGTGTGTGTGTGTGTGTGTGTGTGTGTGTGTGTGTGTGTGTGTCAATGAGAATTAAGGCTTCGAAAAGCGTCAGCAACAGAAGAAGAGGAAGAAGAAGAATTTGACAATGGTGAAGAGAACAATCAATCTCACCTATGTATGCAACAGTGCCGTCGCTGTAGGCTGCTATATAGTTAATAGAGTCTGGAGGAACAGCGCCAACCATTTCGTATGTGACGTAATTATTTGGTGAGGTCAAGTCATCGTCGGTAGCTGCTAACCTTGTAAGAGTTCCAAGAGGTGTGCTTTGATGCGCCGAGTATGTTTGCACCTGAGTGGAACATTACGGGAAATAATTTGGTATCTTTATTAAATCAATATCCTTCAGCTACCCAAATGATCATAGGCCTTCAACAAACTTATGCCTTCCTCCTGTCCCGTGCCATCAGCTCAATGTCTTTATAATTTTCATTTGTCTCCAGTTCTCTTCTTCATATGTTCTTTAGTCTACCTCTGCATCTGTTACTCTGCGGATTCCAGAAATTTGTGTGTGTTTTAGGTTGGTGTTAACAGTGATAGTCTCGCTGTTGTCAGGGACAAAGGTATGCGTGTAATTCTTTTGTCTCATGACACATATAATATCCTTGCTATGTCTGCAAGTTTGAAACTACGATCGATACTGCACGCAGATTGACTGATAAAAATAGAACTCAGTGACCTTTCATGATAACGTGAAAGTTTCTTTCCCTGTTGCGAACAGATAGCATGTGCAATTTAATATACGAGTACATTATTCTGGGTAGTGACGTGTGATGCATAGATTATCGTGCTTTGATTTTGTTACATAAATTTCCATTACTACTATATTGTTAGACATAAAATGGATATATCACAAATATATTCATTGCCGGTAAGTGTAAATACTATATATTCAGGGCAAAATCTTCCAAGCCTCACATTTTTAAGATAACTATACCTTTACCAAAACAAATTGTAATAATTGACCTGTGGATTAATTGGTAACATTACACTCTATTTTCCTTGTTCACCTCTCACTCTATCGCACTTTCAAACTTGCAGACATAGAAAGGATATTAAATGAAAAGATTAGAATAATCATCCAACAGCTGTATATCACATGAGCTCAAATTGTAAAGTAAGTCATTTGCTTACAGTGCTTGGCATAAAACGACATGTGTTGTCGTTAGCGTCGCTGATCTTAATGTAGACAGGAACTTGGCTTGATGCTCCTTTACTGTCAGTGGCCTGCAGCTGAAGAACGACAGCAGTTGGCCAACCTGCAACATCGACGTCGTAGTCCAGGTTAAAAGTTACCATCGTTGTGGCTTTGTTGTATCTATAAGGATATATCCAAACACAGTGAACTGTCGTATCCATGTTCTTTAGTAGGGACATGAGGAGGAATGAAGTATGACTATGATAAGCTGTACGGTGAACAAAAATACTCAGTGTGTCTATTGATGAAACAAAGGACAAAGAAATGACATGGTAGGAAAAGAGTTCTTACAGCAGTAAATGTGCTAGAAGTTGTCAAGCTTCGCAGCTTGGGTTACCTAGCTTATTGTAGAGTTTTGTCGTCTCGCGGTATTTCCGACCAGGATTTATCGGAGTGTCATAACAGCGGTCATTTTTAGCAAATTGGCAGAGTGGGTAAAGTGCTTGCCTTTCGCGGCAAAGTTACCAGGTCCGGGATTTAAACGTGGTAACATCCTGCTCCAGTCCGCCCAGCTGTAAATGGGTACCTGACTCTGATCGTCAGTTAGGGAAAGCAACTTAAAGTCACAAGGAAAAGAACTGGTCAGTCCACCTTATAAAGATCATAAAGCTATTATATTAATATCTCTAACACTTCACTCCCCTCCTGGAGTTATCTGCTTGGGACTACCTTTCTTGTTGCATCCATTTTCCAAGCCTGTGGACTAATTATCATTTCTTGTTGCATCCATTGTCCATACCTGTGGACTAATTATCATTTCTTGTTGCTAATCTGTTTGTATGTCTGTCTCTGAAGACGACATTGCGGCCGTTACATAATATGATGTTTGTTCTTTGTCCCTGTAAAACTTAGACTACCAGTTGTCGTCCTTCCTTCTGTGTTTATGTTGAAAAGTTGAAGCTTTGTAATGTTGTACTTTCATAAATGACCGTTTGCGTTGAATGTAAGGATTGGATTGGTACAACAAGGTCATCAATATGGAACTGTTGGCAAGAAGCAGACTAAGTGCAAATGGAACAAGAGATGAGAAGAAGACTCTGGCTACGGATAGGACGCGCATTAAAGAAAACATTTGATAGCGTTGCAGAACAAGCCTCCTTTTGGAGCACCCGTGGTCAGGGAGATAGAAGGAGACCAAAAACGAAAAGAAAAAAGATAAGAAAATGAAAAGAGAAAAGAAGACAAAAATTAGAGGAACTACGAATATTTCGAAAGTCCTGGAACGAATGGCACGGGATTGGAGGGGGGTGGGGTGGGGGGGGGGGGGGAAGAATGGTATGAATTTGTTGAAGCCATATGCGCCTTCGGGTACTGTAGGGCAACCCATCGTTTACTAGCTAGTCTATTTTCATGAATCTCATAGTGAAAGAAATAGACAAATACCCATACACAAACGTACATATAAAACAGACAAAAGAAAGAGATAACCAATTACGTACACACACATTGAAAACAGACAAAAGAGAGTGATAACCACACATACACACATTGAAAAAAAAAGACAAAAGAGAGAGATTTTCTCACAAACACACATTTAAAATAGACAAGAGAGAGAATGTCATAAAAACACACATTTAAAACAGACACAAGAAAGATATATCCACTTACATAAACACTAGAAAAGACAAAAGGGAGAGAGATATCCATACACACATACACATTGAAAACAGACACATGAGAGAGATATCGACACATACACGCAATGAAAACATGCAAAAGAAAGAAATAACAACACACAAACATTGAAAGCAGACAAAAGCGAGAGATATCCATTCACATGCACATAATAGAACCCATAAATAGGACAGACCATAGGACAGGCAATAGGACAGACCATAGGACTGGGTGTGAATTCTAAGATTAGAAGAGAGTAACCGCAGAGACATCACTCTGCGCTTTAATTTCTAGGATCCAACTTCAAGTACTCTAAGTTAGGCACCGCAATCACCTGAAAAAGACGGCATCTTAAATCAGTAGCACGACAATATTCGGACGTTTTCAGTGCAAAATGTCTCTGTTTGCACGAAATACAGAGTAAGTTGTAATTTGTACATTTTATCATTTTATATTTGCATGTTGACATGTATAATTTGTTTGTGGATGTACAGTAGCATATGAGGCTGGCAACCATATCATTGCAAATAACTTGACACTTGAACCACCACCGCACGAGCTGGTAACTGCTTCATGTGGGTTTCCTCCCAAAGAACCAACAGTAGAGGTGGCCCCAGGCTACATAGAGAGCAGGGAGTGGATGATGATATCGTGGTTTACATAGTTATTATACACGCACTTCAGTAAATTTCATATGTATGTGTATATAGATATGTGTATCGTAAAAGGCGACTACGAATGGTTGAGCTGGCGTTAAAATTAACGCTCGGGGAGGGTAATAAGTCTGAGGAAGATGAAGTGATGGATGAAAGCGGAGGTCGTCTGATGCTCATATCAGGAAACCCAATATTCAGAAGAGGCATTTGTTTCCTTCTTAGTTTGTGGTGCAAGTATGTGGTCCAAGTTGCCAGCAGTCAACATTATTACCTTATCAAACGGGTCTTGAAGACGCTTGACTTGACAACCTAAGTAGTTACCTCGGCCTTGTACACGAGACGTGCTGCTGCCAAAACATTTAACTGTTGTAGAGAAGTACAGTCCTAGGTACATGTGGGCACCAACATAGACTGAAGCAGACGCCAACCGATCCCACACTTGAAGCTAAGTACCATAACAGCGCAACCAAATGACATTTACAAATTGTTCATAGCTCCACCACAGTTTAAATCATCCGATAATAATAAATATCATCGCTTATTTTTTTATAAAGAACGTTATTTATTTTACATTGTTAAACTTTACGTGATTATTAAACCTGTTTATCTGTTGCTGTAGAGATATACTTGGACTAATCATTATTTAGTGAAGTGTATGTCTGCACCCGTATGAATCATACTGCTTTAAATATATAAACATTGATAGCTATGAAATTAATAGCTGCTGAAGAACCTTCAGCTGGGGGCTCAGAAATACCAGCAAAAATATATTCTCACAGTAGGGGAGGTAGAATTATAAGTTCATGACAGCTTAGATAATCTCAGTTCTTATGCTTGCTTTTCTTTAAATTCTTGTGAGGCTCCCTAAAGGAAAAACATAATTCTTCTATACCGGTATCTCTGCCAGAGTAACTTTGAGCGAAGGTTGATACCTATGAATACTCTCATCATTGTACAGGAACTTTTCGAAAAAGCTTGGCCATTGGTTGACCAATATTACGGGGCAGGGGAGACAATCACGTCACACTAACCTGAATCTATTACTGTTGTTACCGTTGCGAAAAGTGACTGAACTTATGATATCACCTTCTGGATCTGAAAGAATATCGTGCAATCCAAGGTTACAAGATGATACGCCAGCCTGTAATATAATGGAATTTTTTGAGAAGACGAGCCAAAAATATTTATTAATTTATCAGAACATAGGTCTGCAATAGTAACACTCCTCTGCTCCTCCTCGACATGGGATGAAGACGGTCATGGGATGAAGACGGTCATGGGATGAAGACGGTCATGGGATGAGGGAGAATGAAAAGAGGCAGATGACCAGAAAGTAGCAGGAGAAGAAGAAGTTAGAAGAAGAAAAAGGGAAAATAAGAAACTGAAAAAGAAGAAGTTAAGAAAATGAACACAAGAAAACAATTTCAGCAGCAGTTAACTATACTGTCATCATAAACCTCCACACCAGAGGACCTGTTCAATTCTTGAATAACTGACGAATTATATTTTTGAATTGGCTTGCCCACATTGATGTTGAAGTAGTTAAGGCTTGGAGTTACTACAGGATGGGTGTACTCAACCCCTTGCTCAACCCTTCGTTGTTGCCTTTTATGACATTCTTTGTAGGTTAGTGTTACAATTATATGATCACCTTTCCGGCCCTGGTAATACAAATCGAGAACAACAAGAACAACAACCAAGACGAGTCAGACTTTCATAAAGTTGTGCTTATCTAGAATAGGAGGATTGAAGGGGTATGATAGATTCATCAATGTGGAACTTGTTGACAACAACCAGACAATCGCCAGTGTAAACAGAGATAAGAAGAAGACACTAGCGATATATAGGACAATAAATAAATATTACACACACATAAAGATATGTTTTCAGGCACTATGGTGAAGTACATTGATGCAACGATAAAATCATTAATTAATTATATATTAAAGTCAAAATAATAGCAGTAGAAATAAAATTGGTAAAGTTGTAACGCGTCTTCTTTACAGCGCCAGAAAACTCGACAGTCAAGGGTTAACGATAAAAGTTTGAAAAACTACTAGCGTATTGGTTCCAGGAAAGATAGAAAGAATAAAAACACACAAACGCATAACATTGAGAGAGCGGACACCTGCTGCCGGCTTGTCAAGTGTTAGCGGTTTGAATTAGCTACTCAGGCCAACAGTGCGAGACATGCCGTTAGCTTGTGTCGAGAACGATGTCGCAAGTTTGAAAATTTAAAAAATACCCATCTAGTCCCATACATTTCTAACCACAGATATTGTGGAAAAAAAAATATATACACACACGCATAATTACTTCCTATCGGGAAAAAGGAAGATCTGAGGCGATTTTATAACATTCAAGTAGTTGAAACTTAGAAAAACAACGAACACCAAAATGGAAAATATATTGACTTCTTTATTACGAGGTTTATGATCATAAAAGTTGGCTAGTCTAAGAGATGGTAGTGTCCTGATAAATAATATGCTTTCGAATAAAAAAATCCGGCAGACAGAAATAAAGTTATAGACAAAAGACGGTATTTGCTCGTACAGACAGACCAACACATGCTCGTTTGGACTTGCCCTAACGGTGACTTTTTTGACGCGTCCTTGAAAAAGGCAGGAAAAGGTTACATGTAGTCTGTTGTAGAAAAGGGACAGAAAAGGGGGAGAAAAATTATGGGATGGCTTAACACCAAATATATTTAGCAGTAGAAATCTAAGAATGAGAGAGGAAAAAAAAACTTGGTACTGTCCAAAAATCAAGTCTGCTTTTTGCTTTTAATTTCAAATTTCAAAATTGTCTTTATTGGCCAAAGCCTTTTATATTATTAAGAAAATTCAACGGCTTGACACCATTTGTAGAAGATAGTCCCGAGAGCAGGACGTTGTGTATTTCTGAAGAAAAGTGATTAGCCTTATTAAAGCAAATATATATGAAAGTATAGGCATCACAGTCCAGCCAGCAGTACATCTGGAATCTGCTATTCAACGTACCTGTGTTTTTTTTCATTGAATTCTGGTAAGACCGACATTATTCATATCATCATCTCATCATCTCAGCCCGTAACCCGTCATGGGTCGTAAGGGTGCCATGGTGGAAGCATCAGCAGACAGGGTCCTCCACTGCTCTCTATCCTCAGCAATGCGTACAAGTGTGGAAAAACCGTGTCCTGCCCATTCTTTGATGTTATCAGCCCAGGATTTTCTCTGCCTTCCTCTTCTCCGTTTACCTTCGACTGTTCCCTGAAGGATCGTTTTCGAAAGGGAGTCATGACGAGTTACATGCCTAAACCAGGCAAGCTTTCGATGTTTCACTATTGACAAAAGTGGTTCTTGGTGGCCTGCATAGGTGTTTATCTTCTCTCTAACATAGACATTTGTTTTGTGCTCTTTATAGCAAATGCGCAAAATTCTTCTATAACATTTATGCTCGAAAGCCTGAATCCTTCGCTCCGTATCTGCAGTGAGTGTCCAGCTCTCACACCCATACAAGAGAATAGATAATACAAGTGATTTGTATAATTTGATCTTCACAGGAAAACTGATGTTACTTTTCCAGATCACATTCAACTTTGTCATGGCAGCTGAGGCCATCTCAAGTCTTGTCTTGATTTCTTTACTTGATCTTCCATCACTACATATAGTGGACCCGAGATATTTAAAGGTGTTAACTTCTTCTAACGTTTGCCCATTTAACGTAATGTTGGTCGGAACATGTTTCTTATGGCTATTCACCAATATCTTGCTTTTTTCTATATTAATTTCCATCCCATACGTTCTTGTTACTTTCTCCAGTCTAGAGGTAAGGTCTTGAAGTTCTGATTCTGATCCAGCTATCAGATCAATATCATCAGCAAAACGTAGGTTGCACAGAGGTCGGCCTCCAATCGATATGGTTGATTTATAATCGTAGAGAGCCTCCTGCATAATATGTTCTAGATAAATATTAAAGAGCACTGGGGACAGGATACATCCCTGCCGAACTCCTACAGTTGTTTTGAAAAATTCTCCAATGTCGTTGCTTGCAAAAACAGCACTGCTTGCGTCCTTGTATAGTGCTTCAATGATATCTATGATGTTGGTATCAAAATTGAATTTTCTCATTACTTGCCATAAGCCTTCATGCCAGACTCGATCGAAGGCTTTTGTGAAATCGATGAAGTTATGGTATAAATCGTGTTGATGTTGGAGATGTTTTTCGATAAGTACTCTAATATTGAAGATTTGTTCTGAGGTACTTCTTTTTGGTCTAAAGCCAGCCTGTTCCTCTGACAAGATTTCTTCTGATTTCTGTTTTATTCTGTTCAAAAGTATCCTTAACATCACCTTACTTGGATGACTAATAAGGCTAATGGTTCTGTACTTCTTGCACATTTTTAGATTTCCTTTCTTTGGAAGCGGTATTTCTAATGACTGCGTCCATTCTTTTGGCCATTTTTTTTGTACTCCATATCTTCTGGCAAATTGTTGTCATGATTTTTACTATATCTGGTCCTCCATATTTCAAGAGCTCTGCTGGGATATTATCCACACCCGGTGACTTCCCTCCTTTCATCGAACATATAGCCTCTTCCACTTCTTCCCGTAATATTGCTGCATTTCCGAGTTCCCTGTTTTCGCACTTAATGTTGTTTAATATGCCTAAGTCAGTGTCAAGTTTACAGTTATATAATTCTTTACAATATTCTGTCCACCTTCTCATTACAGCTGTTTTTTCATTGAGCAGAGCCCCATTGCTATCTTCTATGACAGTTACCCTGGGCTGTTGGGGTTTTGATAGTTTTCTTAATGTGTCAAAAGCTGCCTTGCTGTTACCTTTTATTAGCCCCGTATTAATGGACTCACATTGATCAGCTACCCATTTTTCTTTGGCCTGTTTCATTTTCTTCCTAATATTTTTATTCACCATACTGTATTGCCATGCTGCTTCAGGAACCTCTTTCTTAACCTTTTTCATTTCCCGCCGTGTATCACATAACTTCAGAATGTCATCTGTAACCCATGGTTTGTTTATTTTCTTTCTTTTACCAAGTATTTCTGTTGCTGATTCAATGTTACATGTCATATATCGTTTGTTTAAAAATGTGAGTGAGAGATGCTGCCATCACGACTAAGTAATCAGGTCCCAAGCTGATCTATGCAGGGCTTGAAGGAGAATTAGGATATAACACACTGCCAGTTTAGTAAATGCACATGTCTTGTGAAATAAAATGTTTTTTTAGGTGGCCAGAGGGACACAGCTCACCTATCCCATTGTATGGTAGAAAAGAAAGATTAATAAGATTATTGCAGATGCAGTGCCGCCTTTGTAGGAGAGACATGTGAACAACACTGGTACACTGTGGAATGGATGTGCTGGATGGATCCATTGGATATGACCCAGCTCTTTATTTCTTTTGTATGCACTTTTGTATATAAAACACAGTCTAAATAAGATATCAACCAGGAGACATTGTTTCATTATTACAGGGTCTTATCTGGCACTAGTCCGGTGCCAGAGCTTTATGTGAAAGCTGTTGAGAAGTTTTGGAAGCCAGTAGTGATAGGGGTCGCCAGTATCCCCCCTATTACTTTTGGAGCAGTGGTCATTCGGCCAAAAGAAGTCAAACAGTTCCAGTGGGCCAGATAAGTGAAATATCTGGTACCCTAACAGTACATCAGCTATAAGAGCAGCATACCCCTGTATTCAAGAAATAAAATATTTCCATACTGAAATGAACAGTGACATTAGATTGTAAAGAGACTGGGAGTGATTAAAGAATCCCAAACAGCCATCCAGTGTTAGAAACCAGAAATAGACAGATTTTAGTAACACTATTAGTTTAATGTAACAGTATTTGTTTGGACACTTGTCCCTGTGGGTCTAAAATTTACATTTTGTAAATATATATAGATATATTGAATTCTTTTCATTTTTAAAGTCCTGACCAGAAGAATACTAGGTTCAGGACCAAATAAATCATACAGAAAATTATTAATTGTATAAATATATCCCAGGTGTTATTTCCTTTAATCATAGACCTTAATACTTGTTTGTATGGCTGTGTATTATTGTTAAAGTACCATCACACCACACTTGCATATCCCTAGACATTAGACGTAGCTATCATTCATACTAGTCAAGAATAAGTCTGCTTGAGGCCATAAGGTGGTAGCAGAAAGGTATCCTGATAACTCACCCTAAATCTGTTAGAATCAGGAACCTTCACAGCTGGCCTCATTCAGTACGTTAAGGAAAAATATCAACATCATTTCATAACATCAAAACCCACCACAGGCACTCGTGAATAATAAAGAAGTAGAAAACTAGACACCAGAAAAACAACAGACGTGAGTGGCTTTCCGGCGAATCGAACCCAGGACCTTCCATGCAGCACCCCCGCCTAGCTATGGAAGCGAATCACACTATCTTGAAAACATATCTTTATGTGTGTGTAATATTTATTTACTGTTTACAGGCCTAAGGTTTCCCTTCTTTATGTGTTTAAAACGTCGATAGATAGGACACGCACTGAGGAAACCTTTCGATAGAAATTACAAGGCCGTCTTGTTTGGTAATCTCGAGGGTGAGAGAGATAGAGGGAGATAAAAAAATATGCAAAGAAGAATGAATAGGACGAGGAAGGCATGAAAAGGTCTTGAGCTGATGGCACGTGACACAAAGACGTTGTAGTTCATTGGAGGTCAAGGCTTCTTGTGAAGGTCAAGACCAATAAATGAATCAATATTTCTCAAACAGAACCCCATTGACACTTACATCACTCTCCTCCAGGTTACAATAATAGGCCACGTCATCAAACACTGGAGGCTCATTGACGTCATCGACGTAAAGATTAAGTACCTCGTTCTGGGACGTCCTGTAAGGTCATAAAATGTGGCTGAGGAGCGCAATCTATGTGTAACATTTATTATTAAAAATTGACCAACTTGTTGATAGCATTACAGTGTAGTCCTTGTTCAAAAATCCACAAGTTAAAAGAGGTAGAGAAAGAATGACAAACGCATGGAAAAGAAGACGACTGAAGATAAATTGAAAGGGATGTTGTGAAGGTAGACAGACCGTGAGCGGATAGAACAGGGCAGGAGAACGTGGCAAAATGTTTGTTGAAGTCTAATGTCCTGGGGTGGGGTTGGGACTAAAGTATAACAATGATAATGCTGATTGTGATGATGATGGCAGAAACTGACCAATTTACAAGCAGTATCCTAGTGTTTTGACAATCTTTTAGACAGCTGACGTCATGTTAAAACAGAGTACATTCAGGTCAGAGCACACGACGTCTACGCGTCAAAGATTGTCTGCAATAAATCTCAAACTTGTTCTCCTTATAGACAGACAGACAGAAAGGCAGATAGATAGATAGATAGATAGATAGATAGACAGACAGACAGACAGACTGACAGACAGACAGACAGACAGACAGACAGACAGACAGACAGACAGACAGACAGACAGACAGACAGACAGATAGATAGATAGATAGATAGATAGATAGATAGATAGATAGATAGATAGATAGATAGATAGATAGATTGATTGATTGATTGATTGATTGATAGGCAGACAGACAGACAGACAGACAGACAGACAGACAGATAGATAGATAGATAGATAGATAGACAGATAGATAGATAGATAGATAGATAGATAGATAGATAGATAGATAGATAGATAGATAGATAGATAGATAGATAGATAGATAGATAGATAGATAGATAGATTACTAGTAAAATATTGTATGTATTTAAATCTACTGTAGTTTTCTGTCTCTTAGTCCATTTGGTAACAAAAATAAAAATTATTCCTAAAACTTGTTTTTTGTTCCTTTACTTCTTATCAAATAAATATGAAAGTCAGGAAATATGTTAACTTTTCGTGTAAATACAGTGCAGTGCGAACTCAATTTATACGATTTTGAGATAATGTGATCTCAGAAAATGGGAATAATATCGCCACATTAATTATAATCCCATTTTTTTTTCTTCTTTTCTTCGTATTTCTATCTTTTTGTGCGTGTATGTGTGTGTCTTTGTGAAAACTGTTATGAATTTATTATTTTTTAAATCTACTTAGCAGATGCATCCCTGTATTTGTTAAGTACTGAATTTATGTGCAGAAAATGATCTCAATTTACGAAAATCTCAGATTACGAGTGCTCCTCCAGAACGTAACCATCATCGCGTGAATCAACATCACACTATAATTATAATGTTACAAACACACAACTTACAGATAGCCGTCGCTGACTTCACACGTGATCCTGTACAGGTTGGTCGTTTCGTAGTCCAACTGTGATGTAAGCCTTATGTGGTAAATACTGGCACCTGAAAGATTTAAACAGTACAGTTCAGTCTGCAGAATTTCTTAAGTTTTCTACTGCTTGTATAGTGGATTGACGCGTGTAGGGGTGATTACTGGTTTCGGATTCAATGTATGTAACATGACGTGGTATACATATAAGTTGTGTTTCTCTCAGATGGCTCTCACCCCCCAGTCCATTTCCTATCTGTTTTCTTCTAAGTCTTATTACATTAATTTTGAAGATGTGATCCCAGACTGTTTAATGACAGGAATTAACTCTCCCGAGGAATCTGAGCATCATCCTCACTAAGTATCCACCTCTCATTGTCATTAGGTTCCCAAGCCTCATCTTTATTAAGATTCCATGCCTTATCGTCACTAGGAATCCAAGCCTCATACCCACTAGGAATTCAAATCTCATCCTCACCAAACACAAGTGACGGAGACCACGGTGACAGGACTCACCTAGAGTTTAGTTTTTGTGTAAAATAGGCAAAAGCAACGGACTTTGATAAATCCTCTCATATATAAAAACATCTCAGTGACGAAAACTTGTATTTACAGCAATATTTCACCAATATTTCCATATTTATCTAAACTGTTAAAGACTAATTCATTATTAAAATTGGTACATGTTGTCTTAAAACTAAACAATCATAGTCGCTTCAGTTTTTTTTTATGTGGATGAAAGCAAACGTATGAACCACAATATTATATATATATATATATATATATATATATATATATATATATATATATATATATATATGTATATAGATATATATATATATATATATATATATTTATATATTTATATATTTATATATTTATATATACCTAGACATATATTTACCTCTGAACAGAGCTATAACATTATAAGAGGAATTCGCTGAGTTAACTCAGCTGAGGGCTTGAACGGGCTAAAAACCATTGCTTAAATCCTTCACAAAAGGCGACGGAAAGATATAAGTTTACCATTGCTCAGCGCTATGCCGCATGGTTCTTGACTTCTGAATTATCTTGTGAATGCTCCCTTCGGACAGAAGCGTCATTACACTTCTATCTACATCTCTGCCAAGAGTAATCTTGCGCGAAGGTAAACACCTTTGACGACCCAGTTTAGATACTCTTTAGTTTTGGCCATTGTTGGACAACTACTGTAAAGCAGGGGAGACAATCCGTGACATTGGGGGCTCGTCCGTAACTACCCCGGACGTGCCAGTGTCATAAGACAATTGGGATCAAGTCCGGGGATAAGAAACCCGATGGTTAACTCCTCTAGAAATCTGACAAGAAATTTTAGATTTACTGAAAGAATATTGTTAGTTATTAGTTTATATAGATCTGCTCATTCGTCTTGCATAAATAAATAAATAAGGTGAATATTGTAAGTGTAAAGTTAAAAATTGACAAAATCAAAAACACTTCTCTAAAAATAATTGGAAGAGAAAAAAAACTGTCCATTGCTGAAACTTAATTTGTGTTGTTGGTGTTGTGTATTAGATAATTTTAGTCAGCTAGTATTTTTACTTAGAGCGGCTAATTTTATGTTAGACAAGTAGCAATTGTAATTTTCGTGTCGACTGTAAATAATCTCCTTGCTCAGCATGACCGAACCACAAAATCTTTACACATGCATGGCTAGAGAAATGGGTTTTTCTGGCAAAGATTTAGATGACTTTGTGGAACAATGTGTGAGAAAGACCGTGACAGGGCCGAAAAGAACAAGGAGAGGGCAGAAAAAGCTTCAGAACGCCAAGAGAGACAGATGGCGAGAGAACACGAAAAGGCTAAAGCAGAGAAACAAGCCGAAGAGAAAGAAAAGCGAACAGCTTTTGAAGAGCAGAAGGCTGAAAAGCAAAGATCTTTTGAGGAGCAGAAGGTCGAAATGGAGAGGACATTCCACGAAAAGAAGGAACAGGCCGAAAGAGCGGAAAAGGAAGAGGAGAGAGCCCACGCAATCAGACTTAAAGACCTAGAGATTGAAGGTAGAAGAATCGAATCTTGCTCTAGCACTAATGGGTCGGGGAGTTCTCAAGCTAGTAATGGGATAAATATATCTCACGCGACTATTTCTAGCGCGGTCTCTTTTCAGTTAGATGTATACTCTGAGGCTTCAGAGGTAATAGACATTTATCTTGTTAGGTTTGAGTCTCTAGCTGCCACATATGGATTAGATAGGTAGAGAAACAAGATGAAGTTATCTCAGAGTCTGCGAGGACCTGCCTACGATGTCTTCCTCAAAATGGCACCGGAAGACAAACACAATTATGATTTATTGAAAAAAGCCCTGCTTCAACGTTTTCAGTTGAACGCACAAACTTTTCAGTGCAAACTCCGGGAAGCCGAGAGGCAACAAGACGAATCCTATAAGCAGTTTGCTACACGTCTGGCTATGTACTTGGAGAAGTGGTGATCACTAAGCGCCTTCGACGAAGAAATGATTATCGTGGAGCAATTCAAGGATTCGCTCAACCCAAACATGAGACGGTTCCTGGCGGAGCATGGAGTCAAAACTCTTGATCAGGTTGTACTGTTTTCTGATCGGTGCCAGAGCGCCAGTCGGAACTGACACCGACTAAAGGGCGCCCACACTATAATCACCCCAGACGAGAGAAGCGCCCCTTCACTGACTCCAAGAGTCAGACCCACACCTCATACAACACGACACAACAGCAACAACAACCACAGGATCACCATAGGGAGGAACAGAGAAATTCAGCACAGTTAACTGGAAGACGATTTTGTAAGGGGTGCAAATCTGACACACATTTCATATCGGACTGTAAGAGACCTAAGGCAGGCGCTTATAATGTCGCTTGTCTGATCAAGAGGCCGATAGGGAATCATGACCCTCAGGCATATGAACAAAATTCCAACCACCCTTCTATTACAGAGCAAGTAACCGTGGGTAACCAAACCATACGGTGCTTGTATGTTCGGGTCTCGAATACTCGGCTCTAGTTTCCCCATTTTTGGTGACGGCCCATAATACGCTGGTGAAACTATAGAAATACAGGGGCCCCGGAAGAGCATAAAGCCTATGACTCTTCCAGTTGTGGAAATTGATGTTTCAACCCGATATGTACGGGGGAAAATTAAGGCCGCAGTAGTAGAAGATTTAGTCTACCCTGTCATTTTAGGGAGGCAATATATGTTTTTTGGAGATCCCTCACGTGACTCTAAGCCGACACAGGAGAGAGAGAACACAGGAAACGCCCCAGCAGCCCTGAGCTCTTATCTTTAAGCACCCGAATATTTCGGAGCCGAAGAAGGCACAACGGGCCGATAACACCCTAAAGCATTGCTTTTCAAAGTTGTATGGCAATTACTCCCATGCTCATCAAGGAGCATTTTACAGAGAGAAAGGTTTGGTTTACGGACGGGTAGGGAATGAGAGACAATTAGTCCCACTCCAATATCGCACCCGACTAATGAAGGAAATGCATTCCACCATGCCCCATCCCATTAAAGGTTCATATGTCCTGGGACAATGTATCTCTTTAATCACATCTGGCCAGGCATGCGAGACGATGTTAAACCATTTGTGAAAAATTGCTCTGTTTTCCATCACCCGCACAACCAGGAGGATGAAACTACGAAGAAAGAGTTTGAGAAGAGTAGACCAACACTCAGCATGGGATAACTCGTACCTCAACTCGACATTTCTTTGTAGTAAGGCCGAGTTATGACAAGCGCAAAAGGACGATATTACCCTTGCGCCATACTCTGAACAGAGTCGGATAAAATTACCCATGCTTCAGTTGAAAATTTTCACACAGAAGGGGACATTATTTATCGACGGGCGAGGCAAGGGAAGCAATTGTGGTGCCTCTCCCTTTAAGACTTTCCGTTATGAAAGCGGCTCATATATCCTCATCGGGAGAACATGTTCCCGTGGTTACTACATAACCTTCAAGAGGTTTACTTTTGGCCCAAATGGTGGGAAGACGTTCCTCGGTACGTGTTAGCTCTTGCAGGCCGGAATTTTTTCATCAGTTTTGCCAGAATTATTTTTGTACCTTAAAGCAGTACCTTTATAAATTCTAAAGTTTCTGAGTTATTACACAACAAAGACACACATATTATACATCACAGTAAAGATAAATTAATGTAGAATTAGAATATGAAGGATTTTTAGTGATATTCTACATATAGTATTCAGTTATGAGTCATAATGAAAATACGAAACAAATTTCACAGAACACAAAAGTGACGTTCCCAACGTCGTTTCGGCTTCTAGGGGTTTTGTGGATGTACGCTACCAGCGTCGTTCCGGCCTTTAAGAGTTAAACTGTTCACATTGCCAAGAGAGCCATTTAAACACTAGTCCACGGAATAATGAGGAGAAGACCACTGTCATACAGAAGAGTGGTAGAGGACGGCTCACACCACACAAAGGGTCCCGTCCAAACCTGGATATTTGGTGCAATATCTTAGGTGATGGAGTATTTGACAAAACGTCTGTACGTGTTCTTTTGGTGGCTCTCTCACACCTTTAGCTCTACGGAAGTATCATTTTTTTCTTCTTCATTTTTCTCTCCGGTCGCTTATTATTTGGCAATTTTTTGCCCTTTCATTCATTATTTTCCTCTATGCTGAATCTAGTAAGGGAAGTCTCTAACACTCCACTCCCCTATGGAAGTATCTGCTATGGGACTATCGTTATCTCTACATTTGTGCTTTACCACTCCTCAAACTTATTTACATTCCGTCAGGTGAACTGGGGTATTATCGTAACTATTCCCGGTCATTATCACCGGTCAGCGGTAATAAGTTTATCTCATTGAATCAGTCTGACCACCTTTGAAAGGAGACAATCCTCGTTTGACAATATGGTCTCCTACGAGGATGAATGAGATAATCGTTTCACGGGACTATCCTGTGTGTGATTATCACAGAAATCTGTCTGGCCAGACAATCTTGACGGAAGGTATTTGGAAAGGTCATCAGTTCACACATTTGTTAGTGAGAGTGCACAAGATGTCACCGGAAATATTACGTCTTATTATAAAGAGATTGATGCGTGCCGTATTATATATAATGTTCGGAGAAGGTCTCCGTGGCCAAAGTTCACACTAGGCGTAGTCCAACAAGACGTATCAGCATACTTCAGTGAGCTGACCAACACCTCCTTCACAATTTACATACGCAGTTTATTGTACTGGACACAAAGCTCCATGATAATAGAATATAGTCCCAATGGAAAATGCAGTAATACGCAGTCGTCCAGTCCGTTCACTATCAAACGCTAAGTCAATTGCAATCATAAAGTCTTTATTCTCATCGTAAACTTGACATCTTCGTAACTAGATATGATTCCTGACTAGAATAGACTAGGGACACCTCACCAAAGTATCTTGGTGCCCTAGTGATGGAATGATGCAGGAAAATCACAGTAGACTGCAGGAGCTCAATACACATACGTCCGCTCACATTCAAACACAAGCCGCATCTCCTCTAGCAGACGATCACCCAATTCTGCCTGACAATGTCGCGTCTGCTTCTACACCATATCGGTATGACGTCACTTCCTTTATTAGTAAGTAAGTCCGAATAAAATTATCAGTAAAGGAGCCCTAACAAGCCAACTATTATACCGACATAATCGTTATGAATTTTATAACATCACTCCCCTCGCAAAAATAATGAAAACAAAGTTTTCATCAAATTTCACTGTAAGTAAGAAATAGAATAGCACCCTGGTTTTTGCTATAGGGTAGGCAATTTAACATTAAAAGTGGGGACCTTGGTCTTTTAGGACCATAGCCAATGTCTACTCACGGACCAATTTATTTTAACAGCAATATGAGGTCGCCATAACTAAGAGTTCCCAACACACTAAACAATAATGGTAGCAATACATGCACTCACATACCTCACACGTCCAATAACACCCAACCGTCAAGTCCAGTATCAGTTGTCAAATAGTTAACTTATTGATCAACAGCAATAATGCAAAGTATCATTGAACATATAAATTTATAACAGCGTAAATAGATGAAATTAGGCAGACAATCATATCAGTAATGTGAATGAATGCATCATCATACGCGAAAAGATTGAAGTCACGTGTACATCGTGAGTATTTGTAATAAAAAGTATACTGTGGTGCCAATTAAAAAAATAACATTTTTATTCATTTCATGACGAAGTTGTGTGTCCAATCAGGTAAGAATATGCTGATGTATGGTATAGATTGCAAACTTGTTGTGAGAACCATTAAAATGCTCAATTATATAATTAGTGTGAGCGAAGTAATGACTTATGTCAATCAAAGAATCTCATCACATCAAGCTAATTAAAACCAATCAACAGCTAATTAAAGCACCGTATTTAAAGCAACAATGTTATATTGTCATCCGTACTAGTGGACTAATAACCAACTAAAGTTTAGCGAAAATATTTATAATCGCGCACAAAGTTCACGTCCATGATTATCCTCCATGTTATCGTGTAGGTTCCTTTATGAATTCAAGTTAACCACCACTGTTCCATGTCCAACCTGATACAGATAAATTATCGCACGTTAGGATTTATTTAGTTATGTCCATTTGTCCATGAAAGGCATTCTTGAGTTAAGTCCCTTAATATTCATACACAGTTCAGAAAATGGAATAAAGCAATATTCGCATTAAAACGACTCAAATGTTGCGTTATTTGTAGCCATTCAATTAATGCGTGTTTTATGCACATAAACCGTGTATGGTAACAGTCAATAAGGTTCAAGATATCC
Organism: Oreohelix idahoensis; assembly: GCA_024509875.1. Classification (NCBI taxonomy): domain Eukaryota; kingdom Metazoa; phylum Mollusca; class Gastropoda; order Stylommatophora; family Oreohelicidae; genus Oreohelix; species Oreohelix idahoensis. Next base: position 74,177 of record JAMPIV010008196.1, on the reverse strand, counting down.
ATGTGATGAGCTGAGTAAAAAGAGTCAAATCTTGAAATTGACGATCTGAGGATTCATCATCATCATTTGCTGAGTGATTATGGTCAATAAATGTAAGCACTGTCAAGAGATTTACTGAGCGATTTCCTTCACTTTTTGATGAAAATGATATTATAGATTTCAATCTTGGTATTTCATCATAGGGTATGTTTCTATATCATCTTTTAGTAGCATTAATATGTCATAGATTCACGCCAGAATATGCATCGTCGGCAAAATATGTGCATATATGGTCCTTGCGGAGAAGTAAGTTGATAGGTTTGCTGTAACTTCACATCAGACTTGCATTTGCAGTGTTGTTAGCTGACAGCGGGTCTTTCACACACCGTGATAACACATCCGTGACCACGTTCTGACTGCCTTTAATGGCACAAATGTCATATTCATAGGGCTGGGGAGCGAGTGCTGCTCTGGCTTCTTTCTCATTACGAAATTGTGCAGATTTAAGATAGGATAAGGCATGTTGGTCTGTGTCCAAGACGAATTTCGCGCCAATAAGATAGCGTTGCAATTTTGCAAAACAATACACCACCGCGAATAAGTCCCCCTCGACGATGGGGTATTTTTTTCCGTTGGTGTCAATTTACGACTGACATACAGAATTGGATGTAGACAATCATCGAATTCCTGCAAAAATATACCGCCGATCGCCGAACCAGAGGCGTCGACTCTAAGGATAAAAGGAAGTCTAGTATCAGGCAATCTTAAATTTAGTGATTTCGAGAAATAAGATTTTAATAAATTAATGAATCTTTACAAGAATGTCCAAACAATCTTATTTGTAGAGTTCTTCCTTAATAACGAAGACAGAACTGAAGTAATTTCTGAAGCATTAGGTAAGAACTGTCTGTAGAAACCGACAAGACCTAAAAGACTGCGAACCTTTTTTTTTTATCTTAGGAATTTCTAGATTCAAGATCCTGGAGATAGTGGAATCCACAGACTTAAGAAAACCACTTCCAACTTTGTGACCAAGAAAAGAAATTTCAGCGAATCCTATTTGAGTTTTAGAAGGTCTCGCAGTAAGAAGATGGAGACGAAGAGTAGTCAATAACGACTGAATTCCAAGAACATGCTCATCCCAAGATTCATGGAAAATGCAAATATCATCAATGTAAGTGATGATGTCATCACGACTAGAGAAATTTGTTTTCATCATACGAACAAAAGTCACAGGAGCGTTGACGAGACCAAAAGACATAAAAGTAAATTGGAACAAACCCAAAGGTGTAGCGAAAGCTATATAAGGTTTGGCTCTGTCCGACAGAGGGACTTGCCAATATCCTTTAGATAAATCAAATTTACTGCAAAAGTTTTATGTAGATAGTCTATCCTACAAAGAACCTAACAAAGGTAGAGGCTCAGTATAAAAAATAGTATTAAAGTTTGCAACAGTCAAAGCATAGTCCCATTATGGGAGCATTCTTCATAACAATGACCATTAAAATGTACAACATTATTAGCCTCATCATAAGTACAGATAGGAAACAAGACATCCTGGACATGATTGGTGGGAAGAGTACATCCACGTCCCTGTATATGAACAAGTATGAAGTTATTATGTTCTGTACATGGTGTAACACGACTTGTAGCACCTGAAGAAAGAAACAATATTGTTAATGCCGCCCCACTAACCAATGTAGTGGACAGTACATACCACATGAAATCATGGTATGTCAGCTTTTGAAAAACAAAATATAAAGTAATATTAATATCCTTGAAGTTCCTAAATGAAAAGGAAGAACCATATAGTAAAAAGACAATGGACAGAACGAAATAAGCAGCCAAATATACAGATTTGACTGCAGAGTATATGACCAAAGTGAACTTGACACCTGATCAACATCCTCATCATCAATGCTAAGTATCACATCATCAAAGATGGATGTGGTGGGACCCACATCAGCAGCATCCAGTGATTCACTCGAGTCAAAATAGTCATATGATGATTCCTCATTAGTCTGGAGATCATCAAGGGAGTCCTCAATGATGGGAGGAAGAAATTTTGTATTATCAACATCACCAACCCTAAAAAATGTGTTACTCTGATGCCGATCATTGACCGTGCATGCATCTGCTTAAGAACACGTGCTCTGGTAGTATCAACCCTGGCAGTATACACATGTTGTTGTTCCCATTTTAAAATATCATCATAAGTGCATTCATGAAGCCCAGGGATATTCCCTAAAATTATCCCAGAAACTAGTTTTGACAAGAGACACACTAGAGTCTTTCCGGTAAAATAAGGGGTATATACAATACTTCTGCAGTTGGATAATATTTAACTGTGCCCCCGAATGTGGTGCACTGGACTTCTTCGCCTGTGTAATCCGCAGGGTCCATTAATGATCTTTGCACCCCCGCAGTGGCGAATCCAGTCTCCCTGAGCACTGAAACAAGTTGGTTGTTTACATAACCGTTCTCGAATACTACTGACCCTGTCCCATTATAAGAGGACACGACTGGCAAAGGGTTGCCGCACAGGAGCCTAGGAACTCCCTCTGGCTGAAATAAAGAATTACATTCATAACAATTAGTACTATTGGGTAAGTTCACACTATATGCATTTGCATGGGAAGCTACATTGTTATTTTGGACATTCTGAGCTGTATTATTGTCACTCTGATGCACTTCTGCATTAGCACGTTCAGAATTTTTAGAACGTCAAAAGTTATTGTTCTGTTGAGAACTCCTGTTGTTATAAATATTTCCATTGTTTCCACAGAATGACCTATGTCCTCTGTTTGATTGGAAATTGTATCCACCTCTGTTCCAATCACTGCTAGGTCTGAAAGAGGATTTTTGAGGTATATATCCATCATTACATAGTTGGAAATTCCTTTGAGGTTGCTGTGACATATTGTAAAAATTATGCTTCCCTCTGAAAGATCCAGTATTATTATCTCGATTCAATCGAAAGTTTCTATCCACACTATTTGATCTTTGTCTGGGTGGATTGGACATCATAGTTCTAGCTGGTGGCACAGGAAATGGATCCTTAATGTTAGTCGTGCTAAGATGTCTTCCAGGATGTGCAATTCGGCACTTTCGTCCAAGACTTTCCAAAGCAGACAATGATTCAGGCTTTCTCTTTTGCAAAAATGACAAAAAGTCACCATTGACTGAAGACAGCACCTTGTCTCTTAAAATTAAGTCAGCCAGCCCATCAAACGTTGTATCAATCTTTGATAAATAAACCCGTCTAGAAAAGCAAAGCTTAATGGATGAAATAAGTTCAGCAAAATCTTTGGCTGAATCAGGCAACAGTGATTACAGTTTCAATCTGTAACCATTTTCCTCCAGTTGATATTCTTTTAGCAATAAAGCTTTCACAGCATCATAATCATTTCTAGTATGATCATCTCATCTGTGGTGCAGACTGCAAAAAGAGCCTCACCAACTAATAGAATCATTAACCTGTAGCTCTATCAATCTTGAACTCTTGGCAACATGTTTCATATATATTTAAAAAGCATGAACTATCGTCTATATTGGGATTAAATTTGGGATAATTTTATTTAAAAGTAGAAGCATGGTCTTTCTTTCCAGCCTCATCACCTGCTGGATTAACCTGTTTATGTTCGACTCTTAATTTTTCCAACTCAATTTCGCCCATCCTCTGAGCTTAGGCTAATTTTTTTCTCCTCAAGTTCTTGTTGAGCCTTTATTTCTGCTTGAGCATGTGCTAATTTTTCCCACTCAAGTTTTAGCCTGTTATTCTCCTGAAGTAATTCTTTCTGTCTTCTCTTCTCAGCTAATTCTTCCTCTCTCTTCTTATCCTCTCTAACCAAAAGTCTCTCATCGCTTGCTACGTCCTCTAACCTCTTTATTTCCGTTTGCATGCTCATTGAAAGCAAAGGTTTTTAAAGCATCACCCTCCATACCGAAGTCCTTTTCCATCTTAATAAAATATTCCATGGTAGCCATATTTCACTGTAAATGTGACTCCAAATTGTCCAATAATATTATAATTAATATATATTTTCAATATGTGATCAGTATCACCACCAAATCTTTCACCAATCAATTTCAACCAACTGCATTGAACTATAGAGGGTATATTAGGAGCAAAAAAATAGAGACACAAACAAGATTACAGGAGCACAGTAAAAAGAGCCAACACAAGAAAATACTAATAAATAAACCAAGACAGAAATTTATGAATTGTAGAAAAATGAAAAAAAATTGGCTCTACCACACTTATGACACTAAAAGCACAATTTCACAATATATAATAAATGAAGGATAGCAAGATGAGGTGCACAAATTTCATAAACAATAATGAAGAATAAACCAAATAAAATACGATGAACTTGACAACAAATACAAATTTAATAATAAACAGGGCAAAACAGCTAACAGAAATGGTTATAGTAAACTCGGTAGTAGCAGTAAAACACACAGCTTTGTAATGCCGGTATCACTATCTGAGAAAACCATACACCAAACCGTATAGAACAAACAAGAAATCACGACCATCGAATTGGTATTGTGAATTCATGGTTCCCTGGCCAACCAACCCGCCTAGCAAACAAACATGTAAATACAGATATACATAAAACATGTAATAAAAATAACCCTGTGAAGTGAGATTTTTCAAAACTCAAGCTGCATGAAATAATAAATTCACTTATCTGTTTTTTTAAACGTCCTCCTGGGTCCAACGTCTGAGCCTCAGGGAAAAAACGATTCAAATATGCAACAACCAGGGTTAAACTTTGGATTCAAACTTGCAGCCGACCAAAACCGCCATCTTGAAAATGTATTCACTTGAAAAAATTTCCTCCTCTTGAAACATTAGTCCTCGGACTTGAAAAATGCTTGAGCATACTGGAAACAGTTCAAAATTATACGTTCAGATCCCGGCTTGAGGCCACCAAACACTGATGCGTGCCGAATTATAAATAATGTTTGGAGAAGGTCTCTGTGGCCAAAGTTCACATTAGGGGTAGTCCAACAACACGTATCAGCATACTTCAGTGAGCTGACCAACACCTCCTTCACAATTTACATACGCAGTTTATTGTACTGGACACAAAGCTCCATGATAATAGAATATAGGCCCAAATGGCAAATGCAGTAATACGCAGTCGTCCAGTCCGTTCACTATCAAACGCTGGTCAATGGCAATCATAAAGTCTTTATTCTCATCGTACACTTGACATCTTCGTAACTAGATATGATTCCTGAATAGAATAGACTAGGGACACCTCGCCAAAGTATCTTGGTGCCCTAGTGAAGGAATGATGCAGGAAAATCACAGGAGCTCAATACACATACGTCCGCTCACATTCAAACACAAGCCGCAATTCCTCTAGCAGACGATCACCCAATTCTGCTTGACAATGTCGCGTCTGCTTCTACACCATATCGGTATGACGTCACTTCCTTCATTAGTAAGTAAGTCCGTACAAAATTATCAGAAAAGGAGTTCTGTCGAGCTAACTATAATACGGACATAATAGTTATGAATTTTAATCATAACAGCTTGGTAAAGGGTGGGAATATTAAATTAAATATTTTAAACACGAAAAAGAGCTTACGGCTGGATTGAAGTGAGAGCCGGAATATACAATGAATCTTATTGGCAAGTTTGCAGGGAAGTACAATCTGTGATTTAAACTGGACACTGAAAATACAATCTAGCATACTCAGAGACACAGAACAGACGGTTTTGCAACTTCAAACGAGCAACTCCCAAAAAGCAAGAAAGAGAAGTATCGGACCTAGAATTCCATATTTATAAGTGACGGATCGAAGTATTGGGGAAACTTAAAACCTTAAAAAGTAAGCCTGCCTTTGTAAATACAAGACTGTAAACTTAAGAGGCCAGTTCTTTAAATATAGAGTCTGGACGCCGAAAGGAATTGAATCACCCGTCAAAGAGAATTATTAAAGTTTCCCCAGACCAAGGGTATCGCAGAACACCCGTTGAAGAGGAATTACTAATATCCCAGACCAAGTGATTCATAGAACACCGTCATAAGAGGAATTTCCCAGACGAAATTGATTCGAGAGCAAATGATCCGAAATTGCTCGTGTCCATCCGAAACCTTTGCGAGCAGATTGTGTATAACCCAAAAATTTGGGGTAAGTTGTGAACATTTCTTTTACAAATGTGAATTAACATGTCTTCTTGCTAACTGGTTATATATGAGGCTGGTAACATAAACATACGAAAATAGTATATTCATAGATCACTACAGCAAGCGCTGGTGATTGTTTCTGACTAGTCGTGCTGAAAACCCGAAAGCAGAGATGACCCCAGACTCCGACTGGAGCAGTGATGAGCACACCACTACTAGGGACAGACACTAACACACCTGCGCGAAGCCGACGAGGCTAGCCACTGCGTGCTAGCAACTGAAATGCTGTGCCAAACACATCTTTTAATATACGCCGTGTGTTGCCCCTCAGTCACAGCTCTTTCACCAGTACACCGAAAAACTCAACGTATTGTGGACTTTCCTGATGTTTTCAGTACCGCAGAGTTTGCTGTCCTGAGTTGCATAGCCCGTTGCGGTTCCACAGCCAGCATGATGCTTTTTTGGCAGGTTCATTAAGCCTCTTCAGTGCCCTTGTTCTCGGCTGTCCCCTCAGCCCCAACAATTTCAATAAATCATACACTGATGGGGCCACCTCAACAGCCATGACCCTTGCAGTGAACCCATCGTGACTCAGATCCGCGGCCAGATCATTATACTTGGCCGCTTTGAACGAATGTTGCTCGTCCAATCTGGATTCAAATGGCACGGTCAGTTCAATCAGCTTAACCTGAAGCGATGCTGAAGAATGAAGGTGTTAAGGTCCAAAGGGACGTGATCCATACTATGCTGATTGTACAGTGTGAATTCAGGGTTGTGGCACTTGTCGGCTTGTTTAATTGTGAGTTGTTTAAACATTTATATGGTACAGAAAGCGTGTGAGCGCTAGTCATTTAGTTATTCTGTACTGGTTTCGGCCGGCTGTGAATAGCTCACGGCTAGTCCGTGAACAGCCGAGTCCGGTGACTGTTTGGCGGGAGATGTGTGTTCCCGTGGCAGTCTGAGAGGAGTCTAAGCTTGGGCGTTGACTGGAGTCAGCCCTGTGTCTTGTGTGTGTTCCCAGGGTAGTGTACGGGAACGATGTTTGGCCATTTTTCGAGGTGTACCATTATTTGCCTATTTTAGGTGTGATTATCTGCAGATAAGAGAAGATAAGGTGTACTTTATGTTAAGGACATGTTCTAGGGCCTTGGTGTCTACAGGCCGATGTTTTGAATCATATTTAGCTCCCGGATAGATTTCTATTGTGCAGGAACGGCGCTAGGAGATGGTAAGGCCATTGTTCCTTACGGAGGGAGAGTTTTCTGGTGAATGTACTTTATTTAAAGAGATTATAAGGCCAGGATTTGTGTAGGCCAGATTACTTGTAGACTGCAGAGCGGACAGTCTTTTGAGTATATATAGATTTAAGGATCCATGAACAGATATCAGAGTTATTGAAGAGATTATAAGGCCAGGATTTGTGTAGGCCAGATTACTTGTAGACTGTAGAGCGGACAGTCTTTTGAGTATATATAGATTTAAGGATCCATGAACAGATATCAGAGTTATTGAAGAGATTATAAGGCCAGGATTTGTGTAGGCCAGATTACTTGTAGACTGCAGAGCGGACAGTCTTTTGAGTATATATAGATTTAAGCCTGTGTGGCGTTTTTTGTAACTGCAGTATCAGCAGTCGTTCTGGTGGAACATTAGAACTGCAAGTATATATAGATTTAAGCCTGTGTGGCGTTTTGGTAATTGCAGTGTATGCAGTCGTTGAAGTATTCCTATAGATTTAAGCTTGTGTTTCGTTTTGTAACTGCAGTATCAGCAGTCGTTCTGGGGGATTTACTGATGTAACATTAGAACTGCGATGTAAACAGGGTTTACATCATACTGAACAGCTGTGACATTCTGCGCAATTGATTATTATTGGTTTTGTGTATGCTGTTGTACCTGTGTAGTGTATCGTACCGGATTGATGTTGCTGTGTGAATAAATTATGTGCTGTCATTTGGAAATGAACACTGGTATGATTCGTTGATCTATGCTTGACAGTACAGGGTGAGTGACTGTACCCTTCATACCACTCACTACAGACTTTATACACAGGGACAATACAGTGCTAGCCCATTTATCATCTGCAACATTTATTATGGTGGTTCTCTCAACTGAAACTGGATACAAAAGGCGCAATAACAGTTGGTGGTTTCCAGTTATTTTGGATCGTATTCCTACAACATTCGCGTCATGATACACAGTGGCCTTATTACTAAGAAATCTTAATTCATTTATCATCTGCTCTGTGTGGGCGCATGTACTACAACAGTCTAATCACTTCAACAGAGATATACTCTTACCAACCATACTTTAACAGTGCCAATTATCCTGGGACTTGGGATACACTTTATCAGTGCTGGCCAGTTCTAAAAAGATCGAATTTATCATTTGGTGCCCAGTTTTTTGGGCGTAATGACCACGAATCCACGTTATAAGAGCAATGAATAGCCTGTGTGGGCGTGGCTTGTATTTAGAAACAAAGGCGAATCTTCTACCGTTTTTGGTGTCGATCGTGACCTGTAATCGGCAACGCCTCTATTATTGACAGACAGTATATGTCGCTCATGACCTGTAACACTGACAAACAACATTTTTCTTTCTTATATAAGAATAAGTGTTCTTAGGTCAGTTTCTTGCGCTGATTTCAAATTTGAAATCCGTTTATCTCTATCACATCGGGTTCTTAAGATATTTGTGAATAAATATATTTTTTCGAAACCGTTATTTGCTCCGTTTCATTTTTACTATATAACTTATTAAAAATTAATAAAATGCAAAATAATTCTACTTTTTATACTGCTAAACGATGCATGGCATATGTTACGCTATTTTTCAAATAGTTACTGTATTTTGAAATAATTCTGAGCGAAATATGGCTTCTAGAAGTTGTAGAAATTCGGCTGATCTGTTCTGTTACGTGTGCGGATATTTTACCGATCGTGTTCACCAGAAAAACTTTACACCATTACTAAAGAAAGCATATGAACTTTATTTCGATTCGAAAGTTGATGATGCAAATAAATCTTGGAAGCCAAATGCAGTTTGTTCGACTTGTGCAAATACATTGGCAGGTTGGTTACGAAAATCGACGAAGCATAAGTCGATGCCTTTTGGAGTGCCAGTAATATGGCGTGAACCGACAAATCACACTACTGATTGTTACTTCTGCTTGACAAATATCCATGGTTTCACTTTTAAAACTAGAAAGTCTGTGGTTTATCCAAATATTGAATCGGTTTTGAAACCAGTGCCTCATGATCCAATCACGTGTCCGATCCCAGTTCCACCAGAACAATATCCGTTGGACGTGAATGAACCATCAGAAAGTGATAGTTTACCTGCTTTAGAAACTAATTCTGTCTCGGATTATATACCGGTGAATGATGGTGTTCACTTAATTAACCATTCAGAACTTTCAGATCTAATACGTGATCTCGCTCTTACCAAAGGACAAGCGGAATTACTCGGTTCGCGACTCAAAGAATGGAATCTTTTAGCGCCCAATACTCCGATATCTAAATTTCGTCATAGACACAGAGAACTTGTTCAATACTTTGAGATGGATGATGACATTTGCTATTGCAAAGATGTAAACGGTCTAATGGTGCACCTCGGTCATGAGCACATAGTCAACGAATGGCGACTTTTCATCGACTCTTCCAAGACTAGTCTAAAAGCCGTGTTATTGCATAATGGAAATTTATTTTCATCAATTCCAGTCGCCTACTCTGTTCATATGAAAGAAACTTATGACAATATGGCTATACTTTTGGCAAAAATAAAGTACAATGACTACCAATGGCGGATTTGTGGAGACCTAAAGGTCATTGCAATTCTCACGGGCATGCAGACTGGGTATACTAAATTTTGTTGCTTCCTATGTGAATGGGACAGCCGCAACAGACAGGAACATTATGCAAGAAAGGTGTGGCCTATCAGGGATCGTATGCAGCTCGGGCATAAAAATGTAATACACGAGCCATTAGTTAACAAAGACAGCATCATTTTACCACCGTTACATATAAAGTTGGGGCTCATGAAGAATTTCGTAAAAGCGTTAGATAAAACGAGCAAAGCTTTCACTTATCTTCGAGAAAAGTTTCCGCAAGTTAGCGATGCAAAGATAAAGGAAGGTATCTTTGTAGGACCTCAGATTAGGAAAGTTATTGCAGACAAACAATTCGAGAACTTGTTACATGGTAGTGAACTTCGCGCATGGATGGCATTCAAATCGATCGTCGATAACTTTCTGGGAAATCACAAATCTGTCGACTATGTGCATATTGTTAAGCAGTGCATAGATGCATACAGAATTATGGGCTGTAACATGTCCCTCAAAATCCATTTGCTCGATTCGCATCTTGACTTTTTCCCTGACAACCTTGGCGAAGTCAGCGATGAACATGGAGAACGATTCCATCAAGATATCGCCGTAATGGAGTCACGTTATCAAGGACGGTGGAGTGTGACCATGCTTGCCGATTAATGTTGGATGCTTCATCGCGATGTACCACATGCCATTCACCGACGAAAGTCGACTGCAAAGAAATTCAAGCCTACATAACTGTTATACTTCTTGTACGAATGATATTGTAATACTGTATGCGTTGTTAAAAAACTTCAATTGCGTATTTCTTGAGATCCCGACCTGATAGAGAAAAACGGTTTGCAGATTTAAAAACAGCGCATTAAAATTGACCAGAAAAACATTGAAATGTTAGAGAAAGAAAAAAAATTTTTTTTTTTTGTTAGCCAGTGTAATCGGTGACACGGGGATGTGTGTAATGTTTACATGCCTCCTTATGACGTTCCTGCAGCGTGTCCAGTTCTACGTTTTGGAGTGAAATTTTCAAGTAAATTTTGACATGGTTATGACGACCTGTCCTGATTCGTCATCATCAGCGATATCTGCATCATGAGAATTACATTGTGTTCCAGTTTCATATGCAAGTTCGAAATATCAGATAACTCTTTTCAACAAGAGTGACAGACAGTGTACCTTCGCGACGACAGAGGGAACAAGTGGATAACTTGCACTGTTTCCAGTTTCCTGTGCTGTGTACGACAACATAGCATACTGTGTCAAGGTGGAGTGAGAGTTCAACATGGGAATCTGCTTATGCTGTGTCATTTGATGCCCATCGATTGTAGCGGGAAAAGAAGGTTATTTTTGCTATTTGCAAGATAAGTGGTTTTGTTGTTGTGGACACTGTGTTTATGTATGTATGCTATCAAGTCTTCTCATATCACGCATTATATATATTCTATTAACTGTTTAGTATAGGATTTAGTGCATAATAATTGAGAATTGATACATTATTTAATACATTAATCTCTTGAGGAAATATTTATTGTGTGAGGTGGAAATTAATTGTCTAAATTTCCAAGGACATAAACTTATTATAATTATAAGTGGTTGATACATATAGTGAACTGGGTGAATAAGTCACTATGGATTTTGATATGGATCCTGAGTGTGATGTAGATCCTACAGATATAAGACCTATGTTGGAGTGTGCTTTGGTGGTAGGAAGAGATAAAAAGGGATTGAGAGGCCCACGACTTGGAGCATGGGTGATGGATGATTTTTTTATTAATGTGTCAGCGTCCCTAGAGTTATTTGCTGAACATAACTTTAAGTTTGTTTGTAATTTGGTAATGGCTAAGGATTTGGTTAATTTGCTACGGCACCTTCGTGTGTTTTTGCAACAATATATTGAAGTTGAACACGGACATATTGTGCAAAGTATATACAAAATAATCCACAACGATGTTTCTGACGTGCAGAAAAGGGAATTGAAAAATGAGAAGCAAACAATGGTAGACAAACAGAGTGCTCTACAGGAGTAGGCTAATTTTTTGCAGGATAGTGCTGAAAAGAATAAATTACAAGAAACAGTGTCTAAGCTCACAAATGAGTTACATAAATCAAACTTGGAGCTTGCTAGTGTAAAAACAGCATTAGACTCTGCGTGCATTAGAGTAAAAGATTTGGAAGTTCAGATAGAACACAAGAATAGCAAAGTATGTAACCTAACTCGATAAATTGAAGAAAAGAAAGAGTTGTATCGCAAATTAAAAGTTCAGGCTAAGGAAAATGAGACGTCTGATACAGAAATGATTCGAGATTTAAGAAGTGAGGTGGATTTTTTGCAAAATATGGCTTTAGTGAAGAATACAGAGATAATTAATGAGATTAAAGATAGCTATGATAATAAGATCAAAGTACTTCAACTGGAGTTAACACAGTTGAGAGCACAAGCTGCTCAAGTCGAAGGTCTTGAGGCCCAGGTGGCCCGACTTCAACCACAGATAGCAGAGGTGCAAAAGAAAAGATTAAGGAAATTGGCACGACAGAGGAGGAAAAGCAAAGAAAAGGACGTAGAAAAGAGAGTAGAGGAGTTATCGTTTAAGAAAGAGGAAATGACTGATATTGAGAAATTACTCATGGAGGAGAAGAGTAAGGTTTTAACATCTAATGACTTAATTAAGAAACAAACCGAAGACATCTCACTTAGAAATGCTGAGATTAGTGATCTAAGAAAAATATTGGATGCATTAGTAGATGTTGTTTTAGGCATCAAGGGGTTGTCTACTGTCAATGTTGACAATAGTAGACAGAAGGTTGTTTATCACCAAGTAAAACAAGCAAGGAGCCAGCCCTTTACACTTTTTGCTGATACGAAAATCGAACAGGGTGGACGTAGATCCTTACGTGGCAAATACAATTTTCCACGTACTACTGCTGCTAACTTTACTGACTCTTGGCGTCAGGCCAGCAAAGATAATTCTACATTATCAGTCAGTTCGGCAGATTACAAAAAAATGGAGATAACTGTCAATTTAAAATTCAAAAGACCAACCATTATTCTGGTTATGGAAATTCTGATAAACTGATAATAAGGGACAAAGCTATTAGTAATACTTGTACCCAAAATGTTGATAAGCATAAGGATTTTGTTATCACTAGTACTGAACGATTTGGTAAGCATATTGTTACAAAGGAGAATAGAAACAGTTTTGGTGAAAGAAATAACTACATTAAAGGTTATCAGCTTTATAATGATGGTTCTAGAACACAACAAAATCCATCGGTTAGATATTTTTATCAGAGGAGAAATACTAATCATAATAATGTTGCACAACAAAAGAACAAACTTGGTTATAAACAAGTTAACAGCACGAGTATTGTTTCAAAAACTACTGCTTGTTATGCATTTTGAGTTCGAGAGAATATCTCGTTGTGTGTAAGTAGAATTTTATTTCAGCGTACTGTTGTGATGACCTTCATTTCGGTCAGAATGTTCCTATCCTTCTGTGTTATCGGCTATGTGACGAGGAAATGATGGCATCATATAGAAACCAGACGTTTTCACTGCCACATGTTTGGGTAAAATGTAAGACTAACTTTCTGTTTTACTTCAATAAATCTCACAAAGTGATTGAAATAGACATTATCATTTGTATTTTCCCACAGTATTCGGCTTTGCGTTAAGAATCATCGCACCGAAGTTATTTTTTACTGTGAGAGGAATGTAGGTCAACCTACGACCATGTGTCGAGTCAAGCGCAGCCAAGCCAACCTGTTGACCCGGTATTGTATGACGTTATCCCGTGCGGTGTACAGAATACTATCAAGGACCCCGGAGTTGTGACCTTTTTTTTTTTCTTTAGGAGTTGGTTTAAGATTGCTACAGTGTTTCTTACACTTAATTTATTTTTTGGATAATGAATTATTGTATGCACTGTTGTAACTCTATGTTATTGTTTTCATAATTGTTTTGTGGATAAACATTGTATGTATTATGATTGCAATGAAATAGTATCATATCACTTTGTAGTGACTTATCTTTAACTTTTGTAATGGGATTGTGGATTTGTGATATTTTCATACGCTAGTCGGAAGACTATTCCTCTTAAACCATATTATGTTGGACCATAGGTGCTCCGTTATGAAGTTTGAAGCAATGATAGTTGATTCATCAAACACTGATATGTTTTGGCAGCGTTGGTTCTTAGGATAATTTTGTACTTGATGAGATTGCCAGCCCTATGCACAAACTCATTAGCGAGGAATATGCGTAAGTTGTTTCAGAGAGTCTTGTTATTCATTAAATTTATTTTTTTCTTTTCTTATGTTCTGGTGCTATGTCTAATTAATATATTACCATATACAGAGGTTATATGCAGTAACTATTGTGTTGTGAAATGTAATTTTGAAACTAAACTTGTATGTGTTATTTATGATTTTGTATTTGTATTTGAAAACATATTTTGAAACATTGGTTTCTGGTATATTTTTTTTTTTTTTTGGCCATGTGCTTTTTTCTGCTGAATTCTGTTTAAACTAGTATGTGTTTATTATGAGTCTACTTAAGAATTGGAATTCTTTTTGTTAGATGTCATTCATTTGGTTAAAGATGATTTCATTTTAGTATATTAATTATAGATTTAATCTAGAAAAAATTAAAATACTATTTTTTATTTAACTTAGCTTTAAGAAACTTTTTTATAATGTAATTTTTTTAATGAAATGTATTTTTCGTTGACATTGTTATATTTTTTCTGCGCTAAAGCGCTTAATAAGGTGTAATAATATATGTTGATATTTCTGAATTTAAAATAGTAATATTTTTTTCGAGATTGTGATATTTTTATATATCGCACTTTTTTGTGTGATGCCTGTGATAAATCATTTTAGTTATGAATAAGTTTTGTAATTTAGCTAAATTATTTATTATGCGTTATTTAGTTGGATTGTTGTTGGGATGTATTGTTGTCGTTTTTCTATGCATTCATATTTTGTATTTCCTTCTTCCTTTTCGGATGATTCTTCGTTTCACTCCATTTCTTTGGAAGCGGTCTATACTTTGGTTATGCTTCCATGTTTCATCTGGATGTTACTTTATTCTATTTGTATACGTTTACTTCTTACACTTCTTATACTTCCATTCTTTGTATTCTTACGTATTGTAATATGGATTAGTATATGTAACTATTGGTGACAGTTCTATTTATTTCATGCAAGGAATTGATTAGCTTAATTGTTACTATTAGGTATTATGGATCTTTCTTTCTATTTCGATTTCTTTGTTGATTTTCTGTGCTGATCATGCTTCTTTTGTGTGATTTTGACTTTATTTCCTAATTATTATGTCATGTTTGGTCTACAGTAATAATACTTAAATCTGTTTGTTGTTGCGTGCATATTTTGACGCACATATTACAAAAATCGATATGGCTATTTAATATGGGAAAAATATAGACATTCATTCATTTGTGTATGAAAATGCTGTCTATGGTAAAAGCGAGATAATCCATGTTTGATTCACACTTTTGATTATAGGAGTAATCGTTCTGGATATTGATCCGGCGCAAGGATATTGCGCTTACGTTTGTACTTATTTTTTAGGGCCAGAAAATATATTAATTTGCTTATTGTGTTTATGGCCTGAATTCATATGTATTACATATTATTAGTACAAGTAGAATCAGTCCTATATTGTATATTTTGGATGGGTAGGAGGGACTAGATTCTTGTTATTCCGGTCTAGCGGAAGTATGAGTTGTCTTGACAAGTCGTGATGAGTTCCGATGTACCGTGATAATGGCGGGTACGCATTTTTCAAAGGGCTGGTAGATTCTTAAGGAAATATGATTCATGAAGTGGTTTTCTTCTAAAGGAGATGGTATCTCTACTATAGTTTATGTTAGAGACTCTCCTAAGGTACGGTACAATGTATAATTCGGACTCCATGTATTGCCAGACCCTATTTTGATGATCTCATGTCGATTCGACCTAGATGGAACATTGTGCTTCGTATCGCTAGGGTCGTGTTTTGTATCGACGAAGATGACAGACTTTCCTACAGCGGTTATGGCTACGTGAATTAACCTGATCACCGTAGAGCTGTATGGAAACATTTATGAAATCATTTATATACCCATTATAAATTAACTCTGGCTTATATTCTCCTTCCTATGAATGAGTGAACGACAACTCAGGGAGGCGGCCATGTTAGATTTCGGTCATCATATGTTTTGATCACTGCCAAGAGAACAGATTATTTATCCTATTATCGGACAGTGACAGGGAGATCTCAATCTTGCTAGAAAACCCCCCTTTCGTGGTTTCATAATATATACTACAAACTATGGACGTCAAGTAACTTTAGTTATTTACCGATCTGCCTTCACTGACGCGTTTAGTCAGATAGGGGGATGCGGCCATAATGTATCATGACATTGAACTTTTGATGTACTGCCCATTATTTCTGAATGTGTCATGACTTCAGATCTGCTATGTATACCTACAAATTGATATGTCAACATACCATGATGTACTCGTATGTCCCAGTGTGTACGTCTGAATAAATTGAGTAAACAAAGATTCCAGCAGTCTGCATTGGTGCCTTGTAGACACAAGTGTATGAGTGGTTATATTGGTCAGCACACGAACAGTACACCATTCGCGGTAATCACACTCTACACTTCTACTTCATACATACACCATCCTGCGTCGGTTGGAGTGACCAAGTTTAGGGCCTGCTTCCCCTGGAGCCTTTGCCTTCCCTAACTCAGGACTAGGGTGAGTTACCCATTTACAGCTGGGTAGACTGGAGCATGCCTGATCTCAACAACACACCACTCTTCCTTACAGAGCATACAGACTGACACTTTACAGAGTGGAAAGAAGAAAAGAAACTTTACAGTGGCGAGCCAGATTCCTGGGTCCAGCTTACGCAGTTTTGTGTTGAGAATCACAGTTTACAGCTGAAAGAACATTTGTTTGAACACATCAACACCAGTAGGACAGCTATACAGTCGATGTCAGCTTGACCTGTATTACCGATAGGATGCTGTATCTAGGTCAGCGCTTGTTGACAGTTTTTCGCTGTACAGACAGTATTACACAGGACAGTGGTATCAAGTGTAGAAAATATCTGGAGCAGTATTGTTGACATTTCTCAACGTACAGAAGAATCACAGTGTTGTTGAACATAAAGTGCATAGTTCATCGTTGGATCTTCATATGCTCAACAGAGAAAAATTGACAGTGTAATAGTTTAAAATTAAATCTATTACTGAATAAAGTGGCAAGTTATTAGTATTAAAATAAACTGTGCCTGCTTTACAACACTATACCTGCAACACATTCCATTCATGACATAAATTATATTGTATGCTATATGCTATTTATGCTTACATGTTATTTGTTATGTATTAAATTAGTTTATGTTCTGTGTGACTAGTACAAGGTATGCCGAGTGACATTGGTCTGGTACTAGTATTCTATAGGTACACATTTTCTTAATTGGAAATTTGTTAGCAACAATTTGCTGCTATTTCTGTTAGTTGTGATGAGGTGTTCTTTTCTTCGTTGTTTTTGTTAATAATTTTGTGTTCCTTAGTTTTGTTTGATTTGTTTGTATAATTGTAGGTCTCATCTTTTCTATTTTTCATTTCTTTACACCCTTATGTTTATACACTGTGGCGTTATTTGTCTTGTTATATTATGGCAGTTATCATCACGGTTTCTGTGATCATTTTTTTCATTTCTCCTATTTAATTTAATTTGATCTCTGCAAATGTGTTCATATTGTCTTTTCTTGTTTGTCCTTTGTAATGTCTTTAGTTGACATATGACGTATAGTGGTATACACTGATAGTATAGTACAGATCAGTACTTTATGATTGTTATTGTTATAAAACAAAATGTACAAGACCTTTGTAAGGCTTGTCTCCCAAAGTGATTGGTAAAGGGAAATATTTTTTCCACAGGTACTCAAGTGATCTTTGATTACATTGAGGTATACAAGACCTTTGTAAGGCTTGTCTCCCACAGTATTTGAGATACAGTTATTGTTGTCCACAGGTACTCAAGTTATCATTGGTTATTATAAACCATACAAGTTTGGACTAAGACTAAGTCTATGGTATAGACTTGTCTCCCATTAAAGTGAAATAGGGTAATTTATTTACTTTTTCAGGTTTCTGATTTAAGAAGACAATATGTCTACATTAGATTATTTCATTGCACAAGGAAAATCTCTTGATAAGACTGGAAAAGACTTAGAACAATGGGCTGTTGCTCAATATGACAAAGCATTAGCTGCAGAAGAGAAAAAAACTGCTGCTGCTGTTGAAGAAAGAAAAGCTGCTGCTGAGGAAAAAAAAGCTGCGGCTGAGGAGAGAAAACTTCAAATAGAAGAAAAAAAAGCTGCTGCAGAAGAAAGGAAAGCTCTAGCTGAAGAAAAAAGATTAGAAAAAGAAGCTGATACTGCTGCTGAACTTAAGAAATTGCAGATGCAAGTGGAGGAAAGGAGATTTGAGGCAGAACAGAAGAAATTAGAAGCTGATGCAGAGCAGAAAAAAATTAGAAGTTGCTGCAGAACAGAAAAAATTAGAAGTTGCTGCTGCTGCAGAACAGAAAAAAATTAGAAGCTGCTGCTGCTGCAGAACAAAAAAAATTAGATAGAGAAGCTGAAGAGAGAAAAGCAATAAGAGAACATGAGTTTGAATTAGAGAAATTAAAATTGACATGTATGAGTAATGTTAATCAGGCATCTGGTGGTAATGGTAAACCCTTTGTGTACAAGGTCAAGGTACCAGCGTTTAACCCTACCAGTGATGACATAACATTTTGGCTTTCTAGATTTGAACGGGCTTGTCGATCTCATAATGTTGACAAATCACAGTATGTGAATCAGTTGTCTGAAAATCTAAAAGGGGAGTCTCTGAGTAAGTTATATTTTGTTGAAGAGGCCGACAAAGATAATTATGATGCTGTTAGGGCAGCTTTGATAAAGAGATATCAGCTGTCTGAGGAAGGTTACCGTCTTTTGTTTAAAACAATGAGACCTGAGGTAGGTGTAGAATTCTCAGATTTCATCTCAAAAGCACGAATTACACTTTCACGATGGATTGAATTATCCAAAACAGAGAAAACATTTGATGGTCTTACGGATTTATTGCTAAGAGACAAGGTCATGTCTTCTGTAAATAAATCATTCCTAGAGTTCTTACATGAGCGTAAACCTGGTACAATAAAGCAAATGGAAGAATATTGTGACCAGTATGCCACGGCACACCCTGACATGATTCTTAGTAACTCTAACATTAAAGAGAGTATGCCAGTTGCTTCGGCAACAGAATATAATCAGAATTACTCACACAAATTCCAAGGAGCTAAAAATAAATTTGATAAAAAGGTTAATTGGAATAAGTATCAAAACCAAGATAACCACTCAAATCAGGGTTCTTCTTCGAAGAACTGGAATCGGGCTGATAGTCCTCGACACGCGAGGGGTACCCATAATGTTAGAAATTCTCGGAAAGGGAGTGGCTATAGGAACTACCCAAGTGCTTCATGGAGACAAAAGAAACAATATTACAGGGATACTCAATATAATGAGCATGATGATTATGATCATGAATATTATGATTCAAACCCAAATAGGGGTTATAACAGAGGCAATAATAATTATAGAGACAATTATAACCGAGGTAGATCACAACACAAAAGACATGGTAAATCTTATTACCAGGCTAACTCTGCACAACAGGAGTTCCACGACACCGATAATCAGAATAATGATAAAAAAGACTCCAACAGTGTAGCAAATTCCGCTTTCGATTTTGCTAGAGCATCTGAGTGTTCGCAATGCAAAACATTATTCGATCCAACCACAGTTTCTACTTTAAGCTGCGGTCACCCGCTTCCCGCTCTCCATGCGTCAATTGCGCATAATGGAAGGGGTGCTCTTGTCTTTAATAGGGGCCTAATAGATGGTACTCCGGTATCAATTCTTTTCGATTCGGGGTGCACTACCATTGGAGTGAGGCAATCACTCGTAAATCCTTCTCGAGCTACAGGCAATATAGTCAAATGTGTAACATTTGGTGGCACATTGGAGAAGTACTCCACTGCCATTATCAATATTGCTACGCCTTTCTTTACAGGAGAGGTGCAAGCATGTCTCTTGCCGAATCCGATCGCTGATCTTATCATCGGTCGCATTCATGGAGTGAAAGAATGCACTCCACAGCAAATTTCTAATTGGGAAAATGTTAATATGCAATCTGCTAATGCAGTAATCACTAGGGCTCAAGCTCTTAATATGCCACAATCTTCACATTCTGAAGATAATGATGCGCAGATCCAAGATGATCCCTTGGAGATTTCCCACGATTCCTTTATCAAACAGCAGGAAGATGATCCTACTCTAAAGAAATTCTTTACTCTGGCAACAAAAGGTGATCCGAATAAGGATACAAATCGTAAATCTTGGATTACGATGAAGAATGGCGTACTTGTACGTATGGTACAAGACTCCGCTAAGTCCATTCATTCTCAAATCCTTGTGCCTAAAAATATGAGAGTTAAAATCTTACAGCACGCTCATGATTCGCAGTGTGCTGGACATATGGGTTTTTCCCGTACTAAAGCTAGAGTTCTTCAATCTTTCTTTTGGCCTGCTGTGAATAAGGACATACGAATCTATTGTCGATCTTGTAAAGTATGTCAAGAGATTAAATCCAGAGGTCCACGCCATGATGCACCTATTCAGGCTGCAGACATTCCCATTCGGCCATTTCAAAAAATGGCGATAGACATCATTGGTCCATTTAAGATAAAGTCTGCTAGAGGACACCAATTTATTTTGACGTGTGTTGATATGTGCACACGTTGGCCGGAGGCTGTTCCTCTAAAGAGCATAACTACTGCTGATGTCGCAGATGCTCTTTGGTTAATATTTTCTCGTCTGGGGTTTCCAGCAGAAATATTATCCGACCATGGTACCCAACTCATATCGGATACCATGTCTCAAGTAATGTCGACTCTGAAGATAGAGAGATCGCTGAGTAGTATTTATCATCCTATGTCCAATGGGATGGTGGAACGTTTGAATAGAACTCTGAAAAACCTACTAGGTAAGATAACAGAAGATCATCCTCAGGATTGGGATAGGGTTTTACCCGCGGCTCTCTTTGCATATAGAGAGGTCGCCAACGAACATACAGGATTTTCTCCCTTTGAACTTGTCTTTGGCGCGAAACCGCGAGGTCCTATGTCCTTACTTCATGATCTTATAACTGCTGATAATATTGTCGATGACACAAAATCCTCTTATGAATATGTCATCGCACTTAGACACAAGATTATTGAAGCATGCAAATTGGCAACTGCTTCTTCTGAATTTGCGAAACAGAAGGCAAGGGAATTTGCCAATAAAAAGAGATGTTTGCGACAACTTTGTCCAGGTGACAAAGCATTTGTCTTGCTACCTTGTAGGGAAAATAGACTTCTCATTTCTTGGAAAGGTCCGTACGATATAATATCAAAAGTTTCCGATGTTGACTATATCGTCGATATTGACGGGAAGCGTAAAACCTTCCACATCAACATGCTCACGGAATTCCATGAACGTCCTGATTATTTACAACCTGTTTTCCAGGCAACGGACGATTTTCCAGTCCAACATGGACAGTACTCATCTCTGTCAGTAATACAGGATGAGGAAACGAGTTTCTCGGATGTAAATTTACCTTTTCCAATGATTCCTCTTCACTCTAATGAATCATGGAAAGATGTTGCAATTTCTCCAGAATTATCTCCAGGAGAGCAGAAACAAGTTTCTACTATGTTAGAACAATTTCAGGATGTCCTTACTGACATTCCTGGTCAAACTGATGTCATTCAACATGACATTATTCTTACTGACCATAGTCCTATAAGAGTCAGACCGTATCCTATCCCGATACATTTTCAAGCACAGGTAGAGAAAGAGTTAGATGAGATGATAGAGTTAAAAATTATTGAACCATCCACATCAGCATATTCTTCGCCGATGGTTATAGTACGGAAAAAAGACAATAACATACGTCTTTGCGTGGATTATCGCAAATTGAATCAAGTGACTAAATTCGATGCTGAACCTATGCCTTTACTAGAAGAGCTACTTACGAGACTATCGAATTCTCACTTCTTTACTAAACTCGATTTGTCTAAGGGATATTGGCAAGTTCCACTATCCGAACACGCCAAACCGTTTACTGCTTTTTCGACGCCTAGGGGTCTATTCCAATGGAATTTCATGCCTTTCGGTCTTATGAACGCCCCTGCTACATTTGTACGCATGATGCGTCGAATCCTATCTCATCGCTCAGATGTCATTGCGTATCTTGATGACATCTGTCTTTTCAGTGATACTTGGAACGATCACTATAATGGTATAAATGAACTATTGTCTATCTTACGCGAGCATAACCTGACAGCGAAACCATCGAAAGCATGTATTGGTTTTAGCGAAATATCTTTCTTAGGACACCGTGTTGGTCATGGGTTCCTAAAAACAGAAGACCATAATACAAGTAAGATACTTAACATTTCTATTCCTAAGACTAAAAAGCAAGTACGAAGTCTCTTAGGTCTAATACAATTTTATGGACGATTCATCCCGAATCTGTCCTCCATTATGTCACCTCTTTCTTCCTTGCTAAAGAAAGGGTCTCCTAATGTAGTCCATTGGACTCAAGAATGTCAATCCTCTTTGGATAAGGTTAAAACTATGTTTTCTACTTCACCTATCCTAGTATTGCCTTCTAAGGATAAGACATTTATTCTTCGTAGTGACGCTTCATCCACCGGGATTGGAGCTGCACTAATGCAAGAGTACTCTGGAACTCTGCATCCTGTGATGTATATTTCTCGGAAATTAAATGCCGCAGAGAAGAATTACTCGGTCCTAGACCGTGAATTATTGGCTATGGTTTGGTCAATCCTTAAACTGCAAAGATTTCTTCTGGGCGCGCATTTCATTGTGGAAACTGACCAGAAAGCTCTTACGGCTATTCAGAGTAAAAATCTGAAGAGCGCGAGATCAACGCGATACGCGATTGCTCTACAGCCATTTCATTTTTCGGTGCGAGCTATCCGTGGGTCAGAAAATGTGATGGCAGATATTTTGTCTAGATGCCCACATGATTCATAACTGTTATACAACTTTGATACAGTTGTTTCTATGTTGAAATGTGTACACATATGTAATATATCATATATTGATTGTAACACTACTTAGCGGTTCATTGATATTTATTCACCGCTGATCTTTCAATGTTTTTCGTCTTTGATGATCATGATGTTAAGATATCTTAGATGAAATTTATGTATAAACTAATGTGGAAATTGTGTCATTGCTAATATTGTAGTATGCGTTGGTGACACCTCTCTGGAAATATTTATACTTAGAGAAGTACTTTCTCTAAGGTCATAAAACTTATGCTTATCATCTGCGCATTGTTATTGGTGCGTTGTGAGCCTATTGTATGTTGCTCCTAGATGTATTTCAAAAAAAAAATGTACCATTTTTTTTTCCCGAGGGGTGTGGTAATCTGTTGCGTGCATATTTTGACGCACATATTACAAAAATCGATATGGCTATTTAATATGGGAAAAATATAGACATTCATTCATTTGTGTATGAAAATGCTGTCTATGGTAAAAGCGAGATAATCCATGTTTGATTCACACTTTTGATTATAGGAGTAATCGTTCTGGATATTGATCCGGCGCAAGGATATTGCGCTTACGTTTGTACTTATTTTTTAGGGCCAGAAAATATATTAATTTGCTTATTGTGTTTATGGCCTGAATTCATATGTATTACATATTATTAGTACAAGTAGAATCAGTCCTATATTGTATATTTTGGATGGGTAGGAGGGACTAGATTCTTGTTATTCCGGTCTAGCGGAAGTATGAGTTGTCTTGACAAGTCGTGATGAGTTCCGATGTACCGTGATAATGGCGGGTACGCATTTTTCAAAGGGCTGGTAGATTCTTAAGGAAATATGATTCTTGAAGTGGTTTTCTTCTAAAGGAGATGGTATCTCTACTATAGTTTATGTTAGAGACTCTCCTAAGGTACGGTACAATGTATAATTCGGACTCCATGTATTGCCAGACCCTATTTTGATGATCTCATGTCGATTCGACCTAGATGGAACATTGTGCTTCGTATCGCTAGGGTCGTGTTTTGTATCGACGAAGATGACAGACTTTCCTACAGCGGTTATGGCTACGTGAACTAACCTGATCACCGTAGAGCTGTATGGAAACATTTATGAAATCATTTATATACCCATTATAAATTAACTCTGGCTTATATTCTCCTTCCTATGAATGAGTGAACGACAACTCAGGGAGGCGGCCATGTTAGATTTCGGTCATCATATGTTTTGATCACTGCCAAGAGAACAGATTATTTATCCTATTATCGGACAGTGACAGGGAGATCTCAATCTTGCTAGAAACCCCCTCTTTCGTGGTTTCATAATATATGCTACAAACTATGGACGTCAAGTAACTTTAGTTATTTACCGATCTGCCTTCACTGACGCGTTTAGTCAGATAGGGGGATGCGGCCATAATGTATCATGACAATTGAACTTTTGATGTACTGCCCATTATTTCTGAATGTGTCATGACTTCAGATCTGCTATGTATACCTACAAATTGATATGTCAACATACCATGATGTACTCGTATGTCCCAGTGTGTACGTCTGAATAAATTGAGTAAACAAAGATTCCAGCAGTCTGCATTGGTGCCTTGTAGACACAAGTGTATGAGTGGTTATATTGGTCAGCACACGAACAGTACACCATTCGCGGTAATCACACTCTACACTTCTACTTCATACATACACCATCCTGCGTCGGTTGGAGTGACCAAGTTTAGGGCCTGCTTCCCCTGGAGCCTTTGCCTTCCCTAACTCAGGACTAGGGTGAGTTACCCATTTACAGCTGGGTAGACTGGGGGCATGCCTGATCTCAACAACACACCACTCTTCCTTACAGAGCATACAGACTGACACTTTACAGAGGGGAAAGAAGAAAAGAAACTTTACATTTGTAAATGATTATTTCGGTGTATTTAGCAGATTATTATGGGTAATTTGTTTATTGTACACTTGCTTTATTATTTGGCGAGGTATTATTTTGACCTTATCATAAAGCTATTGTTGTAAGCATATATTAGAGCTTAGCTGACCCCTCATTTTTCGTTGATGTAGTTTTTTCAAAAAATGATAAATCATTTTTTTCTCCGGAGCGGGTGGTAGTATGTTAAGGTCCAAAGGGAAGTGATCCGTACTATGCTGATTGTACAGTGTGAATTCAGGGTTGTGGCACTTATTGGCGTGTTTAATTGTGAGTTGTTTAAACATTTATATGTTAGAAAACAGAGTGTACAGAAAGCGTGTGAGCGCTAGTCATTTAGTTATTCTGTACTGGTTTCGGCCGGCTGTGAATAGCTCACGGCTAATCCGTGAACAGCCGAGTCCGGTGACTGTTTGGCGGGAGATGTGTATTCCCGTGGCAGTCTGAGAGAAGTCTAAGTTTGGGCGTTGACTGGAGTCAGCCCTGTGTCTTGTGTGTGTTCCCAGGGTAGTGTACGGGAACGATGTTTGGTCATTTTTTGAGGTGTACCATTATTTGCCTATTTTAGGTGTGATTATCTGCAGATAAGAGAAGATAAGGTGTACTTTATGTTAAGGACATGTTCTAGGGCCTTGGTGTCTACAGGCCGATGTTTTGAATCATATTTACCTCCCGGATATATTTCTATTGTGCAGAAACGGTGCTAGGAGATGGTAAGGCCATTGTTCCTTATGGAGGGAGAGTTTTCTGGTTAATGTACTTTATTTAAAGAGATTATAAGGCCAGGATTTGTGTAGGCCAGATTACTTGTAGACTGCAAAGCGGACAGTCTTTTGAGTATATATAGATTTAAGGATCCATGAACAGATATCAGAGTTATTGAAGAGATTATAAGGCCAGGATTTGTGTAGGCCAGATTACTTGTAGACTGCAGAGCGGACAGTCTTTTGAGTATATATAGATTTAAGGATCCATGAACAGATATCAGAGTTATTGAAGAGATTATAAGGCCAGGATTTGTGTAGGCCAGATTACTTGTAGACTGCAGAGCGGACAGTCTTTTGAGTATATATAGATTTAAGCGTGTTGGGCGTTTTTTGTAACTGCAGTATCAGCAGTCGTTCTGGTGGAACATTACAACTGCAAGTATATATAGATTTAAGCCTGTGTGGCGTTTTGGTAATTGCAGTGTATGCAGTCGTTGAAGTATTCCTATAGATTTAAGCCTGTGTGGCGTTTTGTAACTGCAGTATCAGCAGTCGTTCTGGTGGATTTACTGATGTAATATTAGAACTGCGATGTAAACAGGGTTTACATCATACTGAACAGATGTGACATTCTGCGCAATTGATTATTATTGGTTTTGTGTATGCTGTTGTACCTGTGTAGTGTATCGTACCGGATTGATGTTGCTGTGTGAATAAATTATGTGCTGTCAATTGGAAATGAACACTGGTCTGATTCGTTGATCTATGCTTGACAGTACAGGGTGAGTGACTGTACCCTTCATACCACTCACTACAGACTTTATACACAGGGACAATACAGTGCTAGCCCATTTATCATCTGCAACATATATTATGGAGGTTCTCTCAACTGAAACTGGATACAAAGGTTCAATAACAGAAGCACTATATCCGGCCGTCTCCAATGTACTTAGCAGAGGCATTTGTTTGTCTATTTTTCCAAAAGTACGTGGTTACAAGCATCAGACGGTTTGAAGTACTAAGGTTGCGACGCCGCTAATTTGTGGAGAAGTGCATTCTTCCCCAAAAAGAAGTAACGGAAACCACGGTGACAGGACT
This sequence comes from Oreohelix idahoensis, assembly GCA_024509875.1. Classification (NCBI taxonomy): domain Eukaryota; kingdom Metazoa; phylum Mollusca; class Gastropoda; order Stylommatophora; family Oreohelicidae; genus Oreohelix; species Oreohelix idahoensis. The sequence continues at coordinate 47,305 of JAMPIV010008196.1, read as the reverse complement.
CACCTAGAGTTAAGTTTTTGTGTAAAATAGGCGAAAGCAACGGACTTTGATAAATACTCACCTACGTCTCAGTAGCAAAAACTTGTATTTACAGCAAAATTTCACCAATCTGTCCATATATACTTTAACTGTTAAACACTAATTCATTATTAAAACTGTTACATGTTGTTTTAAAACTAAACAATCATAGTCGCTTCATTGCTTTTTTATATGTATGAAAGCAAACGTATGAGCCAGAATATTATATATATATATATATATATATATATATATATATATATATATATATATATATATATATATATATATATATATATATATATATATATATATATATATATATATATATATATATACACGAGTGAAGGTCAAAAAGTAATGCCTCCTATTTTTTATGTATGTAAATACTGCATCAGTGTGCAATTTGTAAATTTAACAGGATTCCTCAAACACTCTTCTGCACTGTATAGCATTACCAACCTGTTTCAGTAACAGGTGGCTCCACTGTAACAGTTTAAAAATGACTGCCAAAGACGTTCGGTTAAATCAGCGTTATGTCATAGAATGCTGAAGGCGAGACCCCAATTCGCATCCACGAACGTTTGAAGAATGTCTATGGAGATTCAACAGTGGATGTTAGCACTGTCCGACGTTGGGTACTACGTTGTGACGAAGCTGAAGTAGGTCAATCCTCAATGGCTGATACAAAGCGGACTGGCCGTCCGTCTACCGCAGTGACTCCACACAACATTCATCGAGTTGATGGCATCATTCGTGGTGACCGTCGGGTAACAATGGATGAACTTTCTTCCATGTTGTCCATTAGTAAAGGCAGTGTCCAGAACATCATTAAAGACCTGGGTTATTCAAAAGTTTGTGCACGGTGGGTACCCAGAATGTTGACAGACAGACATAAAGAAACAAGGAAAACCACAGCCATCAACCTCCTGCACCGTTACAAAACTGAGGGAGAAGAGTTTTTATCGAATATTGTGACAGGTGATGAGACTTGGGTTCATTTTTTTTAACCAGAATCCAAGAGGCAGTCAACGGAATGGCATCACACAACATCGCCGACAAGAAAGAAGTTCAAAAGTTCACCATCTGTAGGGAAAGTTATGGCCTCCGTGTTTTGGGATGAGAAGGGTGTAATTCTTCTCGACTTCTTGGAACAGGGAAACACGATGAATGCAGACCGTTACATTGAAACTTTGAAGAAGCTTAGAGGTCGTCTTCGGCGACTTTACCCATTAAAAGATCAGAGAACTGCACTACTGTTGCACGATAATGCCACGCCACACACCGCTAAACGCTCCATTGATGCGATTGCAGAATTTGGCTGGACATTATTACCACATCCCCCTTACAGTCCCGATCTTGCACCTTTTGACTTCTATCTGTTTGGACCACTGAAAGAAGATCTTCGCGGACATCACTTTGAGGACACCGAGACCCTTAAACGCGCCGTACGCCAGTGGTTTAAGAAAAAGGACACAAATTTTTACCGTGCGGGATACATGCCCTTTTGAGAAGATGGACACAAACTGTAACAAATAACGGAGACTACACTGAGAAATCAATTTTTGAAGTTCAGACTTGGGGCTACATTTCAATGTGAATTTTTGTTGTTGTTGTTGTTTTCGTCTACTATGCTGCTGTAATACCCTGTTCAACCTGAAAGTTTGGTTATAATTGGGGTATATAGGGTGTTATCGTCTTCACTGGTATCTCGTTCGTAGTCCTGGAGGTGATCGGTCCTGAAAAGGACCACTAGCTGGCTGTCTGGGTTCCTCTTTGTCCGTTTGTGGTGCCGTGTCGCGCTCATGGTGTTTTTTATGTCCTGCCTCAACTATCTGGCTCGTTTTGTTTTGTGTGTTTCTACGCTCATAGTTTCTGTTGCTTTTGTCTTCTTGCTCTCCTGTATCTGTGACTGTGCTTTTTCTATTATCGTAGGTAGTAGCTGTTCTAGCGTTTCTTGGATGATTTCTTTTACTGCTTGGTTGTTCGTTTTAGTTTCTCGCGTGCTGTTTGATGATATTTCCTCAATGGCTATTCTTTCTGCTTCTATTCTTTTGAGTATTTTTGTGTTTTCTTCTGTCAGCTCTTTCAGTTTCTTGACATCTGTTTCTACTTGTTGCTGGATTCTTTTCATTTCTTCCATCACGTGTTTTATGTTCTGCATGTTTATCGCATCTTCTCCACTGTCGGTTGGTTCTTCGGCGGCCTGCTTGCTGTTTTTTTCGATTCGCAGCTTCATTTTCATTTCTCTGACTTCAGCGGTCAGCTTGTGTAACTGTCGTCTGTCTATCGTGCGTTGTTTTTCTGCAACATCCGCAGCCACTCTGTGTTTTGCCTCCTTGAAGGGAATGTTTTTGGAAACCGCTTCCTTCAGAATGCTCTTGGTTTCCTGGAACATCGGGCAGCCTCGGTATCTAGCCCCATGGTTTCCGAGGCAGTTTGCACATGTGCGGTTTGAGTTTATTGTTTTGTAGTTGTTGTCCTCTATCGCCTTGGGACAATCGCGGTATAGGTGGCCACCCGCACAATATCGACAGACTGCATCCCTCCTGCACGTCTTTTTTGTGTGCGAGAACCGTTGGCAGTTGGAGCACTGCATCACCGGAGGGATATAGGCTTCTGTCTTTTTGGTTGTGGTTTCGAGCGTCAGTCTCTCGGGTCTTGTCGATCCTTCTACCGTAACTATCATCAGATTGGTATCTTTCTTGGCCCAGGTTTTTAGTCTCTCGACCTGCTTGATTTTTAGATTTGCGTTTTCATCCTGAAGGCGTCTGTGGACCTCGGCTTCGGAACAACTGGTATCCACCCCTCTGATGACCAACTTCTTTGTTGTTATGTGAATTTTATCTGTTTCCTTTGCCTATTGAATGAAATTAAAAATCACGAGGCATTACTTTTTGACCGTCCCTCGTATATATATATATATTCTTCTTCTTCTTCTTCTCTGATCCTTAACCGCCGACCGTCAAAGCAGTCAGTGGCCATCACGCCTAGTGGCGACATGTAGGGCAGCAACAAATTGATTCCACTTTGCTCGGTCGGTGGCCATCCTTCGTACAGTGCCCCAACTCTGGTTCATTCTTTGCATCTCAGACTCCATATTCCTCCGCCAGGTTGTTTTTGGTCGTCCTCTCTCTCGTTTTCCCTCAGGGGTCCAAAGCATAGCTGCTCCTGTGATGGCATCAGGGTCCCCCTTGAGGACATGGCCAACCCAGCTCCAGCGTCTGCCAGCTATGATGGTGTGCATATCCTCTTGCTTGCTCCGAGTAAGCATATCTTGGTTAGTGATGGTATTCGGCCAAAAGATTCGGTGAATTTTTCTTAGGCATGTTGTGTGAAAAGAGGACAATTTCGACATTTTCTTCTCTGCAACTCTCCAGCACTCCGCACTATAGAGAAGCACAGAAAGCACACAGCTCTGATATAATCTTAATCTTGTGCTTGTGCTGTACCGGGAGGACCTCCAGATGTTGTTTAGGCTAAAGAAGGCTGTTCTTGCCTTATTCATTCTGATGTTGATGCCTTTGCCTGCCCCGCCGTCTGGTGTTACTATGCTTCCTAGGTATGTGAAGGTGTCTGTCTGTACCAGCCGCTGACTCCCCACTGACATGGGCTCAGGGTTGCTCACACCGAGCGTCATGACCCCAGACTTCTTTAAATTGATGTTCAAGCCCACACGCTGGCTAAACTTATTAAGTCTATCCGTTTTTTCCTGGATGTGTTGATGTGAATGTGCTAGCAGTGCAATGTCATCTGCATATTCCAGATCTTCCAATGTAGAAAATGTTGTCCATCTTATTCCTCTTGGACTGCCCTCTGTTGTCCGGCTCATCACCCAGTCTATGACTGTTAAAAATGGAGTGGTTGATAAGGGGCATCCCAGTCGCACTCCCGCCCTCACCTCAAAGGCCAGGTTGCTCTGCCCAACACCACACGCAAAGTTGGCACAGAGGCCCTCTATGATATATATATATATATATATATATATATATATATATATATATATATATATATATATATATATATATATATATATATATATATATATATCTATATATATCTATATATATATATATATATATATATATAGATATATATTTACCTCTAAACAGATTTATACCATTATAAGAGGAATTCGCAGAATTAACTCAGCTGGGGGCTTGAACAGGTTAAAAACTATTGCTTAAATCCTTCCCAAAAGGCGACCGACAGATAAGTTAACCATTGCTGAGCGCTATGCCGCATGGTTCTTGTCTTCTGAATTATCTTGTGAACGCTCGCTTCGGACAGAAGCGTCATTATAATTATATCTACATCTCTGCCAAGAGTAATCTTGTGCGAAGGTAAACACCTTTCATGACCGAGTTTAGCTACTTTTGAGTTTTGGCCATTGTTGTATCACTACTGTAAAGCAGGGGAGGCAATCCGTGACAATGTTCATTGGCTTCTTTCAAACATCGATAGCATGCTGTCGGTACATCTATTATACATGTCAACCATTTCTGAGTAATAATTTGGGTCTTGAAATGTCTTGACGGTCACATGCCTCTATACCGGTTGAAACTGAAAACTGTTTGCGCATATAAAACTGACATACACTCCATTTAGTCGCAATTATTTACTGTAAAACATATAAAATGCTCTACGAACAATACTCACCACCAGTTACGAAATTAAACTTGTATCTTTCGTTACTGGGTAAGATCGTACACGTTGGGGGCTGCAGGGGATATGGTGCGGCTCTGAGGAAAAAAAATAATACAGAATAAGGGTGTCAACACGGTGATGAGCTTTGGACAGAAAGCCAACAGAAGTAATTAGACATTGACAGAGCTTGACAAAATATCACTTTTCCCATTTGTTTCTTTGATTCGTGTAAGTGCCTGGGTGAGAGGCTGTTGAGATGACGAAAAAACAGAATAGAACTACTGAACTACTGCTAAATCAGAGCTGTCGTGAAAGGTTACTAAAATGAGGTTGTACGTGAGCTGGCGACTTTATTATGTCAAATAAATTGCCATAGAGAACACTGCTGTAAAAGGTCACGAATGCTTTTATGGAGATATCCTGCAAGGAGATGAAGCTGTAGGAAAAGCCCCATGATCCATAGGGAACGAAATGTTACTTTTCTTAATGAGCAACGTAATCAACACCTGCAGCTGGTCTTTTTGCAGACAACTTGTTTCAAAATACTTCCTGTGTTTTTGCAATGTTATATACACAAATATGCTGAGAATAGAAAAGTTTTCGACCTGTGAAGACGTTTCAGAATATACAATGTTTTATGGTGTTCTACTCTTCCAACTGCACCAATAATTATGTATAAGTTTTACCTTCGACATCCACGCCATAAAGAGGTCAAGCTGTTGCCCGTGCTTTATGTCCCTCGAAACTAGCTGGTACAGAGAAACGGTGCAGCCAATACAGTCTGGCACAAGAACACATGTATATGCTATACCTCATGTCCTTAGACAATTTTAGGGCCAAAAGTATCGACTTGCTCGAGAAGATCATCCTAGCGAATTTCACAGTTTAGACAGGTAGCCAAAACCCTGAAGCACCTTTACGAGGGGCAGCCTGGAAAAAAAGTAATATTCGAGTTGCCTGGCCAACGCTCTGGGATCGAGTAGCCACGCCAGAGGGGACGAACCACACGGCTCTCCATGTGGTAAAACATGTTGAGAACTCAGCATTGCACACAGATTGAGGGAGTCATTTGAGCCCCAAACTCAGCTCTGGATTGTATCTGATTGGTTGCTAGCAAGATGACGTCACATTGGCTATATCACCGGCAAGTGGAACGGGAAAAATGGCTCTGTGCAGGACCTGATGACCCCTTGTGATAACAAAGGACTACGGCAAATTATTTTTAGCGCTGTGTATTTGGAAAATGTCTTCAATGGACGGCGGAGAACGCACAGTATGCCACCATTTATCCGTTAAAGTTGTAAGGATGTCTTAAATGCTGGTCAAGCCTGTGTGGAAAATCCAGGAGAAAGAAAGTTGAGCTCATGACTTCAACTCAATAAGTTGCAGGAAAACCACATGAAAAGCTTAGATCTACAAACTAGATTTTGACAAGCAATCTTCAACTTTGAACTGGCTGCCAAAGAGTGACAAGATCAACAGCCCAACTTATACAATAATAACAACAAGAACGAGAAAAACAGAACATACTTACGAATCAATAATTGTAAGTGTCATAATAGTGCTACCAATGGCGGCGGTCTCTGGCACATAAATAGTGGCTGGTAAATTGATGATGTCAGGTCGTTGGTTAAGATCTGAATTAGGGATGTTAAAAAATTTAATTTAAAGCATTGCGGAAAGATGTTCAGCAGAGGATAAATATCAAGAAAATCAAAACAAAAACTTCTTCTGCTTCTTTTTCTTGTTTCTGCTTCTTCGTCTTCTTCGCTTTCTTCTCTTCTTCGCCTTCTTCTCTTCTTCTTCTTCGAGTAATATGCTGGTAGCATAAGCCATCATGTCACTCTAAATCTCCCTGTTTCCAGCGCTGTATATCAATTATGTTGTTGACTAGCAATACCCCGTCAACATTGACAGTTTATTAATTATAGTGTGTTGTTTCTGTTGCATGTATTACAGACGGTAATATTACTAGTGTGGTGATTTCATTGCAGGCGACCGTCATTAGATATTTGTAGTGAAATGTATATGGATGTATTAAATATGAAGACATGGAGTAACCTTACCTAAATGACATGTGGAGCAGTGATAATGATCTAATGGACCGTAAATTGACTAAATAACTAACATTTCTTTTATGACAACATGTCTCGTAGTTGTTCGTGCATCTTTTAAAATCTTGCCCTGGTCGACTTACTGCCTCTGAGAAGCAATGGTCGACACTGCCTCTGAGAACAACGTTTGAAGTTTGACGAAACTCCAGTTCATGTACTGTTTATCAATCGTATTGTTGGCTTCTTTCCATAATCACGCACACCTTCATTTCCGCATTTTTCTATTTTCGGGAGAGTACATATAAGGGGAAACAATACAATTACTGTCTAACTTTCAACCACAGTTGCACCCCCTTAGTTGTGGTTGAAAGTTAATGTACTCTCTCGAAAATAGAAAATTGCGCGCAAATGACGGTGTGCAAAACGTGACTGACCGACCGACCGACCGAAGTACTCACGGCCGGTATTATGGTATTGGATTTCTTCCCATGCCATGATATTAAACTGTCAAGTATTTTCTGTCTTTGATGTTCTCTACTTCTTTTTCCTTCAATCTTTCTCTGTTGTGACGATAGATTCTAACTTTCTTTTTCTCAAACTATGCCCGAAGAAAGAAGATTGCTATCTTACAATGAGAGTAATTAGCTTCCTTTGCGTATCGGCTTCATTCACGACATCCTCATTACTCATGTTAGTTGTCCATGGTATTGTAACACATTTGTATGTTCAACCACATCACTGTGGACTCTAGTCTTTTCTACTTGCTTACTAATTGTCCATTGTATTGTAACACATTTGTATGTTCAACCACATCACTGTGGACTATAGTCTTTTCTACTTGCTTACTAATTGTCAATGACTCACTTCGGTAGGTCATGATGATAATAATAATAATAATGTTTCTGATGATGATGAAGATGATGATATACTAACTTGTTATGTTAACCGTCAGTTCAAAATTATCCACGGAAGTGTGACCATCCGTAACCTGAAGTGTCAAAATAACGCTGCTCTCTGTGATATAGTTCAGGTTCGTTGTGACAGAAACCACACCAGACTCTGAGAAGTGTTGGAGTAAATGTAAAGGGTTGTATCAATATCAGAATTAGCAAACATAATGAGAAACACACAACGACAACCTGCAATGTCTAAGTGAAAGTCATAGCGGAAGAAGTAGGCACAAGTCTTCTGGCTGTGTCAGTGTATGTTCCACTGAACAGTTAGACCTGAAGTCAAGGACAAGAAAACTTACTAGATGGGATGAAACTGCTTAAAAAGCGTCACTGAGCTTAATCGCATTGGAATTTAGTTCATCTACAACCAAGTCTACACTTTCATAACTTCACCAGGTTGAAAGAGTGGATAAAACCAAGAGAAAAGAGCCACCTTGGCACTTGTGGACAAATTGGAGTGGGTTCAACTTCCAGTGCCGATTCTAAAGACAACACCTTGAGGATGATACTTAGGAGTCATGAGCCAAGTATCCCAGCACCCCCTTCCCCCCCCCCTCCCCAGCTTGAGCTACGAAAAGAAGTCTTCTGATAATCAGAGTACCTCCATTTTGTACTTCTCTTTATAGTTTCATATTTTTATTACTGTTGTTATTATTATTATTACGAGTAAGACAGCCGTCCAGAAATGACATAAATAACTATTACATATATTTTCTGCTTCTAGTCCTGTTAAAAAAAGGTAAAGGATCCTGTTACACGCCCATTTGAAGCATATTGGGAATATGGTGTTAGGCCCATATTTTCTTGACAATCGGCACACTAGGGGTGATGTGGTCAGCATCACGCCGGCCGCTTAACCTTCCCAGAGTTGCTCTGATACCCAGTTGGGGCTGGATCGACCCAGGAGCCGTTTGCGGCCTAAAAAAATCCCACCTCATCTAGGGATCGAACCACAGACCACTGAGCTAAGAAGCCAGTGCACTAACCACTATGCTACCGCAGCTCCTTTCTAGTTAAACGAAGCAAGTTATTCAGTTAATTCTTCTCAGCTCTCAAAGATGGAAGATGGTCTTTTATTAAGAAGGTATATACGTATACTGGAGAAAGGTGAAAAAAAAGTGTGGGTTGTTGACACGTCTGTTTTTTTTTCTAGGAATATCTCAACATTCGACATTCGGGAATTTCTAAGGCTTACGAGAAATCGAAGGATACTAAAAATTACATCAATGGTACCTATACCTTGTAGCAGTATGGCAGCTTGTGTACCCTAACAGCCCCCAGAGCTATGCTTGAGGGAGTTTTACTCCTGGTAGGTTCAACCAAGCTGGAGAGGTCTGCGCGGGTAGGGGTCAGGCAAAAGCCGGTACCTTGGTCCTCCAGGTTAGGGGTTTTAGCACAGGGCCGACACCCCTGTTTATGTAAAAAAAAAATCTTAACCGTTACGGAAACAGCAATAAATGCAAATACTTTGCTGCGGGAAGGACATCCGGAGTCTGAGGCTCGTTTGACTATCAGTGGTGAAAGCCGAAAGGAAGCCATTGGCATGAAAACGGATGCCCCGATCGCAAAACAGGAAACAAGAATTGGATTCTGGAAAGTCAGAACCATGAATGAGGAAGGGAAATTGAGGCAGATCACGGCAGAGATGAGGAAATACAGATTACATATCCTGTGAATAAGTGAGAGCTGGTGGACTGGGGCGGAGAGAATACAAACAGCAACAGGAGAAACAGTACTATACTCCGGTAGAGATGATGGTCAGCACAATGAATGCGTAGCCAATATCCTAAATAAAGGAAGAAAAAGTCATTACTGTAATGAAAACCCATCAACAACAGACTGATACGATCAAGACTGAAAGGGAGATTCACCAACAACACAATAATACAATGATATGCACCAGCAAATGACAGCGATGAAGGGTCATAGACGAATTCTATCAACAACTACAAAAGGAAATAGAAGCTTCACCTAGATACGATCTTATCATAGTAATGGGAGACCTCAATGCGAAAGTTGGAACACACAATGCATATAATGAAAGAGTAATGGGGAAATGTGACACCGGAACAGTAAATGAGAATGGGTATAAACTAATAAGCTTCTGCAGTAATAACAACTTGGTCATTGAAAGAACACTTTTTCCACACAAAGAAATCCACAAGTTAACATGGGAATCACCAAACGGCTGGGACAGAAACAAGATAGATTGTATTTGACAGTCGGCGGCTAAGGATCAAATAGAAGAAAAATTACAAATTTTTTTTTTTCATTATTAATGAATAAAAATATCCAATTCAACCTCTGATGGGTTATAATTAGGATATATATTGTTTTCAATTCCAAATAATATGAACAACTGCCGATATGAGAAAGTGGCATCACATTTGTCAAATCATTGTAAATAGGGACAATCACAATTGTGCTTATACGTTAAAAAAAAATATACTTCTCGTTAAAGTCAAGGGCCACCATATTATTTTCAATACACTTTTATATAAGCGCATAGAATGATTAAATGAAGGAAGCTTTTAGTAAAAATTGGTGCAATATCTTCATCTGACAGTCCTCTATGCACGTTAAGCATAAAAACAACTCACCGACAACCATGATGATCACGTGCAATTTGGTTTGCTAACCATAAATTCACATTTTTAATCTGTTTTTTCAAACTTCCGTACAACCAAACAGGTAAAGTAATCGTTATGATTGACATTCCACGTGCAATGGCGACTTTTCGTGAACAGAGTTCACTCTTAATTTGTTTTACAATCAGCAGACTTAGGGTAGTTTCATCACTTGCAAAAACCATGCCACCGAGAAGAAGTCTTGACACCTTACAAAGAATGAGGGCTATGGCGTGGGTTGAAAGTGGTTTATCTGTCCGTGAGGTTGCTAGATGGCTTGCAGTGTCACACTCTACTATCCAAAGAATTTTGGAGAGATTTCAGGCCACAGGAAGTGTGGAGGATCGCCACCGGTCAGGTCGCCCTAGATGCACCAATAGACATGATGACCGGTACCTCTTGTTGTCAGCCCTGCGCCATCGAACAGTGACTTGTTCCTCTCTAAGATGTCAGCTGAGACAAACTGTAAACGTTAATGTCAGTCAAAGCACCATTCGCAGACGTTTACATGAATTTGGACTGGCTGCTCGACGTCCTGCAGTCAGAATCCCTCTTACTCCTGCTCATCGCAGAGCCCGTGTTGCTTGGTGTTGCGAGCACATCCAATGGACAAGGCAACAATGGAGTCAAGTTCTCTTCACTGATGAATCTCGCTTCACTGCCAGCTCATTCAACTGACCTTTCTCCGATTGAGCACCTCTGGGATGTCCTTGGTCGAAGATTGTCAACAAATCACCCCCTACCAATGGATGTTGCACAGCTGACTGCATTTCTGCTTCAGGAATGGCAAGCTGTTCCTCAGGATACTCTTCGGACCCTTGTGGACTCGATGCGTCTACGCTGTCTTGAATGCCTTTCTGCAAACGGTGGTCATACCCGATTTTGAAATGTCTATTTGTCTAATATCTATTGTGTGACTTTTGAAAAGGTGGGTGACACACTTCACAGCTTCATTGCGTTTGAATGTGTGTTTCCATTTCTTTACGTGACATGTCAATTTGGTATTCAATAAATGCCGTTTTGACTGAAACCAATTACGTTTATATCAGATTTGTTTTATGGTTTCTACCAAGGTTTTTCTAAGTGGCCCTTGACTTTTGACGAGTAGTTATATAAACAAAAATAAACTAACAAAAACAAAAACAAAAATCAAGAAGAAACTCTGAACAAGAATAATATTAAAGTGGAGGGGTGTAAAGGCCTGGTGGTTCCAGTTATATAACTGACTTTAACAGATATTTAATTGACTTTCATCTGTTGAAAGTCATATGCATTGTAAGAACAGCATCAGACCTTCACATTCCCAGCCACTATATATTAACATTTGTTCGTGTTAAATATTGTTTGACTATATTATGCAGTTCCCTAGGTCTGTCTATTCTTAACACCTCTTCTATATTTATAGGTAAGTTGGATGCTTGCAAATAATCTAATATTGGTATTCTCATTTGTTCATACCTCTTACATTTTAACAAGAAATGTTCTATATTATTGTCTTGAAGACATCCTGCACAGTAAGGTTCTTCTATTCTGAAATAGCCTTTTCCCAGCTGTAGTCTGAGAAGTTTCTTATTACTTGGGAATTTTCAATTCCCTAGATATCTGACATTTTCTTGTTTCAGCCTTGAACATCTTATATGCATGTCTTCCTTTCAGATGTTTATCCCACTCTGCTTTCCATTCACCTGTTATTAAATCTTTAATTAAGCTCTTAATCTCTGATTTACTCGTCCCTACATTTATTAGATTTTTATCAGATCTACCTTTCTTGGCTTCTTTATCTGCCTTTTCATTTCCCTCTATGCCAACATATGAAGGTATCCAAGCAATTAAGACTGAACATCCTCTGGAATATAAGTATGTAGTAGCCAGAAATATCTCCTCTGCTATATCAGGTCTACTACATTCTCGTAAGTTTCTAAGTGCTTTAATTGTTGAAAGAGAGTTAGTAAAAACTGTTAGTTTTTTGGGAGGGTTATTAGAGAATATTTCTAGTGCTTTTAGTATTGCCATCATCTCTGCGGGGAAAATGGATGTATTTTCCGTGACGCTACATTCTTTTGCCATTTTCCATATTGGAATATATATTCCTATCCCCAGTTTGCCATCCTCTCCCTTGGATCCATCTGTGTACACAGTAATGCTGTCTTTTGATATTTGCTGTATATATTTATTGGCTGTGTTTTTAATATTTTCTTCATTATTTGTTTAGACGTAGACATAAATGGGATGACAACAAATCCAGAAAGTCTTGTACGGATGGAACAGAACAGAAGGTCTTGGAGTTTATTTGTTGAAGACGTGTTCTCTACATGTAGTTGAAAAGTAATGAATTAATGAAAGTAAACAAAATGTGTATTTTTTTCATAAGAAACATCATGTTGTTCATCCCATACTTTTACATCTACTTGATCGTCGTCGTCATCACCATAATTTTCATCTACAACAACAACATCATCACAGTTTTCTTCTTCTTCATCATTCAGTTCATCATTATCTCCATGCACATCTTTATGTTCTACCTTTGTATAGTTCTTCTTCTTCTTCCACTCTCAGACGCCAACTTGAATATGTTCAAAGAAAGCAGCAGTCAGCTTGAGGCTATTTCTATCTCCATAGAGTTTTTACAGAGATGGCACTGGTGATGGCTACATGTGCTTTCTCTGTTCCGCGTATGTTGGGCACCTTTGAAGCAGATGTTCAGCAGTCTTCGTATTCTGAGCAGTGAAGATTCTTTCACGCATACTCGATCAATTTATTGATGGCCTATCTCATTTTGACCGTGACCAGCTCGTCCATGTTTTCTTCTATGGTGTTTATTATCTTTGACGCCTCTCTTTTGATCCTGCTCTCTTTGACTTCCATTTTCCTGGTCTCTATTTTCTTTCACAGCTTCACTTAGCTGAGATTATCATCATCATTTCCGTCTTTGACTTACACTTTCCTGGTCTCTGTTTTCTTTCAAATCTTTATCTCGCTGAGACATAGACCATCATCATCTCCGTCATCGCTTCCTATGGAGCGTGGCACCACTATTACAGCTAGCCAACTTTCAGGATGTTTGCACTAAATCATTCATGAGTGTCGCGGATTGTCTCCCCTGCTGTGCAGTAGTTGTCCAACAATGGCCAAAACTCAATATATCTAAACTGGGTCGTCAAAGGTGTTTACCTTCGCACAAGATTACTCTTGGCAGAGAGGTAGATAGAAGTGTAATGACTCTTCTATCCGAAGGGAGCCTTCACAAGACAATTTAGAAGTCAAAAACCACGCGGCATAGCGCTTAGCAATGGTTAACTAATATATGTCCATCGCCTTTTGTGAAGGATTTAAGCAATGGTTTTTAGCTCGTTTAAGCCCCCAGCTGAGTTAATTCTGCGAATTCCTCTTATAATGGTATAGCTCTGTTATTGTAACTGTATGTTTAGTATATATATATATATATGCTACCACTACTACTTATTCGTTCCCCTTTTACCATGAGGTGTAGAGGTTTAGAAGAGAGAGCGCCAGACTATTCTATCAGCTGTCTTCCTCCTGGCCTGGTTCCATTCTAGTCCTCGGTTCTTCAAAGATTGTCTAATGTTGTCCTCACAGCGGACTCTGGGTCTTCCTGGGGGTCTGGATCCCTGGCTCTTTGTTTCGCATGCTTGTCGTGGTAGCCGATCTTCTCCCATTCTGCAGACATGGCCAAACCATCTTAGTTGGGACTGTTCTACTTGGGTCTACAAGGGGTGGGATTTTAGGCCTTGACGTATCGTCTGGTTGCGGACCATGTCTCTTCTTGTTACTTCAACCACCTTCCTCAGATGCCTCATTTCTGAGGTTTGGATCTGACTTTTGTGTGTTGTAGTCATTGCCCATGACTCGCATCCATATGTCAAGACTGGGACATAGGTGGAGCGGTGCGGCCATCTTCGTTTTCTTACCTACCTCTCTCTTGCTGAGGAATCCTCGATTTATGGCCTGAAAAAGTCTCCCGGCTGCTGCTTTTCGAGTGGCGAACTCTTCTTTAATGCCTCCCTTTCGGTCTGTAATAGCTCCGAGGTATTTAAAGTGGTCGACCTGCTCCAGGACCTGTTCTCCAAGCTTAGTCTGATGTCTTCTTTCTTCTCGTGATATTACCATGGATTTTGTATTAGAGCTGCTTATGATCATCCCTATCTTCTCCGACTCTTCCTTCCAGTCTTGCAGGTTGAATTGGAGATGTGCCTTTGATTTAGCAATCAGGGCAACATCATCAGCAAATGCCAGCTCTGAAATACAGACCTGTCTTATCTTCCAGTACCCCACTGAATACTTACATGCCTTGATGACATCGTCCATGAGAAGTATGAAAAGATAAGGTGACAGGATATCACCTTGCCTTACACCAGTGGTGGTCCTGAATTCTTCTGACTTATGGTTTGCTGTCCTCACATAATTTCTGCAAGACTTGTGGAAGCTATGTATAGCATGAATCAGAGGTGCTAGAATGTTCTTCCTTGCCAAACAGTCCCAAAGTTTGCTCCAGGGGACCCTGTCAAACGCCTTTTCCAGATCTATGAAACAAAGATGGATCTCACTCTTATACTCAAGGGCCTTTTCACTCAGCTGTCTGAGTGTGAAAATTAGGTCTTGAGTACTCGGTTTGCTCGAAATCCGTAATGGACTTCATCCAATTGTGACTCAGCTAGACGTCGGAGTCTGCTCTAGGATTCTAGAGTAGATTTTACCAGGGACACTGAGAAGGGTTATGCCTCTGTGGTGGATTAACACCGGGGAGGTTATTGATGGTATATAAAAGAAAGTATAAGTGTCAACAGCATGAGGTCAAGCTATGTAAGACCCTGAGTCTAATAGTTGAAAATGGTGTTGATGAGTTCTCAGGGGACCTAACGCTACCTCCCTCAAATCTCACGCTGTGCAATATTTTTATATCTATTGTGTGATGTTTTTATATGGCTACGTGTCTAGGGTAATGCAAATGTAGTGATAAATGCCTGAAGAAAACAAACACAACTTTAACTCAATGAAAATTGAATCAACAAGACTGGGGTTAAAGTTAGAATATTATCTTACAATTTTAATTTCCCGTACCTCAAATCTTTTGGGACAGGAATGTTTAAAACTTAAAATGAAGTGTGTTTATGTACAGCATTAAATAAATATGAAGGACATCTTGTCCATAAATGTCACTACTACAATGTTTATAGAATTTTATTCCCTGCTGAAACAATACTGTCTTATGAAGTGTCACTACTTGGAAGGACTGGGTGTCTCATCATTTCACAAAACAGTTTATAGTAGCGTGTGGAGAATACAACGTGATGAATTGACATAAGCCCGCAATCTTATGGCTTATCTTGTGGTTTCTTTGAAGATAGATGACTTGCTCGACGTACCATACACTCGTTCACAACGGTGTCCTCTGGAAACTGCTAAAGTAACTAGACTTCAAAATATGGGCAAAACAGCAATTTGCCTCGAACTCTGCAGCTCCAGGTTTGTCTCACTTGATTTTAGGTGATGCAACCCTGCAACAAGAGGAACAGTCCTCCCTAAGTACACTAGTTATTTATCTCCACCACTAACAATCAAACATCATTAAACATGCGTTGTGATCAGATAAAAGAGCTAACCAAAATAGCTAGTCCCTAATTTTAATTGTGACTGCTTCATACTCAGGGGGTATCTTCTTCTCCCCACATAGTTTCAACGCCCCTGTCACTTTAAGCCTTCGTTATCTTCAGCTGGGATACACTCTTTTCTTTTTCTCTTTCTAGTGATATGTTAATTCTTTTCATATTGTCGTAAATTTTATCTGAGAGGGTGCTGATGAATATTGGTCCCTTTAGAGTGTCAAGTGATATTGAAGGCTCTGTGAGAATAAGGATTTAGGAGAATGAGGTAGTAGATTCACAAGCGCTGGGAAGGAGCAAGGACAGTCTCTTATTACGACAATATCTGTTTTCTCACAGACTACTCCTATCTCTCTTCTGCACAAACAATTGTTTGTCAGTTCCAGTCGCTCAGGCGCATTCACCGATTTGGTGATTCTGTCGCTCAACGTACATGAATACAGCCTACACAGATGGAAATGTTTGGAGTTTTAGGCCAACCGACAACCAACACAAATAAATATTAATACCTTTATTATCATAAAGGACTCACACATAATTGTACATTTACAGTCAAAAATCAAAGGTTACAGAATACAAATATAACAAGGGAAGAGGGGGTTTTGAGGAGAAATATCCCATCCACCGTTTCCCGTTTATATTTACTAACAGACAAAACCCGGTCCCAAAGACAAGAAAGGGGGGGGGGGGGGTGATCAGAGATAGGCAATTTAACCCACTGGTAAAGTTATTACTCTGAGGCAAGGGGTTACAGAAAGAAGGGGGGGGGGGGGGGTAGAGGAAAGCTAGGGTTCTCAATCGTCTCCCTTTAAATCAACAAATTTTACGGGAGGGGGGAATGAACACAGTTACCCAATCCCGCTAGGAGAGATCCCGTACAAGGAATATAATGCACCTTAGTACAAGGTCGAACTAATTAAAAAGGTAAAGAAAAGATAAATCTCCTTTCATTCAAAAAAACACACTAGGGCTGGCCATCCCCACAAACACACACGCAGACTTACCGAAAGGGGAATTCTGGCACTTCATAGGAAATACATAAAAAAACAGCACTAAACCTTGGCTTAGGTAAAAGTAATTTCTTCCGTGTACAGCCCCAGATTTTGCGGGTTGTTGAAGTTAACAAAGTGTCCCGAAATCGCTGGACGTTGAAGTTTAACGGTACTGTTCGTTTATTAGATAAAGTTCCTAAAGAAAGGCACAGGCACTTGGCTAGGCGTGAGGTATGGTGTGGTTCCTAAAATTGGCACAGCTGGTGGAGATAACTTCCTTTTTCCGTAATGTCACAAGTTAAGAAAACACTGAGGTAAGTTCTTCTTCGGGGGGGAGGGGGGGGGAGGAGGGTAAAATCCACTGAATATACGTGACAGACAGTGTTCAAGTAGATCGATGTTTTTCTTCTTCACAAATAGGGGCAGTGAATAAAATATGTTCTGCTTCCAGTTTTCTTTAAGGACTCTATATGAACTAGTATTTTTAAAGTGTTTCTTGAATGGCTTTTTTCTCAGTTAAATTCAGAGGAGCGGGGCCCATTACAGGTCGCCACAAGTTTAGCTTTAAAAAGTTCATATGTTACTGGAGTTATCAAATTGAGTTTGGCAGAACTCTGTATATAATTAATAATTGCTGGGATGCAGGTTGAATGATCGTTCTGAATGAAAGATAATCAAAACAAGAAATGCATTACAAATCATATTTTAATCTTACGCGATAAATTACAGTTAGCCTATTTACTTATTAGCGTCGTCAATTAACAAATCAGGAAAACTTCCCGTGAGTTTAAATAATTAAAAGCACATCTATCTATACAGAACTAAACTGTATTAAAGTTATAATTCTCTTTAACGTCTGCAAAATAAATTTACGCGTCAATTGTATTAGGAAATACTTTTAGCTGTAACATTAGTTTGCACTAGAACTTAGAAAATGGGTTTATTTAATAAGGTTAAATTTACTCCACAATCCATTGAAATCAATTGAAATAACTCGACCACTGATCACTCGAAGCTAATGTATAAATTACCGTCTGCACAGAAAGAATACACTCCAATAGTCACGAAGGTAGATGAAATCCAGCAGGAATCCGACTATGCTAGTGCAACTAGGATTCTGTCAGAGCGAACGATAAAATGCAGTTTATCGGAGTTCTCTATTTATACTTCTCGAATGTAACTTGAATAGGGCGTGTTAAATTTTCGCACCTTTCTTGAACTTGAGCAAAATCCGGGGTACCTCGCCGATGTGTTAACCGATTTTCTTCCGTCTCAGGCTTCTAGCATGAGAGTGCGAAAATTTCTCGAGAAGCTACTCTGTGAGCTGCAGGTTCCCTGATTCTTTAGATCGTGTGCCGCTGCGATTGAATTCTGAAGATCAGCCTGTTCTTTGATGGTACCGCTGTTCTGAGAGCTTTGGCAACTCCCACCAGGCGGGGTGACAGCCAGGTAAGAAAATGATCTGCTGTTTATTGCTCTAGAAACAGGAGTGAGTCTGTGGCCCGTCCTATTTTGGGCCGGCGTTAAGGGAAAGATTGCTATAAATCGTTCTCAGAAATGGTTGTGGGCGGGATTTAATCTCCCATCAAAGGCTATGCGATCTCAAACGTTCGCATAAGATAGCAGGCTACATATTAATGATCCAGCGTGTAAGGTTCTCGTAGTAATGCTGCATGCCGGTAAAAGTTACAACAGATGATCAGGGGTTCTAAAGTTATGAGAGGCCAATATTCTGTTATCATCCATCGAGTCAGGGAAATTCATTTGTCATACTTAGACGTACGTCACACATATGAAATCCTATTTATTTTTAAAGTTATTAGAACACTGAGGTCTGCCAAGGACTGCCAGTGGCTTCCTGGTCTTACAGTCGTAATATTTTATATAACCATTTTCCAACACAATGTACTTTCATTTGCTTCATAAGTCTACTTAGGCATGCCTGTGCTCCTTGTATGTCGCAAGCTTCCACAAAGGCAAATGTCGCACAACCAAAATTTTTGGGCGCCCTATCTGGGTTGGCCTCTACATATTAATAATAATAATAATATATATATACATCAATAAAAGTGTTTATCTTACCGCAATCAATGAAATATTTCACAAGTATAAGGTTAACTAGCGATCAATGGCAAAAGTTCAGATCGCCGACTTCCAAACCGCAAAGACAATTGGTCACTAATTGCTCTGCGTCTGCTCTTAACCCTTCTTGGAGGAAATATTTTTCAAGTGGCACTTATGCTTAGCAAAGCGTTCGTGTTATCCCCTCTCTTCCTAGACTAACCTCAACCAATCAAATCAAGTCAAGCCAATTTGACTTTCTTTTAAAAACGAGTTTAGAAAATGTAACATCCGAAGATTTTCAAAGTTGAGCGGTTACCAATGTGTATGTCTGTCTGTCTTCAATTTGTATTTTCTACGATATCTCTGCTGTTATTGAGCGATTTTAAAAATTAAAAGTGATTATTAACCGGACAATTGTCCTTTATCTAGCCAGTATGTTTTCATTTACTTCTTTATCCTAGTTTTCATCATGGTACTTTTCTTCTTTCTTTATTCAGAACAACGTACTTTTACTCTCAAGCAAGATAACATATTATAAGGATTAATATGGTATTCCAATAAACAATATTATCGTTTCTGTCCTTTCCTTTTATTTATCCTTCTATTAGAATGCAATACATTATCTACGTTTTCCTTGCCCCTTTCTCAGCCCTGCACACATTTGGTTTGCTAGTTTCAGTTTCACAATGCACAAGTTAGGTTAGATTTTTTCCATGTTAATCCCCCCCTTTTCCTCTCTCGCCCGTTCTTAGATAAAGGAACAACGCGTTGGCCAGCTGCTAAACTGTCTAATGGTCGTTTTAAATATTAGGACAAGTAACGAAAAAGCCTGTGGTTTTTGGGGGTGGGTATCATCGCTTGGCGCTAATAGATTCAAATCTTAGTTACTGAATTACACAGAGACCGATTCAAACACTGTACTTATTTTTAGACAACAACCTTCACCAAGTAATAGGACGGATGGGTAGAAGGTTTAGGGGGAAGGATATCCCTTTTCCACTATAATAGAAAAATATTCAAATATTGTGTCCAATTCTTAGTAGCAGTGTGACATTTGTCCTTAACGATTTTCAAATATAGTAGGAGTTGATTATAGGCGGAAAATGTACGTTACTAGGTTTTGAATGGGGGAATTTGAGGGGGGTGTTAAACGGAGTGACTTTATCACAGCCTCTATGGTTTCCACATTGTCGATTGTCACCCTTTTTGAAAATTGGTGTTATGATGGCAATCTCCCAATCCTTTGGTATGGTCATGTTGCACCACGCTGCCTGTAGGACCGTTAAGAGTAATAGGTCGCCTGATGCTCCCGTGTATGTAACCATTTCTGGTGTTATACCATCATACCCTGCTGCTTTGCCCATCTTGTTTTTCTCCAGTCCTGCCTTCAGTTCTTCCATCTTTATGTCATCTTCCCCATCATTGGTTTTCTCTTCTGTGCTAGTGGTTATCATTTCTGATGCTTCACCATGCTCATCATCCAGGAGTTCTGAAAAATATTCTTTTCATTACTTCCTTCGGTGCAGTAAGCAAGTTGCCTTGCTTGTCCTTTATAAATTTGAGAGGGCATTGTTTTTCATTCCTCATGTTCTTTAGGGTCTTATAGAACAATTTCTGGTTTTCTTGCGCATCTTTTTCTAGCTTTTCTCCAAAATCTTCCCAGGACTACTGTTTAGCTGCTAGCACCTTGTTCTTTGCTTCTGTTCTGAGTGTCATATATTCTATATATTTCTCAATTTGTCGTGTTGTGTTTTTAGCTCCTAAGTATTGTTTCCATGCCATTGTCTTCTCTCTTATTTTCTCTTTTACTTCCTCTGTCCACCATGGTGTCCTTTTTCTCTTGTTCCCTAGTCG
Source organism: Oreohelix idahoensis (assembly GCA_024509875.1). NCBI lineage: Eukaryota > Metazoa > Mollusca > Gastropoda > Stylommatophora > Oreohelicidae > Oreohelix > Oreohelix idahoensis. Next base: position 26,475 of record JAMPIV010008196.1, on the reverse strand, counting down.
GACTTCACCACATGCTTCTGCAGCAGCTGTCTTTATGATGTTCTTGAATTTAAGCCAGAGGGTTTCCAAGTCATCAGGTTGTTCTTCTGTGTTGCTCACCGCTGTAGCAATAAGCCCTTGATATCTGGTCTTAATTTCTCTCGTATATATATAAAAGAATTTGGCTAATACGTTTGCTTTCATACATTTTTTTAAAAAGTGAATCGACTATGATTGCTTAGTTTTAAAACAACAGGTAACAAATTTAATAATCAATTAGTATTAACAGTTTAAAATAAATAAAATGCTGGTGAATTTTATTTTGGAATCACATTCTCTCTTCACTGAGATTTAGGGTGAGGATATATCAAAAGTCCGTTGCTTTCGCCTATTTTCCCAAAAAACTAACTCTAGGTGACTCCTGTTGCCATAGTTTCCGTCCCTGCTTGGTGATGAGGGCACTTCTTACACACTTGTCCGATTTAGGCGTTTGGTGTGGATTCCCGGCTTTTCACTCACAACTAGCTTCGTTCCACGAACTTTTGGACAAAATAGAAAGAACAAAATGCCTCTTCTAAGTACACTGAGTTGGAAGCTTAACGGGCACATCTTCTCGTTGTGCACCCACCAATGTTAATCTCTCAGAAGAATTAAATTTTTGCGTATACACAGTGCAACTCAGGACAGATGAATTGAAATTACCACTATTCCTCTGGGGATTAACTGGGAAATTGTGTCTGGGCAACGCGAATAATGATTTGTGCCTGAACTAACATTAACAAGTTACATATATCTCACAAAATGATATGCTACACTTGAGGCACATGTGATGTAATCATCACTCAACACTGCTCCAGTCGGAGTCTTGGGTCACCTCTGCAGTCGGGTTTTCTGCACGACTAGCCAGAAGAAATCACCAGCGCTTGCTGTAGTGATTTATGAATATACTATTTTCGTTGGTGAGGTTGCCAGCCTCATATATAACCATTTAGCAAGAAAAACAAGTTAAATTCACATTTGTAAAAGTTATGTTCACAACTCACCCCAAATTTTTGGGAATACACAATCTCCCTGCACAGTCTTTGTGAATGGACACGAACAATTTCGGTGCATATGCTCTCAAATAACTTTCGTCTGGAAATTTTGAATCCCTCTTATGAGGGTGAATCTGCGAAACACTTGGCCTGGGAAACTAGAAATTCTTCCTCGACGGTTGTTCTGTGATACACTTGGTCTGGGAAAGTTTCTCTTATGACATGTGATCCAATTCCTTAGGTTCCAGTCTTCGTATTTTAAGTGCTGGTCCATTAAATTTTTCAGTCTCTGTATTTATAAAGGCGGGCTTACTTTTTAAGTTTTTAAATTTACTAAATGCTTCGATCTGTCACTTATAAGTATGGAATTCTAGGTCCGATCCTTCTCTGTCTGACTTTTTGGAGTTTCTCCGTTGAAGTTGCGAAGCTGTCTGTTCTGTGTCTCTGAGTTCGTTAGATTATATCTCTCATTCTCAGTTCAAATCACAGATTGTGTTTTCGCCGAATGTTCCAATAGAATTCATTGTATATTCCGGCTCTCACTTCAAACCAATTAAATCTCTCGCTCTGGGTTGGGGGTGTTTAAATTCATAATCTCCCCCGCGTGTTTTAAAATATTAATTTTAATATTCCACGCGTGACCTCTTTATAATAAGACGTAATATTTCCGGTGATATCTTGTGCACAACTCATAAACACCATCTGTGAACTCATTACCTGCCCAGATGCCTTCCTGCCAATATTGACTGGCCAGCCAGATTATCTGTAACAATCACCAGAGATTGTCCCGTAAAAGCGATAAACGCATGTACCCTCTGTGTAATCTGCCAGACAAACAGACACCGACGCCGGCAATCCAGACAGACAATCTTGGGTCTTTTTATGTCGGTCGGCGAGACTGTGTTGTCACCAGCTTTTCACCTGGGGCAAATGTTGGACCGACGCGTTGCAAAAGGTGGTCGTATAATCCGTTTGTTTTACATGATAAGTCTGCCAACATCAAGTCAAAGTTCAAATAGCTGTGGTAATTACGACGCCTACTGAAGAAAGCTAAAAAGAGTCTGGGGTGCTTGCACATTTCATTCATTGTCCTATAGCAGATACTGCAGCAGGGGTGTGACGTGTTACTTCACTACACTAAGTCCAGCTTTATGAGGTGGGTTACCACCACATTTCCCAACTCAAACGCACCGTCAGGTACTCATTTACAGCTGGTTAGAGCTTGATTCTACGAAGTTTTGAACCCAAGAACTTTACCGCTACAGGCAAGCTTTCTAACCACTCTGCCAATCGAAAGTAATCAAAAGAAAACATACTTGGATCAACTGTGAAGTAGTTTACATGTGGCCTAGTTGTCTTTATAGAGTAGGTCAAGAGGTCATTCTCAGCATCTGTGGCTGTAACTTGGTATACAAAGGGTCCATTGTTTGACTGGACGTCCAACTGGGCTGACCCTAGTGAGTACAAAACATAATTCTATCTATCAAAACTGTTAACTCTTCTGTAACTGTTTTTAAGTGCAAGTTTTTATTCTGGCGCCAAAGTAGATGCCTATATATACTACTCGTCAAAAGTCAAGGGCCACTTAGAAAAACCTTGGTTGCAACCATAAAACAAATCTGATATAAACGTAATTGGTATCAGTGTAGTGAAATTGACAGAGATACAACGGTAAAATACCTCCAAAGATAACATGTAAGGATAAAAACATAATGCGTAGGCTGCTGATAGTACATGATCGCCCAGACCGCGGGTCATCACCCTCCATAAAAATTGACTTGCTAGACAGGAGGGGAACGGCGGATAAAAAGGAAAAAAATATGACTGGAAAGATTGCGTGAGACTAGAAAGGCTAAGGAGACGCAATTGGGGGGGAAACGGAGAAAAGTCACGTTTCCCAAGTTGACATAAGGCAAAGAACTCGACAGAAGGGACCTTGGATATGTTACGCCACAGTCATTTATTGGTCGCTTTTGCGATACCAAGCCTTTGATTTGAATTCAGCGGCAGAACGCGGATGTTTGGAATATTACAAAAATTAAAAAGTAACTTTTTCGTAATATTAATGTTAGGAATATAAAAATTAGCTGGCCGGATGGCCCATTCTGAGCAGTGAACTAATATGTTCTTAATTTTACAGACGGATAGATAATATTGAAGATAATGACAAAAGACAGTGTTGTTCACATCAACGACAGACTGTATGGAATAAAAAGTGTCGCTATTTGCACAAAAAAACACGACCTCGAGACGCAGGTGTTCAAATCTACTTAGTAGGGAAGCGAAGGGACATTGGTGGGAGCTGTGTCTAAATATAACTTTTAACGACAAAATTTTGGAGGGGAGAGAAAGGTTGGTTCAAAAATCAAGTACATTTTGAAAAAAAACAAGTAGAGACGGACAGACTAACAGATAAACATCCATACTTGACTGAAGCATGACTGAAATGACTTTAGGGTAGGAAATTTGAATTTCAAATAAACCTAGGCAGTGATTGGCCACAGACAATCATTTTATCGGCGCTCAGACGCGCAAGTGGGGCCATTCCTCAATAGTTGTTCGATGATAGACACAGTATTTTAAAGTGTGGTGATTTCCAAATGAAAGAAAGTGAAATAAGTTCAGGGACGCCATACTATAGCCAGCAGCTCAGCTGAGTTTTGCTAGCATTTCTGTGTTCTTTATTCATAATCTGAGCTGTGAGTTTCAGTTGTCAACAAGGCGGTGTCCATTCAGTTGGTGATTTACTCGAGTGTATCTGTGCAGTACGTTGTGACAGAGACCACTATTATTGCCCGCCAGCACGGAGAGGTGGGACCACCAGATTTCAGCACCAGAGCTACATATGCAAGATGAGTGAGCCTCTGGTCTGCTGGAAGTTCACCAACGCCTTTTAGTTACTAATACCCCATAAAATTCCTGCAATTTACTGGACACTGTGTAGTCAATATAGACAGGTGTGATGAGGCCACCCCAACAGCACAAGCATTAACTATCCTCCCAAGTAGATGACTACTAGAACATTTTAATAAAACTAACTAGTCTAGTACTTATATATGTACACTCTTGCATTTATTATGTAACATTCCATGCATTTCTTTCATAAATTTTAAATCTTTTTTTTAAAAAAAGTTCTGGTCAACATAAAACTTGATCCAGAACAAATAAATGTAATATAATTCTATCAAAAATTTTACACACGTGAGTTAGTTCAGTGTATTTTAACATTTGTTAATATTATTAGTCTGCTTAAATATCTGTGGGTGTATCTATAACTATCACACCACATTACATATCATTACCCTAGACATTTTACATAGCTACATTCATTAAGAAAAAAAAAATTAAGTGTGAGGTCGTAGTGGTAGCAAGAAAGGCCTTCTGACAATTCACAACTACATTTTATCTCAGGAGCCTTCACAGCTGGCCTCATACATTACATTTAGTAATATCACCATCATACAATACCATCAAACCCACTACATACATTGGGGTCTTGTCCAGGGATAATTAGCCCAACAGTAATATTAGGATCTCCTGGTTGGAGAAATAAAATTAGGGGAAAAAAATTGTGAAATTCCCTTTAAAATTAAAAGTGTCCCTGCAGATAAAAGTTGGTGAATCTTCACAGCCAGTAATAATTAATTAGTTAACTGGTTAGTTAGAATTAGTTAGACTATAGTCATAAGAAGTACTTAGTGTATTTACTGGTTAGAGATTTAGCTTGTATATTATTATATTGTCTAAAAAGTATGGCGGAGCTAGCAAAATTCCGATCAGCTGCTGTGCTGACCGCAAAGGAGATGGGAATGGATGGTCAAATTTTAATTCAATACGTAACGGCTGAATGTGATAAATATATTGAAAGGGAAGATAGAAAGGTAGCTGAAGAGAAGAGGTTACAAATTGAGGCTGATAGAGAAATTAAGAGGCTGCAGATTGAGGCAGAAGAAAAACGACAGCAAAGGGAGGCAGAAGAAAAACGACAGCAAAGGGAGGCAGAAGATAGAAGGTTGCAAAGGGAGCACGAATTACGACTAAGGGAGCTGGAATTACAAGGCCCTTCTCCTGAAAATGGTGCCAGCCCTTTTGCCTCAGATGCTACGCCCAGTCTGGGAGCCTCAAACTCAGCTATGGGGTTTCATTTAGACCATTTTGTTGAAAAAGACGATGACATAGAGGGGTACCTAGGACGTTTTGAGTTATTAGCTACTACATATGGGTTAGAGAGAGAGAGGTGGAGTTTAAAGCTATCACAGGGATTGAGAGGTACTTCTTATGAAGTATTTGCCAAAATGAACAGGGAAGACCAAGACAATTATGACATGTTAAAGCAGGCTTTGTTATTAAGGTACGAGAAGAATGGTGAATTTTATCGTAAGAAATTTAGAAATGCCAAACTGTTGTCTGGGGAGACATACCACCAATTCTCTGCTAGACTAGAAACCTATTTGGAGAAATGGACGGCTCTGGGGAAGACCCAAGATCTTAAAGAAATGATCATGATTGAGCAATTGAGAGAGTCCATGGCTCCAGACATGAGAAAATTTCTCATGGAACAAGGTGCAGAGAAGTTGGGGGAAATTTTAAATGTTGCTGAGAGGTATCAGGCAGCTCAGGCAGAGGTAAGTGGTGCTAAAAAGAAGCACATAGACAATTTTAAAGCTCCACAGCAATTTAATAAATTTGATAATAGAGAGCAGGGAAATAAAGGTAGGACAAACTTTGAGCGGCCAAGAAATGACTATCGCGACAGAAACTCACAGTTCAATGACCAAAAGTTCAATGAAAGAAAACCGTTGAACCAAGGAAAAAGATGGTGTAAATGGTGCAAGAAGGATAACCATAACACCGAATTTTGTAGAAGGAAACCTTCAAACATTGCTGCAATGAAGTCGGGGACGCAAAGATTAAAGGTTAATCCTAATGGACAACAGGAACCTTATCACCCCCCAGTTTGTGAGGATGTTATTTGTAATGGGGTCACCATAAGGTGCCTTTATGATACAGGTTTGGATTATGATTCAGTTGTGAAGTCTAGCCTAGTGGACCCAAGTCAGTATACCACAGAAACAGTGGAAATACAAGGGGCGACTAAGGACATACCACTCATGACACTTCCCATCGCAAGGATAACGGTGAAAACTCGCTATGTGGAAGGAGAAATCAGAGCAGCAGTGATAGATGAACCAATCTACCCTCTGATATTGGGGTGTAGATACGTCTTCTTGGGGAATCCCGAGAAACCTGTGATCATGGCGACAGTGCAGACCAGGTCACAGAAGAAGGAGGAAGAAGGTGAACCTATAAATGCTCATCCAGAGGAGATGAGGAAGGCGCAGGCTGAGGATAGGACACTCAAGCCCTGTTTTAAAAAATTGCCCAAATGCCACACACCTCCGAGCAAGGGGGAATATTTCATGAAGAACAAACTCTTATACAGGAAGACAGGAACTAGATCCACTGGTCACGGACAGTTAGTTCTTCCCAAGATATATAGGGCAAACTTAATAAGGAGCTTACATGTTGGAAAAGATGGTGACCATGAGAAAGTCGGTACCATCTGCCAAAAGATTGCTCGAAAATACTATTGGCCCGACGTAAATGTCGATGTTGAAAACTTTGTAGAAGCATGTGGCGTATTTCATGAGGGAACACCCACAAAGGGAAAATATGTGCAGGACCTAGAAACGCCACGGGGCAACTTTAGGCCTGAAAGGAAAACTAATTATACTCGGGTAGACAAAGTGGAATGGGAGCCCCCTTTTCACACCCAGTCTTCACTTGAATGGATTAACATGGCCACTATGCGAAGAGTACAAAGAAGAAATTTTACCCAGGATAAGATGACAATCCCTCGGTCAGACTTATATAAACTGGAAGAACAGACAAGAGAGCGAAGATCTCTCATAAACAATCTTAAGTGGGGAGACAAACCCCAGAGAAAAATTGGTAGTGGTCGATTTGTGAGTGATGATTCTAGGAAGAAAAGTCCTCATTATAGAGCTTCTAATGGACGGGACCCGATGGGTTCCATGAAAAATAAGTATGATAAATTAAAGATCCAGATGTAACTCTATTAAGGACCTGGACAGATGAGAAGGCGGAAGAGACTGTTACCTCATCGTATCAATACGTGAACGAACTGACCACTCGTTTGAAAGCTGGATGGAAACTGGCAAATGATAATTTGAAACAAGCCAGGAAGAAACATGCAGCATATTTTAATAGGAAGGCAAAGGACAGGGAACTGGCAGTCGGAGAGAAGGTGCTGCTTCTACTACCCGGAAGCCAGAATAAATTACAAATTGGTTGGCAAGGTCCATATACGGTTCTAGAGAAGGTGTCTAGAACAAACTATAAAATTGACAAAAAGGGGAAGGAGAAAGTTTATCATGTAAACCTGTTAAAGAAGTATCTGGACAGACCACTCCAGGAAAGCACCCCCTTATTGACCTTGGCTATTGCAACCCAGATGCAAAAAGAACCACTCACCTCACATGAATACCCATTACATCCTTGTGAAACAGCAGCACAGGTAAAAGTCAGTAAGCACCTGACTAAAAACCAGAGGGAGAGAGTTCAACAGGTTCTGGAGGAACATACAGATGTATTAACAGATAAACCAGGCCATACAAATTTGCTACAGTATGACATGAAACTGGTAGACTCAAACCCAATCTGTATGAGAGCCTATTCTATTCCGTTCGCGAAGGAGAAGGCATTGAAGGAAGAAATAGAGTATTTGTTGAAGGAGGGGATTATTTCGCACAGTGAATCATCTTTTAGTTCTAGTGTCGTTTTGTTGAGAAAACCGTCTGGGGAACACAGACTGTGCATAGATTACAGGAAACTGAATGCTGTCACAGAAGGACAAGTGGATCCATTACCAGACACAAAACAGTTATTTGCCAGACTGAACAAGGCAAAATACTTTTCAAAGGTGGATCTTAGTAAAGGCTATTACCAGATCCCAGTGAAGCCTGAAGTGAGACCTTATTTGGCTTTTAGCACTTCGGATGGACATTATGAATTCAATATGCTACCATTCGGACTGAAAAATGCTCCGAGTGTGTTTTCAAGGATGATGCGCAAATTGTTGGATCCCCTGAATAACCCATGTATCACGAATTTCATGGATGATATTCTCGTCGCCACAGAGACATTTGAAGAACACATTGAAGCTCTGGAGATGTTGTTTGATAGACTTCGGGAGGCGAACTTAACTGCTAGGCCAACAAAATGTTGTATTGGATGCAAAGAGTTGGAATTCTTGGGACACACTGTATATCAGGGTAATATGACCCCTGATCCTAAGAACTTGGAAAAACTGCAGAGAGCACCTAGGCCGCAAACAAAAAAGGACGTGCGATCATTTGTGTCGTTATGCGGATTTTATCAGAAATACATCAAGAATTTTAACGCTATTTGTGCTCCTCTGACTGATCTGACTCGCAAGGGACTTCCAGATAAAATTATTTGGACTGCACAATGTGAACTAGCGTTCCAAGAGTTAAAGGAAAAACTCACTAGCAAGCCTATTCTCAAACTGCCTGATTTGACACAGGACTTTGTCTTAAGAACCGATGCAAGTAATGTAGGACTAGGAGGGGCTTTGTTGCAAAGATCATCTTCACCTGATGGGGAACTGAAACCAGTCGCTTATGCAAGCCGCAAATTGAATAAGGCGGAACAAGGATACTCCACAAGCGAAAAAGAATGTTTAGCGTTAATCTGGGCAATAAAGAAGTTTCAAATCTATCTGTATGGTAGGACATTTGTGGTGGAGACGGACCATCAGCCTCTCGTATTCTTATCTCAGGCTAAGCATGAAAACGCAAGATTGCTGAGGTGGTCTTTATTGCTTCAACCTTATCAGTTCAGTATCCAATATATCCCAGGCAAATTGAATGTCGGTGCAGATTTCCTCAGTCGGCACCCCTGTGATCAAAATTAGAGTAGTGGCAGACGTGAGGAGTAATTTTACCTATGTGTATCGCTGGTTTTGGAACTTGCCATAGGCATGTTTTCAAGTGGGGAGATGTGTAGTGAAATTGACAGAGATACAACGGTAAAATACCTCCAAAGATAACATGTAAGGATAAAAACATAATGCGTAGGCTGCTGATAGTACATGATCGCCCAGACCGCGGGTCATCACCCTCCATAAAAATTGACTTGCTAGACAGGAGGGGAACGGCGGATAAAAAGGAAAAAAAATATGACTGGAAAGATTGCGTGAGACTAGAAAGGCTAAGGAGACGCAATTGGGGGGGAAACGGAGAAAAGTCACGTTTCCCAAGTTGACATAAAGCAAAGAACTCGACAGAAGGGACCTTGGATATGTTACGCCACAGTCATTTATTGGTCGCTTTTGCGATACCAAGCCTTTGATTTGAATTCAGCGGCAGAACGCAGATGTTTGGAATATTACAAAAATTAAAAAGTAACTTTTTCGTAATATTAATGTTAGGAATATAAAAATTAGCTGGCCGGATGGCCCATTCTGAGCAGTGAACTAATATGTTCTTAATTTTACAGACGGATAGATAATATTGAAGATAATGACAAAAGACAGTGTTGTTCACATCAACGACAGACTGTATGGAATAAAAAGTGTCGCTATTTGCACAAAAAAACACGACCTCGAGACGCAGGTGTTCAAATCTACTTAGTAGGGAAGCGAAGGGACATTGGTGGGAGCTGTGTCTAAATATAACTTTTAACGACAAAATTTTGGAGGGGAGAGAAAGGTTGGTTCAAAAATCAAGTACATTTTGAAAAAAAAAACAAGTAGAGACGGACAGACTAACAGATAAACATCCATACTTGACTGAAGCATGACTGAAATGACTTTAGGGTAGGAAATTTGAATTTCAAATAAACCTAGGCAGTGATTGGCCACAGACAATCATTTTATCGGCGCTCAGACGCGCAAGTGGGGCCATTCCTCAATAGTTGTTCGATGATAGACACAGTATTTTAAAGTGTGGTGATTTCCAAATGAAAGAAAGTGAAATAAGTTCAGGGACGCCATACTATAGCCAGCAGCTCAGCTGAGTTTTGCTAGCATTTCTGTGTTCTTTATTCATAATCTGAGCTGTGAGTTTCAGCTGTCAACAAGGCGGTGTCCATTCAGTTGGTGATTTACTCGAGTGTATCTGTGCAGTACGTTGTGACAGAGACCACTATTATTGCCCGCCAGCACGGAGAGGTGGGACCACCAGATTTCAGCACCAGAGCTACATATGCAAGATGAGTGAGCCTCTGGTCTGCTGGAAGTTCACCAACGCCTTTTAGTTGCTAATACCCCATAAAATTCCTGCAATTTACTGGACACTGTGTAGTCAATATAGACAGGTGTGATGAGGCCACCCCAACAGCACAAGCATTAACTATCCTCCCAAGTAGATGACTACTAGAACATTTTAATAAAACTAACTAGTCTAGTACTTATATATGTACACTCTTGCATTTATTATGTAACATTCCATGCATTTCTTTCATAAATTTTAAATCTTTTTTTCTAAAAAAAGTTCTGGTCAACATAAAACTTGATCCAGAACAAATAAATGTAATATAATTCTATCAAAAATTTTACACACGTGAGTTAGTTCAGTGTATTTTAACATTTGTTAATATTATTAGTCTGCTTAAATATCTGTGGGTGTATCTATAACTATCACACCACATTACATATCATTACCCTAGACATTTTACATAGATACATTCATTAAGAAAAAAAAAAAAAAAATAAGTGTGAGGTCGTAGTGGTAGCAAGAAAGGCCTTCTGTCAATTCACAACTACATTTTATCTCAGGAGCCTTCACAGCTGGCCTCATACATTACATTTAGTAATATCACCATCATACAATACCATCAAACCCACTACAATCAGTCAAAACGGCATGTATTGAATACCAAATTGACATGTAACGTAAAGAAATGGAAAAACACATTCAAACGCAATGAAGCTGTGAAGTGTGTCACCCACCTTTTCAAAAGTCACACAATAGATATTGGACAAATAGACATTACAAAATCGGGTATGACCACCGTTTGCAGCAAGGCATTCAAGACAGCGTAGACGCATCGAGTCCACAAGCATCCGAAGAGTATCCTGAGGAACAGTTTGCCATTCCTGAAGCAGAAATGCAGTCAGCTGTACAACATCCATTGGCAGGGGGTGATTTGTTGACAATCTTCGACCAAGGACATCCCAGAGGTGCTCAATCGGAGAAAGGTCAGGTGAATGAGCTGGCCACGCCATCCTGATGATCCCATGTTGCCGAATGAACTCATTCACCACACAATCTCGATGGGGTCGAGCGTTATCATTTTGGAGGATGGCATTACCACCTATGGCTTCCAGAGCAGGCTGAACAGTTGGTCTCAAGATTTGGTTCTGGTATCTTGGGCCGGTCAAGTTGCCTTGGATGATGTAGAGTGGGGTCCTGCCGTGTCTGTAGAAGCCTCCCCAGAACATGACAGAACCCCTACCATAACGATCCACCTCTCGAATTGTGTCAATAGTAAATCGCTCTCTTGGTCGTCTCCAAACTCGAATCCTGCCATCATTGAATGACACAGTGAAGTGAGATTCATCAGTGAAGAGAACTTGACTCCATTGTTGCCTTGTCCGTCGGATGTGCTCGCGACACCAAGCAACACGGGCTCTGCGATGAGCAGGAGTAAGAGGGATTCTGACTGCAGGACGTCGAGCAGCCAGTCCAAATTCATGTAAACGTCTGCGAACGGTTCTTTAACTGACATTAACGTTTACAGTTTGTCTCAGCTGACATCTTAGAGTGGAACAAGTCACTGTTCGATGGCGCAGGGCTGACAACAAGAGGTACCGGTCATCATGTCTATTGGTGCATCTAGGGCGACCTGGCCGGTGGCGATCCTCCACACTTCCTGTGGCCTGAAATCTCTCCAAATTTCTTTGGATAGTAGAGTGTGACACTGCAAACCGTCTAGCAACCTCACGGACAGATAAACCACTTTCAACCCACGCTATAGCCCTCATTCTTTGTAAGGTGTCAAGACTTCTTCTCGGTGGCATGGTTTTTGCAAGTGATGAAACTACCCTAAGTCTGCTGATTGTAAAACAAATTAAGAGTGAACTCTGTTCACGTGGAATGTCAATCAGCACGATTACTTCACCTGTTTGGTTGTACGGAAGTTTGAAAAAACAGATTAAAAATGTGAATTTATGGTCAGCAAACCAAACTGCACGTGATCACCATGGTTGTCGGTGAGTTGTTTTTATGCTTAACGTGCATAGAGGACTGTCAGATGAAGATATTGCACCAACTTTTACTAAAAACTTCCTTCATTTAATCATTCTATGCGCTTATATAAAAGTGTATTGAAAATAATAGGGTGGCCCTTGACTTTTGACGAGTAGTATATTTTACACGTGATATCTTACAACAATCAGTAAATAGACCTACATAAATATACTACTCAGTTTACACGAAACAAAATATAATTAGACCTACACACCATTTTGTTTTTGTTTTTCACAGATGAATATCATTGTATGTCTGTCACAAAGTAGATGTGGCTCTTTTATCTGTTACGGAGTAAGTATCTCAATATAATGTCTGTCGAAGAGTGAATATCATTCTTTTGTCTGTCGTGGAGTAAACACGATTTTACAGTTTGTTAATAAGGGAATAGCAATATATTGTCTGTAGAAGAGTGAATATCATTCTTTTGTCTGTCACGGAATGAACACGAATTTATAGTTGGTTAATTACCGAATATCAATATATTGTCTGCCAAAGAGTGAATATCATTGTTTTGTCTGTCGCTGAGTGAACACGATTTTTCAGTGTGTTCATTAGCTCAAATCAATGTATTTTCTTCTTTCAGGATGGATATCTCTGTTTTATCTGTTACAAAGTATGTATTTCAAAATATTGCCTCCACTGCCTGTTAAGAGCTGAGAAGAAGAAGCTAGTGATGGATAGGACACGCACTGGGGAGACCTGATGATAGCCTTGCTGTATAGTCCCTGTTCTGAAGTCCCCAGGGTATGAGAGGTTGAGACCAAATAAAACAATCCATATGGAAAAGAGAGCTGGAAAAAGAATTGAAAAGGATGAGGAAGATATGTAGAGACTTTGAGCTGATGGCACGGGACAGGAGGTTAGCATAAGCTTGTTGACGGCCTATACTCCTTGGGGAACTCAAGGGGACTTAATGAATTCATGAATGGATACATGGGTTGTCTGTCACAAAATATATATCACTGTTTTGTCTGAGTTTTATTATTTTGCCTCAAGTAATATCAATATTTTGTCTCAAGTAATATCACTATTTTGTCTCAAGTAATATAATTATTTTGTTTCAAGTAATATCAATATTTTGTCTCAAGTAATATAATTATTTTGTCTCAAGTAATATCATTATTTTGTCTCAAGTAATATCAATATTTTGTCTCAAGTAATATCAATATTTTGTCTCAAGTAATATCAATATTTTGTGTCAAGTAAAATCAATATTTTGTCTCAAGTAATTTTAATATTTTGTCAGAAGTAATTTTATTCTTTTGTCTGAAGTAATATCACTGTTTTTGTCTGAAGTAATATCATTGTTTTGTCAGAAGCAATATCACTGTTTTTGTCTGAAGTAATTTCATTGTTTTTGTCAGAAGTAATATTATTGTTTTTGTCAGAAGTAATTTCATTGTTTTTGTCAGAGGTAATATCATTGTTTTTGTCAGAAGTAATACCACCCGTGGGTTACCGGGGCCCGAAAGGGTAGCAAAGAAAAGTAACACTGTACCCTACCATGCAACGTCGTAAAAAGCGACAAAGGAGGGTTGGGCATGGGGCTGGTTACCCCATCCCGTAAAAAACATTTTACCAAAAAAACTTTAACAATATCATTATTTTGTCAGAAGTAAATTCGGTATTTTGTCTGAAGTAATATCAGTATTTTGTCAGTCACCAAGTGAACACAAATGTTTGGTCCGTCACAAAGTGAATATTGTATTGTCTGTCATGGAGACAACATGATTGTTTAGTCTGTCACATAGTGAATATCAAAGTATTGTATGTCAGAAAGTGAACATCAGTTTTACAGTGTGTCACAGATGCTACATTTCTTACCGGCAGTAGATGTAAAAATTGGCGGTAGGTTTTGTATGACGTCAACTTCTAAAATCTGCGAACTTCTGTCCTGGGTCGAGTTGCGGCACGTGATATTCAGGTAATACGTGTTCTTCGTCTTGTAAGACAGTGGTCCACCATTAGTCACACCGACATAGTAGACACGGTAATCTGGGATATTTGCAATCATTTGTATATAAATCATTTAAACATGGAATAATGTAAGAATCTTACCTGACACGTGGGCTCTCTTTAACAGATTATTCTTGTTCTTTGGTCCCTGGCCACTGACTGACAAAACAATTAGTTACCATCACGCCTGGTAGCGTCTTGTAGGGCAGCAACAAACTGTCTCCACTATGCTCGGTCGGTAGCCATTCTTCGTGTGGTTCCTCAGCTCTAGGTCATGCTTTGATTCTCTCGCTTCACAGTTCTCCGCCAGGTAGCTTTCGGTCGGCCTCGCTTTCGCTTTCCATGTGGAGTCCATGGCATGGCAGGTTCTGGTGATGGTGTCAAGGTCTCTACTGAGGATGTGGCCAACTCAGTTCCAGCATCTACCCGCTATGGTGGTGCGCGCGTCCTTTTGATGGCTCCGAGTTAGCAGTTCTAGGTTGCTGATAGTGTTCGGCCAGAAATTTGAAGAATTTTCCTAAGGCATGTTGTGTGGAATTGACGTATAATATAATAGATTGATTATACATTTATTAACTATCAATTCTCTGCGGGTTATAGGCCTTCAACACATACATGCCAAACCTTCCTGCCCTATGCCATCCGGCTCAAAGTCCAACCATATCTTCTTTGTATCCTTCATGTCTGTGTTTATTATCTTCTCTGTGTGTTTTTAGTCTTTCTTTATTTATTGCACATTGGGGTTTACAGACCAAGGACTGCCTTGTGAGGCTACCATGTTTTCTCGATCTGTATCAACCTCATTCTAGCGTTTTTTCCTCACATCTTGTTGCACTGTTAATTATTTCTATCAGTTCCACATTAGTTTTCCTAAAATGCAATTACCATTCTTTTATTCATTAGGAAATAGTTTTTGTTGTTAAAGCTTACTCAATCTTGCACAAACTATAAACTTAAACAAATAGATTAACTATAAACTTAAACAAATAGATTAACTATAAAGGATAGACAGATTTCTTTTTTCAGTAAGAGTTTTGTCTCGTTTTGGCGACGCGCCCCGTTCGACCTAGGCACAAGGATCGTTGGTTTTATTAGGGTGTATGCCCAAATAGAAAAGACCTTGTGGGCTAGTAAAGATGAACCAAGCAGGTTTTCCACAAAAATAATGCAGTACAGATTAAATAGCCACATTGAGAGTATAGCTAATCAAAGTCTGGAATGGAACTCATCTCTCTACATTTCATTTCTGGACTATGAAAAGGCGTTTGTTAGCGTAGAAAGAGAATCACTTTGGAAATTGATGAGACATTATGGAATCCGCCAGAAAATCATTAACTTGATAAATAAAACACGAAGACATGATATGCAGAGTTCTTCGTGGAGGACAACTTACGGAACCGTTTGGAATAAAAACTGGAGTACAACATGGATACTCTTTGTCTCAATTTTTTTTTTTTTAAAGCTATAGATTGGGTTACGAAAACATCGACATCACACAACAGAAATGGAATCCAATGTACTCTGACTAAACAGCTTGATGATCTAGATTTCGCAGATGACTTGGCTCTTCTGTACTATGACCGTAATCAGTGACCGAATTGAAAATACTTGATGAGAGGTCACAGTAAGTGGGTCTGAACTTGCACACGGAAACGACAACGATGTTTAGAATAAATGCAAGAAATCATAAAAAAGCTGAACCTGAAGAAACATCCCTACAAGATGTAGAATTATACATATTTTTGCAGCATTATTGAAAAGCTGGAGGGACAGACAATGACATAAAAATAAGAATACAAAAGGCAATGAGCTTTCATTGCAATGGGAGAAATCAAGTCCAACACAAATGAAATTCTTCATCTTAATATCAGCCGATCCGTTAGCTTAAGAAACAGTGTTAAACTACAGAAAGATGACTAACGTGAGACTCATGACAAGAACCTGACAAGTGCCAGTAGAACAAGAGATGAGAAGTGAACGCTTGCGAGGTATATGACGCGCATTGAGAAAAACCTGTAGATAGCATTACAAGGCAGTCCGTGTTCTGGAATCCACAGGGAAAGAGAGGCAGAGGTAGACCAAAAAAAAAAAAAAAACACACGGAGAAAAGAACGAGAGACGAGTGAAAATGATAAGGAAGATCTGGAAAGAACTTTAGCTGATGGCACGTGACAGGAGGACTTGACATGTGTTTGTTGAAGGTCTATGCTCCTTGTGGAGCTAAAGGGTATCGATTGATTGATAAAGATATAAATTTATTTTTCCCTTATGAAAGTTCTCTGCACATATATAGATCATTTAACAAGTAGATAAATGGGTTCGAAGTTTATATTATAGGTTCATTCTAAAATAAATATTCTATGTGAAAGCCAAAGTCTAAGTTTACAATAGTGTATGGCTGTATGCCGCTACAAATCTTGTCTTTCCTGCATACGCAACATACAGACTGCAAAAATGAATATGGGCTGTTGACTCATCTTTTGTTTTTATAGGAGAGTCTCTAGATTCTGCATCTGGAATGTTCATACGGTAAACGAACAAAGAAGAAAACTGCACAGTTGGCAGCAGAAACTTTTTGGGGTAAAAATCTTCAGAACACACCTGGATTATTTCCTTTTTTCCACACATCGAACGGGTCGCTACCTCTGTTGGCTAAGTTGCAGATGCAGAAGTCTCTGGGGCCAACATTACATATCACCTAAGCATAGAACATTATAAGCAACTTCAAACCTTAAAGAATACGACAACGTCTAAGTCACTATTATCATAATACCCTCATCAGCATCATCATCAGCATCATCATCACACCATCATTATAATTCTTGTCATTGTCGTCATTATCATCGTCGATATCCCCATAATTATAATCATCTTTATCATCCCTATCATTATCACTATGAAGTTCATCATCATCAACCTCACAATATCATCACAAGCACCATCATTATACTAATAATCAGCATCACATTATTACCATCATCATTACCATCACCATCTTCACCAGCATTATAGTTATCATATTGGTAGTACAATCATTATATTATTATTCTGACCGTCACGATCGTCAACATTACATCATCACAATCGTCTCCATCATCATCACCATTATAATTGGCATTACAAAATCACGATCATCAAAATTACATCAGCACAATATTTATTATCAGCATTAATTCATGACCACCGTCATCACTCTTACATCACGGTCACCCCACAATGTAATCATCAGCGTCACCATCACAATTATTAAATCACTATCATCGCAATTACATCGTTACAATCATCACCACTACATCCCTGTCAAGGACAACATATCACCATCATCATCATCATTATGTCATAACTATCACAAATCATCATCATCATATTTATATCACCGTCATCGCCATTACATCACCATAATCACCACCGGCACTATCATCACCATTACATTACTTAACCATCAATATTGTCCCCATCATCGCCCTTACATCCCTGTCATTGTCACTACATATACATATCACAATTGTATCGTACCATTATCACCCTTACAGCAAAATCATTACTTTGGCATCATCAGTATTACCGCATCATCACCTTTATATCGCCGTAATCACAATTACTTCATCACCCCTGACACCATCACCACTATCTCTATCATCACAATTTCATCATTACCATCGTCACCATTACATCACAACCATACCGTTGAATCATTATTATTACATCACTAATATCATCAAAACTACCATTACATCATCAAAATCTTCTCCATTACATCACAATCTTCCCCATTACGTCATCATTATCCCCATTACATCACCAGAAACTCTTGCCTTTTTGTTGAAACTCAGCTAGAAAGAAAAATTGTAATTCTCTAAGCCCACAATACAACTATATTTTGAGACACTTTACCACAAATTGAAACCGCACTGGCAAAGCTGCAGCCATCTTTGTCGGCCTCACAACGAGTGTTTGTGGAAACTTCAAACTCACAATGAAGACCAAAGCCGAGGTATATAATGCCTGCGTGATCGGCACACTTCTATATGGCAGCGAGACATGGACAACCTATGCTAAGCAAGAAACAAGGCTCAATATCTTCTGTTTAACAGTGTTTATGGCACATCCTCGGTATTTCGTGGAAGGACAAAGTGACAAATGTCGAGATGCTGTCACGCGCTGGTCTTCAGTGCATGAATACACTGCTTAGACAGCACAGATTACGCTGGCTTGGCCATATCCGCCGCATAGAAAATGGTCATATCGCCAAAGATATTTTCTACGGGCAACTGGCAGGTGGCAAAAGAACAGTCTGGCGACCGTAGCTAAGATTCAAAGAGCTGTTCAAGAGAGATATAAGGGCACTGGACATAAATCCAGTAACCTGGGAGGATGAAGCTGCCGATCGCGCCAAGTGGCGATGCTCCCTACGGCGCCACCTCTAATTGGGCGAAAAGAAACCCTCACAACAAGCAGAAGAGAAAAGAACTACCGAAAGGAACAGTAGAAAAAAGCAGCTGAGGGCTATCACCTCAGGGACGCATTTCCATAGTCAGTCATGACTGAAGTGGTATATTGGTGTACCACACGATTTCTTTAGCATTCAATACACACATCTCCACCATCTAATTCACAGCTCAATTAGTAAATTTTTTAAAAATACTTGGATATTTTGACAAAATTTACATGATCGGAAACAGAAAGACCCTCAAAGAAGTTAACTGGAACAACAACTTTAGAACTGACTGTGGCATGGACGCTACGTGTTTCTTTTGCTGCGGCTTTTCCTTCATGCAATACTTTAATAACACATTAATTCAGTAGAAATAAAACATTGCTATTGTTGCACAGAATCGATCTCTTTGCACTCCAGGAAAACACATAGGTGCTCAATCTCCCTCAGCAAATGTCGAAGAGTATACACGCTAATTGTTCCTGTTGCATGCTGGTTGTACACACGCCGGGTGCATCTTCTCATACGTCAGTCCCTACTAGCCTTACGTCTGATGCCAAATTCCAGCAATATTAGACTTGTTGATTGATTGATTACAGCGTCGTTCTCTAACAGGCGATCACTAATTATCCTCATTGTATCTCCTTTATGTATATTAAATGTCCTCACTATAAGGAACGGCTTTTTTGGAAGGATGGAGAGGAGAGGACAAAACAAATCTAGGTTAGCTAATCATAGAGACGAGAGTTACTGGTGATGCTCAGATAGTTGGTGAAGAAAATGTCAGACTATATCAAATGAAATTGGGGTACCTTTTCAATTTCTGTCTCTTGCGTAGTAGTCTCTTGAATGGTCACAGGCTGGGAGAACGGACCTATACTCTAGAGAAGGTACATAAAGTTTATATAGATGGCGGACAATCATACATACAGAGATCACACAAGCAGGCAGATACATCCATATATATATATATATATATATATATATATATATATATATATATATATATAAATGGATGCAGAGAATAGATAGACGGATGGACGTATGGATGGATGGGTGAATAGGTAAACAGACATATAGACAGACAAATCATGGAAATAAACCAGATGGACAGACAAACTAGACAGACAGAAAGACAGACGGTTAGTCAGACAGATACACAGAAAGACAGATAGATGGACAGATAGACGGAACGACAGTTAGACGCCCAGATAGACGTATAGTTATTTATGAAACATTTCAGAAATGTAAATTACATTATACATTATTGTATTTTTGTAGAAATATTATTTGCGATGTTCACTATAAAATTGTGAATGGTGGAAAATGTGTGCCCAAAATTACGTCGTTTATGAGGGATAAAAAAATGTCAACAGTGATAGATGTGCTCTGGTCGGCAAATTTTCGAAGTGATATGTAATTGTTGTTATTGGTGAAGATTGAGCATTTCTACAAACTTACCAACTGGGCTAGAATCTGGAGTGGCAGCAGAATCAGGCAAGAGTAGACTCCAGTAGCACTGCAGAATGTTCTCATTGCCGCCATTAAATTCTCTTGTAGTTCTGAATATGTAGAAAATAAAATACGCAAACCCTTAGGACTCAGCTGATATATATATATATATATATATATATATATATATATATATATATATATATATATATATATATATATATATATATATATATATATATATATATATATATATATATATATATATATATATATACGAGTATATATATCACATAATTTTAAAATATTCATTACTTAATTCCTTACCCTTCTTCTCCATGTGGAGCGAAGGCCTTCAACAAATTATACGACAAACAATTACACTGCAGCCTTGAACTGGCTGTCTGAAACTCCATCAGCCAGGACAGGACAGCTGTTGTATAAGATTGTCAAATGGATGGCTGCGGCATGAATGGAAAACTGTCATAGAAGCCTCAAGTCTCGATGTGGATCTACTGTCCTGGTCATGCAGCGGTACGCATCAATGATACAACTGATAGATTAGCTTCGAGAACACCCATAGTGGGGACATTAAATATGAATAAGGGAGAGATACTAAAGATATTTAATGATCGCCTGAGAACGACACTGCAATCGATGAATCAACAAAGAACAGTCTGTTGGAATCTGATATCAAACGTAAGACCAGCAGGGATGGACGTATGAGAGGATGCATCCGTCGTGTATACAACCAGCGCTACAGGAACAATTAACATTCATACCCTTTCACATTTGCTGAGGGAGACTGAGCACTTATGGGTTTGCCAGTAGCGCAGTTATGTCGATTCTGGTGAACAGTAACAGTAACAAAAAAAAAGCCAAACCTTATTGACTTGTGCCATCCGCTCAAAGTCTTCTTTCTTTATCTTTTGTTTTTAATGTATGCCTCAAGTTGGCTTTTTTAATACGTTTGTATGAATCACCAATGGGGAACTGTTTAGAAGAACTACACAAGTACCACCTGAACAAGGGATGAGAAGAAGACGTCGGACATGGGTATGACACACATTGAGAAAATCTGCTGTTATTATTATCAGACATTTCTTGTTCTGGAAGCCACACGGTAAGAGTGGCAGAGGTAGGACGAAAAAATACATGTAGGAGAGAACCCAGGTCACACAAGAACCGAGGTCACACAAGAACCGAGGTCACACAAGAACCGAGGTCACACAAGAAGCGAGGTCACACAAGAAACGAGGTCACACAAGAACCGAGGTCACACAAGAACCGAGGTCACACAAGAAACGAGGTCACACAAGAACCGAGGTCTCACAAGAAACGAGGTCACACAAGAACCGAGGGCACACAAGAACCGAGGTCACACAAGAACCGAGGGCACACAAGAACCGAGGTCTCACAAGAACCGAGGTCACACAAGAACTGAGGTCTCACAAGAAACGAGGTCACACAAGAAGCGAGGGCACACAAGAACCGAGGTCACACAAGAACCAAGGTCACACAAGAACCGAGGTCACACTATTAAGTAGCTACAACTGTTAGCCGAATTATAAATGGCCCGAAAATACACGGATAACTAAATGAGAAATAGCGTGTGAATACACCGATAATTAAGTCAAAATTAGCCCGAGAATATACGGATTATGTCTGAAACAGCGTGAGAATGCACGGATTACTAAGTCAGAAATAGCTCGAAAATAAACAGAAAAGCCAGAAATAGCTCGAAAATACACAGATAACTAAGACAGAAATAGCTCGAGAATACACTGATAAGTAGAAATACCGAGAGAATACACGGATAACTAAGTAGAAATACCGTGAGAATACACGGATAAGCCCAAAATAGCCCGAGAAAACATGGATACCTAAGTTAGAAATAGCGCGAGAATGCACGGATAACTGTCAGAAATTACATGAAAATAAAAGGGTAATTAAATCATAAATTACGTGAGAATACACAAGTAATTAAATCATAAATTACGTGAGAATACAAGAGTGATTAAATCATACATTACGTGAGAATACAAGTGTAATTAAATCATAAATTACGAGAGAAAATAAAGGTAATTAAATCATAAATCCTCAAACTGACTACTGCTTTCTTTGAGAACATTCAAGTGGACGTCTGAGAGTGTACGAAGAAGAAGAAGAAGATATCATAAATTTCGTCAGAAAACAAAGGTAACTAATTCATAAACTACGCAATAAAAATACATCTGGTAATTATGTCATTCTTTACATGATAATACAAGGGTAATTAAATCAAAAATTACGTGAGAATTCAAGTCTAATTAATTCCTAAACTACGCGAGAATACAAATAAAATTAATAAATTACGTGATAAAACAATGGTAATTAATTCATAAATTACGCTAGAATAAATGAGTAATTATGTCATAAACTACGTGAGAATACAGGGATAATTAAATCATAAATTACGTGAGAATACAAGAGTAATTAAATCATAAATTACGTGAGAATAAAAGGGTACTTAAATCATAAATTACGTGAAAATACAAGAGTAATTAAATCATGTCTTTTAAATCATAAATTACGTTAGAATACAAGGGTAATTAAATAATAAATTACGTGAGAATAAATAGGTAAAATTATAAATTACGTGATAAAACAGGGGTAATTAATTCATAAATTACTCGACAATAAACGGATAATTATGTTATAATTTACGTGAGAATACAGGGATAATTAAATAAAAAATTATGTGAGAATACGGGGATCATTAAATCATCAATTATGTGAGAATTCAAGAGTAATTAAATCATAAATTACGTGAGACAACAAGAGTAATTAAATCATAAATTACGAGAGAATACAAGGGTAATTAAACCATAAATTGCGTGAGAGTACAAAGGTAATTAAATCATAAATTACGTGAGAATACAAAGGTAATTAAATCACAACTTTTATGAGAAAAAAATGGTTCTTAAATCATAAATTTCATGAGAATAAAATGGTACTGAAATCATAAATTACATGAAAATATAATAATAATAGCCCCTTCAGTCATAACTGACTATGGGAATGCGCCCCTGAGGTGACAGCCCTCAGCTGCTTATTTTCCTGGTGCTCCTTTCGACGTTTTCTCCTCACCTCTGCTTCTTGTGTGAGCCTCTCTTCGCCCAATCTGAGGTGGCGCCATAAATAGCATCGCCACTCAGTGCGATCGGCAGCTTCATCCTCCCATGTTGCTGGATCCATGTCCAGTGCCCTCATATCTCTCTTGCACACATCTTTGAACCTCAGCTGTGGTCGCCCAACTGTTCTCTTGCCATCTGCTAATTGTCCGTAGAAGATATCTTTTGGGATGCGACCATCTTCCATGCGGCGAACATGGCCAAGCCAGCGAAGTCTGCGCTGTCTAAGAAGCGTATACATACTTTGAAGGCCAGCACGTGACAACACCTCGACATTTGTCACTTTATCTTTCCACGAGATGCCGAGGATGCGGCGTAGCCACCCCAAATGGAAGGTATTGAGCCTTCTTTCTTGCTTAGCATAGGTCGTCCAGGTCTCGCTGCCATATAGCAGTGTGCTGGTGACGCAGGCATTATATACCGCAGCTTTGGTCTTCATTGTGAGTTTAGAGTTTCCCCAAACACGCGATGTGAGGCGGGCAAAGGTAGCTGCAGCTTTGCCAATGCGGCTGTCGATTTCTGTATCCAGTGAGAGTTTGTCATTGATGGTAGACCCTAGGTATGTGAAGTGGTGCACCACTGCCAATTCATAGTTATCGATAGTGATAACTGGTGCAGCACCCACATCCTGACTCAGCACATTCGTTTTCTTTAGACTTATTGTGAGGCCAAAGTCCTTGCATGCTTTAGTGAAGCGATTCATCAAGCTCTGAAGCTCCTGTTGGCTTTGAGTGACGACTGCAGCATCATCAGCGAACAACAAGTCTCTTATAGTGACCCTTCTGATTTTTGTTTTTGCCTTCAGCCTTGAAAGATTAAACAGACGGCCATCTGACCTAGTGTGAAGGCATATTCCTTCAGTTGCATCTCTGAATGCATGTTTCAAGAGTAAGGCAAAGAAGATTCCGAAGAGGGTCGGAGCCAGAACACAGCCTTGTTTAACGCCACTTCGTATATCAAAGGGCTGTGACGTGCTTCCAGCATATTGGACTGTTCCCTTCATGCCGTCATGGAATGACTTTATCATTTCCAGCATTTTAGAAGGGCAGCCTATTTTCAGGAGGATTTTAAAGAGTCCATCCCTACTAACCAGGTCGAATGCTTTTGTGAGGTCTATAAAGGCGATATATAATGGTCTTTTCTGCTCTCTTGATTTTTCCTGAAGCTGGCGGAGAGAGAAGATCATGTCTGTTGTTGATCTGCCAGCTCGGAATCCACACTGTGACTCTGGATATATGCGCTCAGCTAACTTGTGTAGTCGCATTAAGATGACTTTGGCAAAAACCTTACCAACAATACTAAGAAGAGAGATGCCTCTGTAGTTATTGCAATCACTTCTGTCTCCTTTATTTTTATACAGTGTTACAATCTTGGCATCTCGCATGTCTTGAGGAATAGTTGTCTCTTCCCAGCACTGGCACAGCATCCTATGCTCTTACAGCATTTGATTAAATCAGGAGGAATCCCATCACTGCCTGGTGCTTTGCCAGAGGCCAAGCTATCAATGGCCTTGCTGAGTTCCTCTAATGTTGGTTCGGCATCCAGCTCCTCCATAGTTGGCAGACTGTTGACAGCATCAAGGGCTGCAGGCGTAACGGTATTGTCTCTAGCGTAAAGCTCAGAGTAGTGCTCAACCCACCTCTCCATCTGCTTACCCTTATCGGTTAGCTTCTCTCCGCTGATGGTTTTTAGCGGTGCCGTCTTACTTTTATGGGGGCCAAGTGCTTTCTTTATACCGTCATACATTTGTCTAATGTTGCCTGTTTGCGCTGCGATCTGGATGCTCTCACTGAGCTGGAGCCAGTAGTCATTTGCACAGCGTCGAGCAGTTTGTTGAACTTTGCTTCTCGTAGCCCTCAGGATCTGTAGGGTTCTGGCACTCTGTGAACGTTTGTATTCATTCATAGCACTGCGCTTAGCTTCAATGACAGGTGCCATCACATCTGATGAAGCATCAAACCAGTCATTTGACTTTGCTGTTTTCTTACCAAAGGTGGCAAGTGCAGTACTTTGAATGGTGTTCCGTAGATGCTCCCAGTTCTCTGTAATAGTATCACCATGCTGAGGGCTACTGAGCACTTTCTCAAAGGTCGCAGTGAATTGAGCGATCATGAAAGGGTCTGACATCTTGCTGGTATCAATGCGTGGTTTCCCTTCATGTCTGACACGATAGAGTTTTCTTGGTTGTGCTCTGATTTTGCAGCAGACCAAGGAGTGATCTGTATCACAGTCTGCACTATGGTACGAGCGCGTGGAGAGCACAGACCTGAGGAGTGGCCTTCTGACGAGAATCAGGTCAAGTTGGTGCCAGTGCTTGGATCGTGGGTGTCTCCATGACACCTTATGCTGGGGTTTTGTCTGAAAGTAGGTGTTGGTCACGCAGAGGTAATGGTGGACGCACAACTCTAAGAGCCGTTGTCCATTTTCATTCATCTTGCCAATACCAAACCTGCCCAGACATGAAGGCCATGAAACATTATCGGCACCCACTCTAGCGTTAAAGTCACCAAGGAGAACAAGCTGTTCTTGCCTAGGTATGCTTTTGATAATTGCTGTTAGATTCTCGTAGAACTCGTCTTTAGCTTCTGAGGCAGAGTACAGAGTAGGAGCATACACACTGACAAGGGTGATGGGACCTGTGCTAGTTTGCAGGCGGAGCGTTAACAGGCGTTCTGATCCATTCTCGCCTGGTTCAACCATTTTAGTTAGCGATTTTTTGACCGCAAAACCTACTCCGTGTTCTCTAGCTTTATTAAGATCTTTCCCTTGCCAATTAAATGTGTAGTCCTTCTCGCTCACCGTTCCAAAGCCCGCCAGGCGCGTTTCCTGAAGTGCAGCTATATCCACCTGAAGTCGTTTAAGCTCATAATTAATTATGGCTGTCTTCCTTACATCGTTTACATCCTGTAGGTTTTCGGATAGTCCAGTCAACATAGTCCGGACGTTCCAGCATCCCAATCTGAGAGTTTGCTTATTTCTATTTTTTCGATAATTGCTTGGTGCAAAATTTTCTGTCCACAGTTCGGGATTGACCCTAATCCCCATGCACCCAATGGGGAAAGCAGACAGTGGCGGGACAACACCTTATTGACTGGGGGCTGCCCAGCTTGAAGCGGGCGGTAGCTGTCCAGTGAGATCCTAGAACCTTC